>VZTA01012313.1:0-52967 GCA_013398855.1 Mohoua ochrocephala | reverse complement strand
CCTGGCCTACCAATCAAACAGACTGAGCTAAGATCGTTAGAGATCTATGTAAAATCTGGTCAACTCTACTACATGGCCTCTAACATGTAGAAGGCTGTTGAACCAAAAAGAATCCTCAGGCTGTTGGAAAGCACATTTGGAAAGTGATCGAGCTATGAATTTTGGAATAGCATGCCAGTCTCCAGCATATTCCTGGGGGAAGCAACCTATTCTGATGTTTCCTCGCAGTCCAATAAGCAGCTGGTTCAGCCAAAGAGGTTACAGAGAGCTCAGTCAGGGGTAGATCAGAGAGTATGCAGTGACAGGGATGGTGAGGATGACCTCTCTAAGGCATACAGAGGTTCAACGAGCAAAAGGGATCTTTACTTAAATTTACTTTCCCTTCCTTACTGGGAAAATATATTCATAGTGTTGTCAAATCCCCAGATCAGAAATCAAACCACACAAAATCATGAAAGTGGCTTCTTTCAACCAAAAGAACTACAGTGCTTTTGAGCACAAGTTTGGCACTTATTTTCTTTCCATCTTGGTCTTCTGAAAATAATAGGTTTTCCTCTTGCAAGAGTCACAAAAACCACTCAGATTTGTAAGTCTTGTGTTAGATGTACTTTTGCTGTTCTTGTTTTATGGCCCAGTATGAAATGCGGCAATCGATGGCATTCACCTGAAATTGCAGTCTGCTTTTGAAGTCACCTTATGTTATTATCACTGCCACTTTGAAACAAAAAAGGCTTTTAGAGGTTAAGTTGCTCCTGGTGGTAGGCAGGTATAGAACAGAGGAAGCCATCCTCCAGGTTTCTCTTGCCATAACTGGGAGAGGTGAGGCGTGCATGGTGTAAGAACCTAGCTCCAGTGTGGGCTCTGTGTCTTTTATAAAGTAAGAAACAGAAATGAGGACAGAATTTTAGATCCAAACATTTATGTGCCTAAAGATGGTATGAATGCAAATCCTAAAAAGATGCTGTATGCGTAGGCCTATGCTCCACAGTGGCTGGTATTAAGGGAAAGGTAAAATGTAGCTTTTCCTGTCTCAGAGTAACCAGTGTCTTAAATCACCATTTCCCTCTATATCTGAATCAGAAGTGTTTCAATATATGGGAAATAACTTTAGTATCAGCAACAGTTGTTTGCTATTGAATAGTTCTTTCAACTTCACAAAGACATTAAGTTGTAGGGGGTGAGATAGTCTAATTAATTGTCTGGTTTTGAAATTTACCCATCGAATGTGGAATCAATGAGCTGGTACTTCATTTAGCTGCATTAATCTTAACTATAAGCTTAACAAAAGCCCATTTAATGAAGAGTGTGTGAGAACAGAAGCAGGGTGCCTCCATCTCCAGACAACTGTGCACAAAGCCTCTGCACAGCGCTGGGTATAGTGAGCTGCTTGGCACTGCTGCAGGTTTACCCTGGCCATCACACTCTCTGGCCTCCATTCTGCACCTCCTGCCCATAAAGCCATTTCATAAGCTTCATGAAAAGGGCTTAAGTTTTCCTGTCAGCCTGAGGGTGAGTGAGCCATTGTGGGAGTGATCAGATTCCTCTCCATCCTTTCTGGGGGAGATGTGGGCCCAGTGATTTAGTGCAGGGTGACCTAGACAGAAACAGTGCATTTAATTTTTAGAAAGAAACATAGAAAGGACATTTTTCTTGAGAAAACCTTTGACTGGAAAGAGTTGTTTTAAACTTTCTGTTTGAATCCCTGCTTGCTGCCCAAATATAGTCACAGGAATGGCAAGTAGGATAAGGGAAGTTTATTGCTTCTGCTCTTCTGTATTACTACCTAATGAAAGCTTCACCCAAACACCTGGGACTGATTAGCAAATAAGAATTTCAGTTTTTAAAATAGATATTTCAAATTCTGGTTCTGCTATGCAAATGAAACATTCCAAAATAATCTCTCAAAAAAGCGTTACCAAGGACTTGTGACACTCAAGTTCACATCACTGATGTGGTTTTCCTAAAGCAGAAACTTCAGTGTCATTTTCCTTTATGCATCGACTGCCCCGTTACGGACCACTGCCTGTGCTAAAGGGTGCTTTCGCAGTTTGATCAGAAATTCCATCCTGGACCTGAATTTCCTGCTTGAAGCTTCACCTCAACCACTGCACTGTGTGAGGGTGAATCAGTAACACCCAACACAACATTTTTAGCTGGAAAAGAAAGTAAACGTATTGATGAGCTCAAAGTGTGACTAGCTCTTGTGCTGATTTGTTCAATACTATTGTGACTCTTTTTCCGCTCCTTTACAGTTTCAAAAGAATGACTGGAAGTCTTAAGCACCTGCCTTAGATCAAAAGGCTTAAGAAGCTCAAAATATTAATCTTATCGAAGTTAAAACAAAACACCCACAAGAGGGAGAGATTTCTGTTTAATCTGTTGATAAAAAAGATTTTAACAGCTTCTAGAACAGAATATAATTCCCTAATGCAGTAATTTGCCAAAAGTGTGCTGGATTCTCTGTCACTGACAAGTATTTGAAAAGACACCCGTCATAACTTTAAAGTAAGACTACAGACTAACCATGTATTGTAATGTTGTTGCAGGAATAACTGTGTTGTCTTGTATAAATGATCATGGTGGTCCCATATGATTTTAAAGTTTTCCAAAGTTTTCCTGTCTTTGAACCAAAATATGCTTCACGTAATTCAAGATTATATATCCTGCAGGACTCTTTCTCCTTATTTACCACATATCCTGGAAATTCCCTTAGAATTGCTGTTCAAAAGATTAATTATTTGAGATTATTTCTGCCTGAATTTTTTTTCCTGCCAGTTATACATACACTGGGGTTGTCACGTGAGAGTGCATAAAGCACCTTGCTACAGCTGTGGGTGCAGGGGATCCCAGATCTGCTGCTGTTTTGGATGTCATTGGCCTTGAATCACTTAAGGAACAGAAAGCTTAAAGATAGAATTTCTTCCACTGTTAATATAACAGGTCACTTGATAAATATGGAGCCTCAGGCAGCATTTGCATTTAACGGCTCCAAAATTCAGGTGTGCTATGAAGAAAGCTTGGTGTTCATTTCCTTAGGGGTCTTACCTCTCTTTTTGTTGTATTTTTATGTGCTCTCTGGAATCTCTGATTTCTGAATGAGGTGGGTTTACTGAGCCCCTGGAAACTGGTTTATGATTTGTGATGCCTTGTATCCTTGTTAATTGACAGTCCGCAGCCTTCAGCCCTTCTGGTACCGTGTAGTTCTGCCAAGCCACATTAGCTCAGCCTCACATCTCCCGGCCTGTGCCTTCCCTGGGGCACAGAGCGACCTGTTCAGCTCCCAGCGCTGACAGATGAAGGTAAACATTTTGGGATAAGCAAATCTAATACTCTTTATTTGCACACCTAGGGAAAAATCAAAGTCGGCCATTCATCTCTCCTGTTTGATAAACACAGGAGCTGACCAGGCTGCGCTGCATGTGGTTCCCCTGGGGATTGTTTTCATAAGACTTCATGTGAGGATTTTTGTTGCTGTTTTTGAAAACATTTTGAGGTTGGATTGCAAATGTGATGTCCTCATTTACAGCCTTTCCTGAACCATAAATCAAGGCATATGTAATTAAATGAAACAGATAGTCAAAACCTTGACTAAGCTGTTTATTGAGCCTGGAAGGGAAAGAGACGCTGTGGTTTTACAAAAATCAAATATAAAGATCCACTTATAAAATGGTTGTCAGGGTTCATGCAGTGATGCATGGTAACAGCTAGCATTGTATACTGTGTACTGAAGAAATCCACTTGCTAAGGCGAAAAACTGGACTGGAGGACAATTTGCAGTAAGAAATGAGAGCTGTTCAACTCGACTTGCTTACGTCTGTGAATTATTTGTATGGGGTTTTTTTCCATGACAAAGCCAAAATTTGTTTTGCCTCCCCCCACCTCCAGCATTTTTTCTAATATTAATTATAAAAGGTGGAGATTTTTTTAGAATCAAATTGTGTGTCTCATCTAAGCTTCTTTAAACTTGACTTTTATGAAATAAAATTAGCTTTCAAGAAGAGTGCTGTTTCTAGTTGAAAAAAGATTTGCATGGGAGAAGAGGAAAAATGTCAATCTTCTTGCTGTAAAAATTTTCGAAATAGATGTTTGCGAAATATTTTCACCATACATCGATATACATACATGTATACGTGTTTGTTATATTTATCGCACAGCTATTGATGCAAATAAATAGGGCTTCCTGAGCTCATTCTTCCTTGAAATATTTTTTAACCAATCCAGCTTCATCTAGTCTAAATTGTGTTCTTTGCAGGCCCTTACAGTCCTATTTTGCAAATATACCATGAGCAAATTTCTTAAAATCATGGCAGTGCATCCCAGGATGGTCATCTTTCTCTTTCCTTGTTCTACTTCTATTCTTCGACCATGCACACCTCATTATTGTTTGTTGGAATCTGCATGTAAGCATTAGCATTAAGTCACTACCCTTTTCTTCACCACTGCCTTCTATTTGCTGCTTCTTACCTGGCAAATGAAAAAGGACCATTCATAGCAGCTGATGCATTCCAGATTGCCCCTGCTGTGGCCATTTCCCCATGTCTTGGCCATGACATTTCCCCATGTCTGTGCTTGTCAGCTTCCGACATTTGAAGAGTCAAGGTAACCCTAGTGTCAGGTGCTGTTCTGTCTTCTCTATCTCAGTGAATCCACACTTTGATAGCTGCTGGTGCCGCTGAGCCCCTCTTTTCTAAAGCTGCTCGAGCCTCTCTGTAGCTATGGATCTTCAGATCTCTTTAAGATTGTGGAGAAGTTTTGACTATCTGCAACTTTTACTAAGGTGACCAGTCCAAAATCCTATATGGATTTGGGGTTGTTTAATAGGTTAGTTGGTTCAGTTGTGAGAATTTCCAAATGCAGGATAGAATCTGAAGTGGTACCACCTCTCAAGGTCAGAGAGCTGATCTCTCAAGACTAGCTTTTCCAGAAGTCACTGCAGAGATGTAATTGGTGCTGAGGGTAGAAAGATGGGAAGTGTCCACACAATGATTCCTCTTTCAAAGAGATGGCAGCAACGAAAGCAAACTCTTACTCGGTGTCTCTGGGAGTGCCAGGAATCAACAGTTGCTACTATCAATGAACTCAAGGTATGTTTGGAGAGGTTATGTTTTATCATCAGTTCCCTCCACAACAGTGATGTGTAGCTGGAGGATGATGAATGGAAGTTGTCATGATAAAGATTGTGTGGGAGGGTGTGGGAGAGCTGGGGACTTAGCTTGGAAGTGGCAAGTGAGTTGGAATGACAAACTGTTCATGAAATTTTCCACTGGCATTCATGCTATTTCAATCTGATTTTTAAATTTGCAATGGGTTATAAAACATATATTTAAAAAGAGACAGTGCTTAAGCCCTCTTCTTAATAATCGATAGGATTTTATAAACTTTATCTGATTACTAATGAAAGTTACCAGTTCTCTCTGTCCAGAACTTCAGCCTGAAAAGCATGTAAGGATCATAAAGTTAAAATTTCACACACAAAATATGTCTAGTTGGTAGGAACCAGAATTATGCACGAGTTAAAACTTGGGGCAAAGGTGTTTCCTAAGTACTGATTAAAAATGAGATACTGTCAGAAATTTTTGTTTCTAAAACTGAGTGCAGCAAAAATTTCCCTCTAAGATGAAAATTTTGCAGTGATTCTATTCTTCTTATCTGTTGGTCTGTGATTAACTAGGATCTAGTAGGCTACATGCTGCCTGAAAGAATGCACTATTTATCTGTGCATAGAAACAGAATTCTAGGCCAGATAATAACTGATGTTTAAAATACAGGTATTACTGGGTTTTGTTATTAAGTTTAATTTGTTAGCAATTCAGGCCAAATAATGAGATACTCAGATTAACAGAACTCGTGTATCTTTATGGGAATTATACAAGCAGATTATTTCTCAGAAATGGAGGAAGTTAATTTTTATTCCCCCAATGATGCAATTGTATACAAGAAGGAAATTGCATATACACAAGTTTTTCACATACAAGTGACAAAGGCTAATATAAAATCTGAGTGCTACACAGAAGACTAGCCTGAGGCTTTTTCTTCCAATTCCAGAAAAGTATATTGAATTATATTTTGAGTTCACCTTACTAAAGAGAAAAGTATGCTTGTGAATCAGGAGAACTACTTGCTCAAAGGCTCAAGGCTTTGCTAGGACAAAATATCATCTCAAGCTGTGCAGGGAAAGTTGAAACACGAGGAAGCCTCCAAGCCCTGTGCTTCATCAGGTACCAGGTCTCAGACCATGCACCTCACAGATCTCCATGTACACGTCTGGCCAGGAGTGAGTTGTTTCACTTCACGCATTTGCAATGTGTGTGCAGCACCACAAAGTGCCAGAGGCTTTAATGCTCTTGCTGTGATGACAGGTAGGCAAAAGGGCAGCATTCACTGAGGCCGTGCCCCAGGGGGAGCTGAAAATCCGGCTAAGACTGAAATACTTAGAACGAAGCATATGTCGATGTGTTTTGCTGAACAAAGATTTATTTAAGTAATATATATATAAATGTTCTGTGAAACTCGAGCTTCCGTTCCAGGCTGAAAATGATCAAAATAGTGGTAATTTTTAAAAATATACCGGGAAGATGGCTTCAAAGAGTTATGATTGGCACTGGCTAGTGATTTTTTACCTACGAACAGTATCTTAACAATGGAGGTAACTGCTAAGAAACTGTGTGCAGCCTGCCCAGCTTTTCTGTTTTAGCTCACAGGAGAGGAGGTGTCAGGCTGCCCACAGCCATAAGCGCATCATTATACTTCACCAGCTGTTTATGTGTAGTATCCCTGAAGCAGGTTCTTGGACTTCACTGGGCTAATTCCAAATCTACACTGAGATAGCAATCAGGCCGTACAGGCCAGTGACTAGTAATTTCAGCTTGGGTCTGTCCTTTTTGTTTCATAATTCTGCCCTAAGAACTAAGCCAAATTCCTATTAGAAAAATATGTGATCAACCAAATTTGTTTTTTATTAATTTTGTGTATGTGGGGGTTTCTGTAATTTACCATTTTGTAGGTGGCAAGCAGCAGGAAGCACATGGAATTCCGGCACCATGTTCACATCCAGGAAGGGAAATGCCATAAATGGAGGGAGGGGGTCAGGAAGGGTGGGGAGAGAAGTGAACCACATTCTGAACATCCACTGCCCAGAGACCATGCAGTAAAGTGGTCCAAATAATATTTGTTTGTTTGAAATATCTTAATTTGGCTGGAAGTATGGAACCCTTAGGGTAATTTTGAACAGTAACACTTTCAAAAGTGAAAAATAAGATTTTTCTTTTCAGTTAAATCCAAACTATCTGAAATGTCTTTTTTTTCCCCCTTCTATATCTATTTCAGATTAAACATATTGCTGAATTCAATTTAAATTGCCAATTTTGTTCTTATGAACAGAAGTCTCTTCAGCTATCTATTCTTTTTACTTCAGTTATCTATTCTTTAACTACTGTTAATAGGATACCTGACCTAAAATTTTCATGTGATTCCAGTTCATCACAGATCAGAGCATAACATCTTTGGACCCTCCTGACCTCTAAAAGAAAACCATTAGATGAACTCTAGATTCATGGCATAGCTCTGTTTTCCTCTGCAGAGCCTAAACATTTTCACTGATAGCTGTTATCCTTACCTGGCAGTAAGTAGCTTATTTATTGACCCCTTTAAGATCGATGGCAGGGCCTTTAAGTGGGCCCATGTTGTACCAATACGTAGCAAGAAGCCCCAGTGCAGTGTGTTTTCATCTCTTTTTCCCTTACTCTGAAAGAGGTAACTCGCTGTGCGTTGTTGATTCAGCTGGAGCTCCTGGGTGGCCCATGTGCAGCTGGTCACAGGTAGATGTATTGCAGCAGTGCAGACAAAATCCTGGATTATTGTGGTATGACTGGTTCCAGGAAAAAAGGTATATCCTACCAGCCAGCACATGATATACAGAAAGTATTCTTGGCCATTGGTACTACTTTGATGCCCAGAAATGGGAGAGGACACGACGAGGATGCAAAGTGGCAATACTTCAACAAAGAGGAATGTCTCTCGGGCTGTTTTCCAAGTCTTTTTCTGTTTTGTTTCTATCCTGGCTGATATCTCTGCATTTCATCCAAGAATTTATTTTTATCAATTGATGACATGACAATTTAATAGCATCAAAGGTACTACATATGAGCGCAGTATCAGGATAGAACTATTACTGTTCTTAATACGCTTCCAACAAAATCCACCGACCTGACTTCATGAATGCAATATATCCAAATGGTGGATAAAATCACCACCTGTCAAGGCACATTATACGCTTTGCTTTTCTTGTGCCTAATCTACTCTAGTTTACCAAAGAATCCCTCATCACTATTGGACTTTATCTTTTCCTCACAGTACTATGTAAAAAGACTTGCTAAACTGAGGTCCTCAGACTCTTTCAAAATTTGTCTGAGCTGGCTGTGTCAAGAACCATATGCAGCCGTATAAATTGCAAACTTTCTATCTGACAAGATTTCTGAAAGCAGTTTCCAGGGTCTACCAAAACACCCTGTCCTTCAGTTTATCAGTGGAAGCATCGATTCGCATGATATTATTTTTCTTTCAGAATATCTAAAATGAACAGATACCACTTCTATTGACCCTCAGGTCAGGCATTCCCAAATGTATAGAATGATACATTTATGTGGATCTCTGTGTTCACACGGTATTCTGTATATCATCATATATATTTAGTCTGAGTGCCGTCAAGGAAAGGAGAGGGAGTCCTTGTCCATCAAGCATATCATTTTAGGAAGTCCAGGATGCAGGTGGGCTGTGGCATCACACTGCAAGCTCACTGTCTGATACTGAAAATAAGTTTTAAAACATTCTTTAAAAGGAGTGGCAAGATATTTTGTTTTCCATTTCCCACAAGAGACTTTTCCACTTTGTTTATTTCTCTAGATGAAGAATAAGGAATCCAAATTAAAACTGCTGCATCAGAGAAACAGAAGAGAAAGGACCTCACACAGAACTTTGACACTAGAAGCATTTCCTTTCATCTATATACCTTGCTGTTTTTGTGGATCAAATGCAGTGCACCAAGAAGGAGCTCCCTGCAAGCCCTTTCTGTGTCACCCTCTTTCTGATTTCCTACATTGCCAGGGATGGTAGCAGATCACAGCTGTAGGGGCAAAGCAAAGTTCATTTGGCCAAATATTTGACCTTTAAGTTGAAGAGTGATGAGCTGGAGAGTTGTGCTGCAATAGTAGTGGTGATCTCTGAGCTGCCTCCGTGCAGTAGCTGGTTACATAACCTCTCTTCCTATATAACCAGAAAAAGTTTGTGTTTGAAACATATTTATAATTTTTTGGCATCTTTCCACAAAGCACAAGTCTTTGCCTACAGAAAGACATCCCATGGTCAGGAAAGCACCTGCAGAACCTGGTCTTACTGTGTGGCGGTCTCATTGTGAAGATGTTCCACCCTTTTGAGGGGATGAGCACCTCTAGGTTGATATTTGAAAGCTACTATCTAGCACATCAGGCACTTGGATGTTATGGGATTCACTTGTAGGGTAGATCACTCAGACAAAACCCCCACTTTTTCTTACGCCGTTATCTCACCGTATGTATTTGTACTGCTGAAAGAGCAGGGAGTTAATATTCAACAGAAATCAGTGCTTAATTACAGCCTGTGGATACTACTAGTCCAAATAGTCTTGGACAACAGAACAATGCTGCTGTCAAAGGAAATAATTGATGTACTTCATTTTGAAAATGCTCCTTAGTACCTACCAAGACAGGAATCCCAACCTGCTCTCTCTGCCTTAGCCGGTAAAACAGCTCCCTCTACTGCAGCCACGTCAGAAGTCTCCTTTGTAACAACCTGTGGTTCTTTGCCAACAGTCTATTTAGGAGCTATTTTCAAAGAGCGAAATAGGTGTTTTCAAGGCCCCCTGAGGCGTTGAACAGTACAGCTGAACGGACTTTGTTTTCCACTTGCACCATATACCAGTTGTTGACAAGGATCGTTCTCTTATACAAGAAAATCTCCATATCTTGATGCTTTGATGACAATAGTTGCCAAAAGGCAGACAAATATTTTCATCTACACACTGGATATATATCTAAACTTTGTTTTTAAATGTGGGTAAAAGTATGTGAGATAAGGAATTTGAAATCTGAAACCTGTTTGAAATACGAAGGGAAGAATTATGAATGAAATTTGGCCTTGCATTCCGGAGAACAGAAATTCAGTTTCTGACCATTGGCTGATTGCTTCATGTCTCTGGGATGCATTTAGTATTCCCTTGAAAAACAGGGGTAGTTTGAGAATGATCGCTAATGATTGTAGAAGGCTCAGAAGTATTAGTGACTGTGATTTTGAAAAACATCTGTTTTCAAAAACAACAACCTAATCTTGTGCCTCAGTGGTAAAATATTGATGGCAATTACTGATTAGTCCATTAAAAAACCTCAAACCCTACTGTTGCTTTAATACAATTGGATTTTCAAGAGCATTCACTGAAAAAATGCACACAAGAATTTACACCTTACCTAATAAGCATGCTAATTCTCTGCAATATAAAAGTAGACATCAGTTTTCAAACTGTCTTTAAGCTATAATGTGAATCTCCTTGGTCAAATTGCTTTTCCCTCTTCCTGATCTTATCTGAAATACTTTGTTGAAATTACACAGGCAATGGGATCTGGAACACAGAGATACATATAACCATGTGGTGGCAGATAAATGCATTGAAATGTTTTGAGACAGTTCCACAAAATGAAATAGTCTGTACTTTTTGCAGAACAAGCTCAAAAAGATGATTTTTAAAGATTTTCCAAAACACTGCTATGGAGTAGACCTTCCCTTAAGGTTCCTGGCTGGGTCTCAAGCAAGCAGAGAAGGCAGATCATTCTCCTCCTGCTCCCCTACCACGGCTGTGACCAGTTCTAATGCCAGACCTGTGATAGGCTTAGACTTGTGCAGACTGGCAGCTGACCCAGGGGAACCTTCGTCTGCGGGTGTGCTGGAAGGTGTTGAGAGAGAAGAGCCTTTGAAAAGAAGGGATGGAAAGCATTAGATGAAATTCTGATACTTCAATTGTTTGTGGGGTGGGAGAGGTTCATGACAGAGACTGATAAAAGAGAAATAAACAAAAACCATGTGGCTGCCTTGATACGTCTCTTTCCATCAGCAGAGGTTCTGTGGGGATTCAGAAGTAAGCATGATGCCAGCTCCTTGTGAGTTCTGGAAGGGGCTGGAAACAGATGTGTGTCTGTGAGTTGGGGCACCTTGTGTTTCCTCACTTTTTAGTCTGTCTAGGTGAAAAGTGTCGCATTCTGGGCCTCATTTACACATAGTTCCAAATTGGTTTTGCAGGAAATGGCCCCTCAAATGCAGAGTGTAGAGACAGAAAGAATATAAGGAGGGAACCTATACAGGTTCCTCTTCCATCCTGGTAACCAGTTGTTAGATATCTTTTTCCATAAACAAATTCTGAGGAAGAAATTGAGTGCAGCAGCAGCTCCTCAAGCAGGATCAGTGGGACCAGGCACAATAGACCCTGAATGAGGAGAAAAATATAGAGATTTCACCAAGGATTCTGAGACAGAGCAAGACATGTACAGTGTTATATGAGTGTGTGAGGGGAAAAACGGAGGTGGTTGCAACCCCAGGAACTGGAAAGACCAGATGCGACTGTCAATGCTGAGCAGGAATGGGAAGACAAGAAAAAGGCTGTTGCTAAAGAAGCTTAGGCTATAAAAGAGACAATGAGAGGAGAAAGTCTTTATGTGGGAGGAAGGAAACAGAGACAAGAAATAAAAGATTCTGCATGGGAAGAGAGTGAATAGGGAGTCTGAGAGGTTGAGAGAGATTAAAAAGGGGATTCCATGCAGAAAGAGCTGTGTGAATATGCCATGCAATCCACTGATTTTTTTCTCCAGAGCAAGTGAGTTTCCACACCAGTTTCAACTAGCCGACTAAATACAAATTATGTGCAGCTAGCACACAAGATCCCCTCTAGGACCTGCCTTATCAATCAAGGAGCCTCAGTCAGGCCTGTTAGCTTAAGCTGATAACTCTACAATATTGCTGCACAAACACAAGTCCAGGGTGGGGCAGCTGTGAATAAAAGTCCCAGTTAAGTGCACAGCAAAGGTTTAATAGGTGCTTTTACAGACCGTTATGGCAATGTGACAATGCTCCCAAATGGAGCTATGGGCTCCTAATGTAGTACAGATAATATTTAAATGAGAAAAAATTATGTTAGATTGATATTGGAGAGGGAGGAGGAATGAAGTGATGTTTTTGTGGTCCTTCCAGTAAATAAATGGGTAATAAGCCTTGCACTTCTTGTGCTACTGGTTTTGACATGAAGAGTGGCCAATGAAGCCTTATTTTCTGCTTCAATGCAAGGAACAGATTTGCTGTTGGACTTGCAGAAGGTCATAGAGTGATGTTAGTGATTCATAGTAGCAGGACAGTGGTCTCCTGAGAGCAGCCATGAAATCTGAATTTGCTAACTGGAAATAATGATATTGTGGTGGAAGGCTCTCATCTGTTGCCAAAGACTCTTACTGGAAGCTTGTTCCAAACCATGTTTACCACAGTTGTCTCTTTTCCTTTTGCTCACCATGATCCTTTCTTGGCACATGAAGATGAGAAGGATCATGCAATTTGCCACTTTTCATGTCCAAGCAACAAAAATTTTGGAAATTCTGACTTTACCCAGAAGAGGCTTTGGAAGAAACAAATTAGCTCTGTTCACCTCAGAAGTGATTAAATGTCAGTAACACTTTTATTTATGTGACATGGAATTTACTGTCCGTTAAACCCGTGTTTAAACCTCTCCAACCTCCGCTGGAGTACATGGGGATTGGACTGGGGCTCCTTGTTCCTGCAGAGGCTGGGATGTTGTGGAGACATTGTTTGTGATAGGGACAGAACACAATTAGGGACTTGGAGGGCAGTCTAGCACAGGCTTCTCTTCTATGCAGCTTTTACAAGATGTTTTACCATTTTATGAGATTTACTTAATCAGAATCAAATTCATGGTGCAAAACCTTCAAATATTTTGAAATGGGAACTGCTCACAGTGTCCCATTTGGTTTGTTTTGATCATCTTTGAAACCTAGCAAGAGGTTGCTGCCTCTGAAGTTCAAAGTGATTCAGAAAAGAACTCAATAAATATTCCAAATGTTAAAAACAACCTCCTTTTGTTTCTCTGGTGCTTAATAATGCTCGCCATGGAAACGCCTGCAAGCCTCACTCTGACATCTTTATGACAGTCCAGTTCTTATAAAAAATCTCTTACTACTTCTTATCTCCTTCAGCAATCATATGGACTTTGAGAGATTTATTTCTGTTGTAGTTTGGGTTGGGAGGGGGGAGGTATTTTTTGTTCCTGTTTTGTTGGGTTTTCTGGTTTCTTTTTCCCATGAAAGATGAGAGAATAAAAAACCTGTCTATTTCCTTTAATTTACTGGAATGAAAAAGTGAAATCTAGAAAGTTGCTGGTCAAAATGAAAAACAAATAGGTTGAATTTCTTGAAATGTTGTTTCAGTAGTTTGAAAACATTGCTTCACTTTGATCTTTTAAAATGCCTGCACTTTGTACAAAGAAATTAAATTTTCAAAACAAAATTTCACGTTGAGAAGAAAAACAGAATTAGAGAAACTTAGTCCCACTCGCACATATTTTGAGGTTTTCCCCCTCCAAGCGCTGTTGTGGGCCAGCAAAGTTAACTTCACGAAGAAAGTAAGAACAACCTTTAGAACATGATAGCTGTGTATCATGTTCTAAAGGTTGTTCTCTTTGTATTTCTCTCCTCCATTCAGTGCTATGATGCTATTAGCATTCTTGTTTTCCTGCTTAAAATGCCTTATATTTTTTCTTTATATGTTTATGAGACAAGTAATATTTCTCTCTCCTGAGGAATCACACAAAATCTCTCCTTCATTATTTCATTGTGGGGTCTGCAATCATCATAGATTTTACAAACTGTGCTTTTGAGAAGGTATGGTTTGTCTGCATAAGAGTCCAATGAGTCTGCTTTAGTTTTCAACACATTTCTCTTGGCTTGTTACCCCGTAAAGATGGATTATGTGTCTTCTTGTCCTCACAAGCCCAAACTGGTTCTGATCTATTGACTCGGACAGCTTGCTCATGGTCTGCTTTTTCCAATGCTCAGATTTCCGAAAACAATACAAAGGAAGAGGAGGAGTATTATTTTTAAATGGATCAGCCCTCCTTGTGTTTTTAAACCATTTTACATGTCGATCACAATGTAATGTTCAAGTCTACTATACACAGAGGTGTAGGCCAAGTCAGTAAACACGAAAGTGATGAATAGCTCTTTTTAAAATTTATCTAGACATCCACAGCAGGTGGGTCCTATCACTGCCCCCACAATATGTAAAAGGGGTTGTGTGTGCTTCTGAAGCAAATAAAAAAGATATCCAAACAAAAGGATCCTGAAAGTCAGTTCCAGTTGGAAGTTTGAGATTGTGCTTATCAAATCAAAGGTAAAGCAAAGAGCTGTTGAGGTGTGAACTGGATTATATACAGGATGTGTGCTGTAACGAGGCAGCACTGGCAAACTGTTCTCTCATCCTTTGCCCTCTTATGACCTGTCATTGTGAGACATCAGCTCTATCACATGTAACTGTATTACTTGGGAAAATAAAGTCTCTCCACACTTCTGTTTCACCAGCACAAGATTCTGGATTAGGTGCTGTGTGTGGGACAGTAAAAGCGGGCTTCAGCAGTAGCATATGTCTGTCTTATGACAAAGAACAACCTTGCATATGATGTTGTTCATCACGATCAGTAAACAAGAAATTTATTATTAAGAAACTGCTTGCCAGAACTAAGCAGCACTGTACATTTCAAGGCAATCTTTGGCCACATCAGCTTGACTTTTTCTAGGCTTTATGGGGTTAGGCTGCAAGCATGAAAACTCATGCACTGAGTATGCAATGGGAGAGAACTGGAAGAACAACTTAGCAATAAAAAGGTGAATATGACAAGCAGAGCTCCCAGGGTATGAGCTTTCAGGCAATACAAATGAATTCCTCACCCCATCTGGTCTGCAAGTAGTGGGTGAACCTCTAAATAAACAGAGTTTGGTTAAGAATTCAACAGCTGGAATCTTCTAGCCATCAGAATCATGTCTGTGTTTTATCTCCAAAATGCATAGTCTCACAAAACCTGAGTAGCAGAGCTCTCTTAGAATATTGTATTAGATTTATTCCTGGAACTAGAAGTACAGCAATTACAAAAAAAAAAAAAAAATTAGAACCATCTGCCGCAGTCTCCAGGTTGTTTTGAACATTTCCTGTAGCATGCTGAACAAGGTTGCGATGATGTTTGCTCCTGGGGTTCATTTAGACTCCGTTCCAGCATGGAAGGCTGGCTTGGCACGGAGATGACATTTAGACTTGAACCCGGAGTTACATCTCAGAATGCATCACTGGCAGAAACTGTTGGCTGCAGAAGGCAGAAGGGCTAAGCAAAAAGATCCTGGTATAAACAAGTGAAAAATCAATATTACTGACCAGAATTACGTTCATGAGTTAGCAGGCTGGAAAAGCCTGACATTTCTCTGGATATGTCTAAGTGGCATGTTTGCTGCAGATAACCCAAGCTGCCCCTGATTTGGCCAGAAAATGCCAGACTAGCATTTTCCTTGTATAAACTGTTCCTGAGCTTTTCCCCCAAAGTATTGGACATGCTTTTCATCAGTATAGGTTGGCATGACTTCTTTTTCCATCTGCTTGGAGGAGGGGGACAGGATGGAGTCAATATTTTAGTTTCTAAAAATAACCATCCCAGTTCCACTGCCAAAAAGTTGGAAACTTTCACTCAACAATAGTATTTAGAGTTTCCATTTGCTTTCGCTTCCTCCTCTAGATGCCAGTGTTGTGGAAGGATATTACCTGTATGAACAGGACAGGTTTATGTGAATGAAAGCTTATCATGCCAATCCAGCCAGCCAGCAAAGCGTGGCACCCCAAGGAGAACAAGGTGCAGGAGTTTAAAGAACAGAGTGAGATAGAAGGGGATGCTCTTCTTAAGGCATCAAAAATTCAAGGTGGAAAATCCAAAGAGAAGCGGTTTCCCTGTAGATCATCACAGATGCCTGCTCATTGCTTGCGCTTGCTTTTTTCAAAGGCTGCAGCTCTGGCAAGTGCATGGATTGGGATGATTGGTGGCATAATGACAATTGCAGTTGTGAGCACTATCATCTGCCACCAACTGAACAGTAATTAATAAGGTCTGCCCTGAACAATTCCGCTGGCTTGTCGAATGCTGACATGTGCAATAAATTCTAAAGGGAAGAGACACTCCGTCTGGGGTCCCACCCATCCATTCTCCCTCCTCCTCCTCATCTGCTCACCCTGCTTAGAAGCCTTTTTTTTTCTTTCTTTCTTTTTTCTTTCTTTCTTTTTTTTTTCCCCTCTCCCACAGCAAAGGTTATAGTATATAAAAAAGACTGCAAAATATTTTTCTCTTTGGTCTATGTTTCCAACAATGTCATGGACTTCCTTGCTGTGGTATAGAGCTCCATTATGAATTCCCAGAAAATGGGATTTATTTTTTTATGTTGATGCTTTGCAGCCATAAGAGTTCTGTGTGTTGCTGAAAATCACTGGTCACTTTGCTCTGTAAGTGCAGCTCTCTTTGCTCAGTAATCACCTGCTCTGTATTTTGTTACTTAGTTTTCACGTCTCGTTTTACTACAGTTCTTCAACAGATTATGTACCAGGAATAAAGGAAAATATTTATTTACTTGAATCTGAGGGATTCCTTGTCCTGCATCTGGGTCAAAACACTCAGAGAGACATATTTTTTGTTTAAGTAGTGATCCATTAAATTGTCACATTTTTGTGGCAACTTCAAGGTATGACAGTGCCAGATCTACATGCAGTATAATTAATGCTCATCACACAGAGGGCTAAATCAGGTGGAGAACCCCAGAGCTTGGTGTGGTTATCATTCTCAGAGAGCCTAAACTGATGTTCTCTACAGCTGAACATGATGTTCAAATTCTGGATTCTGCTATAGTATGTATATCTAGATCAATTTAATCACTTACTATCATCTGATGTCACAAGTAGACAAATAATTTTATATCTCTGCAGATGTGACACGCAGAACAGCATTAAATATGTATTTCTCTCACACACTTCTGTGCTGCTTTTCTATACCCAAAGCTAGCAACATCTGAGCCAGCTTCAGGAAGCAGTAAAGCCATGGAAAAGTGTCACTCAGTTAAACTAAAGTTAAAAGTGAGTGTGAAGGGAATTAAATTTACAACTGTTCTTAATCATGCTGCAGTCGTTGTTTTCCATTGATTTTATCAGATGTATCAGGTGTAATTTTATCAGATGAGTCCCATGAAATCATAGTCAATGCATTATTTCATGGCTGCTTTGTAGCGTTTGGAAACAGGTGCTATTGACCCACTTCTGTGGAATACAAAACTGAACGAGAAGGAAGAGACTATCCCCTTCTCCCCTCAGAAAATTTAGGCAGAATTAACTGTCCTGAATTTGGCTACTTTGAGTAAAAGTGAGAAAGTACAGAATATCAGTGAGAAAGTGCAGAATATGTTTTATATGCATGCACACATATACGTATATGTGTGTGCATTTTCTTTTTTAGCAGTAGTGACTCATGACAACTGGAAACTTGGCACCTTCCCTTGTTCCAGGTCTGGCATTGTGCCCACTCTGTACATAGAAGGAGTGAAAAGCTTTTCAATTTCTCCAATCCAATTCATTATGCAGCGGTTGCACGAGTTGCCACATGTGTGCTGTTAGGAAGTCTCAGTGCAAATGAAATAGACCTTGTCACAAAATATGGGCATTCATCACTGGTGATGCTGAGCTTCCCCACCTGGAGAATGATTAGCTGTCTTGAAGTTCATTTAAAAACTGATCAAAGCTGTGAAATGGGGCTGACTGGCTAATCCTGTTTATTCCCTCATGCCATTTGAAATTAATTGGAGGAAGATCAAAGGATGAAGACTGTCGAATACTACAGGTAAGAAAGGCCCACTGCTCTGAGATTTGTGAATCCCCCTTTCAATAGACTAAATGGAAACTTCTTACAACTATTTTGGATTCTCATGGCGTATGGATTCAGCATAGCAAAAACCCCACCAAAATCTGAGGTTAAATAATATATGATCAGGCACTACTCAGAGCAGGCACTGGCTGTATAAAACATGGGAAACCCTTAGAAGTTCATCATTTCTCATGATATATAGAATAGTATAAATGGTTGGACTGGTTTTTTGTTTCTCTCTCTGATCTGGACAGTGCTGGACACTTGGAACTTCACTTGAGTCCCCTGAAGTGCTAATGGAATATAAGCAGGGTTGTAATCTCTGGCTTGAACTTATTCTTGACACTTAGAATAATTCACCTCTGAAGACTGTATTGCCATGAGAATAGGAAATGGTGAAATTGAAACCTCCACCAAAAAAAAAGGTTGCAATGTCACTTAGACCACCAGCTGGCAATCCTTCTGTTAGCAACAGGAAGGGTTATGCTGAGTGAAGCCACCTCATCACGTGTCAGTTAAATGTTGCTGGGTTTTTTCCTACATCTCTTTTGGTTTTGGTCATTCTTAGAATCAAAGAAAGTGGAAGATAATTTTATCATAAACTTAATAAGTGTTTGGAGCAGGGGTTTTAGTATTGGATATATCTCCAGTGCAAACATACATAAAATCAGATATGATGTTTCATATATTAATTTTAGAAGGTAGGGACTGCACAGCAGCCATTACAATGAAGTCTCAATGCTGGTGGAGACAATTTTCACAATGAAATCAAGTAATTTTTTGTGATGGCAGGCAGAATAATACATACAAGAGAGATTCGAGAAATCTTGTCATATTAAGAAGATAAAAGTGCCTTATTTGATAGTGCGATGAGACAGCAATATTCTACCTGCCTGCATTGCACCCAGATGGATGCAGACTCACCTTTCCAGTTCTGTTCTACTTGAAACAGTGACTGCTCAAATGGCTTCTGTGGCTCATCTTGGCAGCTTGGAAAATCTTGGTTCAAGGGGTCCCTTTTTTGTTAACAGTGATTCTTTTCATGGATGTCTCTATGGTCCCTAGTTCCAGCTGGAGTCTGAAACAGAAGTTGTGTGTTAATATTCCACAGCACAGGCTGGGGTTTTCCAGCCCAGCCAGATGCTGGAAATCTTGGAAGTCTTGCTAAAGAGCCTGCATGTATCTGTCGCTTGGTTGTCTACAGCTGTGGAGGACTGGCCATCTAACCATCTAAACCATCTAAATCTAAACATGTGAACAGAGGCCTAGTAGGGGGCACCAGGAATGAGTGAGTATGCACTAACAGCCACAGATATGTCACATGTTAGGTGTACATCTTAGAAGGAAGTTTAAATAAAGAAAGCATCATTCCATTACCCAGGTCTAGATGGGAAGAGGGAAAAATTGTTTGTGCCAACTCTTCTTCTCTCTGTCCACTTTCATCCCACCATTTTAGTACCAAACATAACCCAAACCTTTGGAGTGTCTAAACTACTGGAATAAGATGTTCTTTCATGTCTGGTTTCCATCAGGGTCTGGAGGCAGAAATGCCAGAATACCACAAGACAAGCCTCTTGCATGCTATATCTGATCATGGACAGGAATCTGGCCTGCCCCCCAGAAGGACCTAGATGTGTTACAGGATTAGCAGGCATTCCCCAGAGCTCTGGGAAGTAAAGCAGTGTCAGACCATCCGCTCCTTAGGCTGTACTTGCTTGGTTGCTGGGTACATGCAGGCTTTCCCGTGTAAATGTAGGCAGCACTTGAGGACTTTCCAAACACAGCACTGGGCCAGTTTGTGACAACTGCTGTAAGCAGATCATGGAAAGTATTGCCCAAAATGCCCAACAAAGGTGTGTAGATCTCAGCTGTTCTCAACTGTCGTTCCCTTTACAGCTCTCCCTCTGTGCTGTTGTTAAAGCCACAGATAAATGTATTAATATATGAAAGAGGATCCTTCAATGAAAATAAAAACAGCATTTCTGAAAACACGTGCAAATGAGTGCAAGTTTCATGGAGTACGAAGATAGTAAGTAACAATATGGTGTGATGTTGGTTACGTTTGTTAGTTTAAGAGCATTCTTTGGGCTTCTGTGTACAGCAGCAAAATCCCTCAGTCTGTCTCTCTTCTCCTACCCTGACAAAGTGCCCTCATTAAGGGATTGAAGATGTTATTGCAATACTATTCATAATGTATACACTTTGCAGCCCCTCACATCTGTTTTCTGCACTATTTCTCTAATCATCAAGACCCTTATTCATATTTGCCTTGGAGATAACACAACAGGATACCAAAAGATTCCTGGGCTGAGAGGAAATGGCAGAGGGTTGGTGTAATGGACTAATTAAAGGCTTCAAGGTCAGACCAGAATGCTGTGGTGTGGAGAGAATCACAGGACACACAGAACTACCCCATTTTTAATGACACAAGCACGATCAAAGCCACCTGAACATTACATTCCAACAGACATGCCTCTGCCAGATCAACCAGTTTCTGATAAGTGGCTGATGGTCTCAGCCACACATTAAGAGAGATGACAGGTTTACTTGATGCGAGGAATGATGAGGAATCCAGGCTGCTTATGAGAGCAGAGAGCTTGCTCTCAGTAAGGTACTGACAGGCCCATGTGAGTCCATCCGACTTTGCTCTCTTCTTTTTGACCTCTCAGTTGTTTGACTACCGTGGGTCGAGAGCTCTGATGGCAAAGTAAAATACAGTATGAAGGTGAAATCTGTGTTCTTTTCAGTGTGTGCTTTTAGATAAAATGCCTTCCCATATCACTTCTACTGCTAATATATGGAGCTGCAGAATATTCTTATTCATGATTTATTATAGAAGTGGGCTCGACAGCCTAGATGCCTGGGTGTTACTTAGGTTTCATTTCAAAAATTCCAAGAGAATGAGAATTATACAAATTTTCATTGTAGAACAATAAACATATTTTATAAGACAACACTTTATTTCAGATATCTGTTCACCTAGAGATGTATATGTATTTTATAAGGTGGATGAACGTAATACAAATTTTCAAGTCAAACCTCATTAATTTAAAAGTTGGAATTATGAAATAAGGTTTTCTGGGTACTTTCTAGGTGTTACTTTGTTGAAGTCAGAAGATAGCAATGAAACTTCCACTGGAAATGCTGCAAGTAGTTGTATGTGACAGCTAAGTATCACTTGTGAAGCATGAGTTAAGTGAAACACAAGAAAAGAGGGACAAGGTGAGAGATAAAGAATAAAGATATGTGTAGTAAAAAGAGGTACAGAGTGCTGGCTATTTCTGTGGCCAATGTGATGGGAATTTGATAATTTAAAAAAAAGCTTCTGAGCTGCTGGGCTTAGTGAATTAGAGCCATACTCAGAAGGGATGGCTGTAGCAAACTCAGACTCTTTGTGGCCTGACAGTTGGATACTTAAAACAAGTGCGAGGATATTTCAACTGTCTAAACATTACCCAGTGTTTTGTACAGATCTTTGTGGAAGAGAGTTTTAAAGAGACATATGAAGAATTTCAGGGTCACATGCTCTGCTTCTTCGTCTGGCTAATGTCACTAGTAAATCAATTCTAAACAAATGACTGTGTAAGTGTATATTTAAAGAATTGAGAAGACTTGCCAAAACAAGAGATTCAAAGTTTAAAAAAAAGTTGGAGCTTCAATCTGCAAGAGTAGTTTACCAGCCTCCAGGCTACAGCAACTTCTCCCTGGCCATCCCTCAGCTGTGCAGACAGCCTAATTGTTTTGGCAACCGAGAGCTTTCTCCCGTTACAGACCAAAAGAGTATTTTACAGAAGGGCATAAGATGGGTCCCCTTGGCTATCACGTCCCACGGCAGGGTATGGCTTAATCTGAGCCTGGATGTGCTTTCTGCATGACCAGAGCTCTTGCACACTCTGCAGTGCTGCTGGCTCTGCTCTCTTGGGGAATATCGGCCTCTGCTCACTCCATGGTCGTAGTTGCAGTTGCCTGACAGCCCTGCCTCCATAACATAAAAAAGCCGTGGAACATTTCTGCTTGGGAAGTTCCTGTCTCTGCTTTAGAGCACTCAGAGCACAAATCCATTTTCTGTCCCTGTATCACAAGCTCAGTTTGGCTATGAATTTAGGGAGAACTGGTAATATGACCACAGACTTCTCTGACTTGGAGATATACTAGAAGCAACTGGAACTGTCTATACCCTGAGGCTTCAGTGGAAAATCTCTTTTGAGTTTGCTCTGAAATTCTGCCTTCTTTCAACTTCTTCCCACGCTGTATCTCCTTAATTTATAGAGGACTGACTCAAATGTCCCTGTTTGAATTCTGCTGAACTAACAGACGTTTGATAGTACAGATGAGAGCAGATCTTCAGACACATTCCTGTTTTCTGACCTGGGCACTACGAAGTGTTTGTCTGCCACTGTTTTCCCCCAGAAAGTGAACCCCAGCATAGTGGCCTGATGAAAATTACCTAAAGGCCAGGGAATGGAATAACCTTCATTTAGCCAGAATTGGCTGTTGTGGCAAACTATAACCTCTGAATTTCTGGGGCGTGGACAAAGAGACTCAGGGCTGAACCCAGAGATGGGCTACCAAACAGTCTCACTGCAGTAGGAATTGCAGCCATTTAACTACTTGTAAGTCTCCTGCATGTTTCCTGTCCACCGTGCACAGGACTTCTGGAGAAGGTTTACTTATGATGTCGTTGTAGAAGAACACTGATTCTAGTTTGATTTTGATTGTCACAAAAGAACAGTGCATTAGGATTTGTACAGTTTTGAATGTACCAAATGGCATGGCTAGTGGTTCAAAGAACATGAATTCTGCACCTGCGTTTTTTTTCCTGGCTTCTCAGGTGATCGTGAGAAAGTTTAAGAATTTCCTTCTTTCTTCATTCCTCACCACTGAAGTTGGACCTCCTTCGTAAACCACTTGAAAATCTGTGGATGAGACGTATAAGACACTGGTTTGAATATGTAGTATTACAGTCAAATTAATATCAAAGATGTTGATGTTTGTGTATCTGGACCAAAGATTAGGACCTGATCAAAGACGTGATTAGTTGGGTTTTCACAACCTGGCTAAGGCTTTGTCCATCACTCCCTGACGGACATAAGTTATCATTAAAAGGGCAGGAGGCCACTTCCTTATGTGCTGCTACCACTTAGTGGTCTGAGGAGAGACAGTGGCCAGTGTGGATGGCCGTGATGAGCAGCACACCCTGCTGCCTGTCACAGTCACAGGTTAATCAGGGTACAGTAATTTGTGAGAACATTAATAAATACAAATCACTCTCTAGAGGGCTGCAATACATTATTTTACCTCTCAACAATAACAGACCTTATTATCTTTCATGGAGAAGCTCCTGTCAGGGCAATCAAGGATGGACACTTTTAATGAAGACAAATGATCTCCTTCAAAGGAGCGGTGAGCCTTGATTTGGCTTAATGGCTCACTAGTACGGAGCATGGATTTAATCAGAGCTCCAGCTTCTGTCATGCATGGGCCTTGAAGTCAGGTAATTGGAGGCAGGTGCTAAGTACAATTTAAATGAAATGTCTAGTTAATAAGGACAGTTTGAAACATGCAATTTATACCCCTCCCCCAAGCCCAAGTCCTCTCAGGGACATGAAGGCAGCCAGCTGTGCTTGGGAACCAAATGACTTAATTTCTCAGCATTGCCTTTCACGCTCATAATACTGTACTGCTACTTTTAGCTTGCCAGATGCCCCAGTTGGAGTGATCTTCTTTCAGACGAGATGAGCAATTGAGGGACTGTTAAAGCTCATTATGCTTTGTTTTGTGCCGGAAGAGGCAGCTGAACCAAAATCTGGACAGAGATGAGGTCCATAAGATTCTGGCTCTCAAATATCTCAAAGTCCAGTGAGGAAATGAGAAGAATCAGAGTCGTTTCCCTACATGTGTATCACCCGTAACCGTGGATCTGAACGTGGCTTTCCAGGCTGTACTGTGCATTTTAGATGGTCACCACTGCTGTGTCGATACTGGAGTTTGTATGACACCCAGTGGCTCTCATATTGGAAACTGAGGAACCTTCTGAAGAACACCAAGGCCCCTCTGCTACCTGCTAACCTGATACGTTTCCTTCCAGGAACATCAGCACAGTTTGTATTTATATTCATATCTTTTTCCTTTTTGGTGGTGATGGGGCATGAAGGAGAGCAGATCCTCCGAACTTTTGGGTGCCAGCAAGAAACTTTCTACTACCTGTGCAGCCTATGTGCAGTTTCATTTGGAACCATGTAGGAATTGCCAGCATCACTAAGTCCTGTGCTTTAAAGAGAAGTATTTTGACTTTTTTTCTTTTTTCATGGAGTCACCTGCTTATGAAGTAAAAAATGCTTGTGGCTGAGGAAGAAAATCTGAACATATAACTTCAAACAATTGCAACACTACTGTATAAAAAAAAATGCTTATTCTTTAAATGAATTTCAAAGTTTTGAAGAAAGGCCTCTCTTATTTTCAGGCATTTAATGTCAGCAATGCTGAACCTTATAGGATGTAAAGAGAATTATAGAAAGTTCAGTGAATATCACTAATATATTTTTCATGTTCTAGATTTGCAGACATGAATCAACGGGACACAAAACTGGGTTTTATATCCTAATTATCAGTTACTTAAAAGTAGGGTTTAGAAGGCAAAAGCATAAGAACAATGCTGTAAGTACTACAGGATCTCCTTTGTCCCTTTTAGGCCTTTCTGCTATCCCTTGAAACTAACAGTTAAGAGTTGTGAATTCATAACAAACCCAAGATTTTTCTTCTGAGGGAGAAAGTAATTAGCCACTGGGTGTGGAAGTATTTTCCATTAGCAACTTTTTAAACTCAGACTGGAATGCAACTAGGCCTGAAGGGAGTACATGACTGGGAGAAACCACAAATCTTCACTACAAGGAGATTTCTACGATCAACTGCTGCGAGACTCGTTTCTTTGTCAAGGAAGTACACACAGGCAAACAAGGACCATCGATGCACCTAAAGAGTCAGATATTTCTATGTGCTATCTGGGGATGGCATGTGCTGTTCTGCTTTGCAGTAGGGCCAGGCAACAGGTAGGGCTGCCTCTCTACAGCAGGACTAAAGTTACTAAACCAGAGCCACAGTGGGTAGGTGCACCTATTTCTGACAGCATGGTGTGACAGTGATGTTGGAAATTGATTTCTCTCCATTAATACTTCATTACAGCAGGACCATTCAAGATAAGTTGACCTCTAAGGAATCTTTTTTAAAGAATAATTAAAGTAATCTCTGGCTCAAATTGCTTATTGAAGTGCTTGGAAACAGGAATTGTTCCTGGGGGCCTCTACACTTTTGTCTAGATTTCAGGAAACCAGAGAGGTTTTGGCTTTTCAGATACATTTTGAAATTCATTGTTGATTTTTTTTCATTCTTTTCCCTTCATCTGGTTTTTTTTAATTGGGAAAAAAATGATGAACTATAATTAACAGATGAGAAATAGAACAATATTAAGAGGGCAAATGGATCAAGAAAAGAGTCAGAAGTAAAATATGGGCCTTTTAGATTGGAAGTTAGTGTTCAGCTGATCAGAGTCCTGCTACCCTTCTGCTTTATGGCTTGAATTCCTTACAATAGCACCAAAGCTGGAAAATTTCCCACCAGTTACAAAACAAATAAAAAGCAAAATGCTCAGATGGCCTTTCAAGTTCATAGCAACGTTGTGGTCATGTATCTGACTGCAGCTCAGGCAGCTGCAAAAGAGCTGCCAGCTGTTAGAATTACTGTCTAGCTACGCTGGGTACCAGAAGCAGTGGATATTCAACAGCATGGGCTGCACCACAAACTGAACAAGGCTGGCTGGTGTGTGAGCAAAGGCACTGTGTCAGTTGTGATCATGTCTGCCTGTAGTGAAGGAGAAAAGCAATGTTCTGTAAATGGCAGAGGTTTGTGCTTCTAATCCCAGAGTCACGTGTGTGTAAGTAGGGTTTGTCGTGACAACGAATGCTGATGGGAGGGAGAAAGGAAGGGTAGTTTGATTCTGTACTAGATGACAATGTGTTACAATGTCCACCTTGCCTCTTAACTGCTGGTTGTTTCTGTGTACTTGTCAAAGCAAGATGTTTATGGCAGGAAGAGAAATAACTATTCTGTCAGAAAAGAAAGCATTGGAAATAGAACGATATTATTATTTTTAGTCATTGTCCCAACTGAGGAAAAAGTTCCTGGAAGAAGAGGTGTTTGTGATAACTATATAGATCACTTTAGCTGATGTAGGAAAAAACAGTGGAGAGAAAGCCCAGGCTGGAATTGTATTTCCCCTCCACTTCTCAGGAATCAGAATTGGAGCCATGTAATCATGAAGTGGTGAATAGTTTGTGTGTGTTCCATCTGCAGTCATGAGTTTTTCAAAAGATACACACAGCTCTTAGAGGCAACTCACACCTTAAAATGAGGATATTCCAGTTTAGATTGAAAGCTGTTTGGATAGGCCGGGAGGAGAACATAACACTGATAGCTGCAGCGGGCAGGACACAAGACTGACTAGGGTTACCCTCTGAGTCACAAGAATAACACATGAGACTATCTCCTGAGCTGAATCACCCTGAGACTGTTGTCAGCTTGTCAGGGCACCAGCAAATGTGGCCCAACAGTGTTTGTTCTTCTGCATGCCCTTGGCTGCTGTGTACTCCATAGGGAGCAATGTGCAATCTATTCCCAGTTACAAAGGACAAACAGGCTCTGCTGTTCTTATGGACAATGATTGCTTCAGTATAATGTCAGTTGTGAGAGCTGGTGCATAAAAACCAACTGCCAAGTTTCCCTACGAGCAAGGTTGCAGAAATAAGGCACTAGGGCAGAGGTTCATTGATAGTGATCAGGATTCACTTTCCCAGCTCTGGGAGTTGTTCACTGTAAGGCCAAGTCATTTTGTCTCAATGTGTACTTCAGCGTCAGTAAAAAGCCCATAAATAATGCTCTCAGAAGTGAAATGATTTGAAGCCCTCCATGAAAAGTTCTATACAAGCCCAAGCTGCAATAGTCAAGCCAGCCCCAACAATACCTCATGAAATGTGTTCCTTTCATGTTTGTTCTGGGGCCATGGGGAACAATGTCCTTTCAGGACAATAGATGTCTGCAATTCATGGTGAATTTCCTTTCCTTCTCTCATTAAAATCCATTCATTTTCAGCTCAGCCTCTTCATTCCCAAAAATACATCTTGGATATTTGTCAACTTCTATTCATCTTACTTAGTCTGTGCATCTAATCTCTTTGAGTCTAAACATTTCCTCTGATGGCAGAGCCTTGAGAGCGCAATTCTGCCAATTGGGATGCATTGAGGACAGCCTCTTGGCAAGCTGGCTCATTCTTGGGGAACAGACATATTTGAGTAGTGAGACCTCAGGCATTTACACTGTGCAGGACACCACAATGCTCAGCACTCAGTAAAAATCAGAAGAGAACCACTGCCTAGAAAAGCAAAATACTTACTGGCAAATGTTTTTCAAAATGGGTATGGAAAGCTGGCTTCAGTGCCCAGTTTAATTCAGTACTCCCTGTGCAGTTTCAGGCAGGCCACTTCGTCTGAGTATGTAGCCTGGAAGGCAGGAACACAAGCTGGCTTCTTGTGCATGTTATTGTATCTGCTGACACGTGCTTCAGGTAGAGGAGAGAAGAACTGTAATGGTGTTATTCCCTAGTAGTGAGTGAAAGAAGATTGACTCCTTTCAGATGAAACTGTTCAACAGCAGTGAAATCACAGCATCTTTGGCCCACTGGTGATTCGGCAGCGTTTCATCCACTAACAAGGAAAGACTGTCCTCAGCTCCTCACCCCGTTCTCTTTAAAAGGGAAAGATACTGTACGTGACTGGCACTCAAGCAGGCGGCTTCTACTGCCCTGACTCGAGAGATCCACGAGAGCTTGGTGACATCTGGTGGGAACTGGAAGGATCACAAGCCTTTTGTGATGACTGCAAAATAATTTATAAAACCAAATTTTAAAAATAGTGCCCCAAAAACAAGCAACAAAAATTTATTGATTTTATGCTCAGAATCACAAGAGTACAAAATCTAAACATGACATTGTAATGATACAGGCTGAACACATTGTAGTTCGGAGGTCAAAGGGCTTGAAATGCTGGTGGGATATAGCAGAGCTGAAATACAAGGAATTTGTCATTGGATTTTTGCAGAAATGTAAATGCCATCTTTTTATCAGTCTGGTCAGAATATCAGTATAAAACCCAAATTATGCAGGTCGCAACTGCTCATCGGGCAGCTCTAGGCCCTTATGATATAACCAGTCTCCATCATGTTGAAATTTGCAAAAAGCACATGTGGCACCTTAGCCTGGAATGTACTGTCGTGGGTTTGTTCAGAGACCTACTAGTGAGCAGTTAGATATGTGTGTCCAGAGTTAGGGTGAGGTGTGGGCACCAAACTTCAGTGAAGGGAAAGGTAGTGGAGTTAAAGTTATATTCAGGCTAATTCTGGTAAGGAAAGAGGAAGTGTGTTTCATGAAGTTCGAATTAATTATCCCATTTGATCTGAGTGAATATGTATGTGAATGGGTTTTCCCTTTTTTTTTTCTGGATCTTTTAAATCCCATACTATTGCCTTACCTCTCATTTTTGCCAAGTTAACTTTTTGGATCTAGCTGTGTACAGCATTTCTGCTGCTTCCTTCACAAGATGAAGCAAATAATAACCAGCAAGATTTTCTCCCAATATCTTTTAGATATTGGAACAGTATGTCCCCTGAAAAACAGAGCATTCCCTGCATTTGCCAGAGGTTTTGTGAGGTCTTTGATAAAGAGAGAAAAATCTGAAATGTTATTAATCAATCTCCTTTTCTTCTTCCTCCTTTCATAGGATTTGTAATGGGAAAGAATGAATTTAGGAGGGAGTCAGTAAAATGATGGTCGGAGTTTTCAGGAGCGATTATGAAGGCTACACCACAGATCTGGCTGCAACTGGGAGTCCAGAATGTGGATACACATTGAAGGATGCTGAAATGGGACCTTAAAGCCATTGGTAAGTTTAAACAATTGCAGCCTGTTGCTGCAGCTTATTTATCTTTTCACCCTTCGGTCAGAAAGAGTTAGGTTAGAGGACAAAGCAGGGTGGATTTTCAGCCTATCGAGCTGAAAGCAGATGCCCTCTTAGCTACTTAGGAGAAAATTTTTTCTTCTAAGGATTCCGGTTGTGCGCCTTGAGCTGCTCAGACCTCTGCCTCCTTTCACATGCCAGCTCATCTCTGCAGTGATGTCCTGATGTGTAGTATCACCGCTGATAACCTTTTTAGCAGAACCAATTGCCCACAAACCTTCATATATGAGGCTGCTTGTCATTGTACGAGCTCTGTCCCTATTGTGTATGACAGCATGAGGTGACCTAATTCACTCCAGTGGGTCCATCGCACATATCCTCACCGGGTGATTTCCCCCTCTGACAGGCTGTTGTCACCATCCGTCCCACTAGGACTCCTCGAGCCCTCGCCTCACATTCCTGCAAGCACAGAGCTACACACAGATGGGGCCTTGCTGAAAGCTGGTCTAGCGAGTGGGTGTTTGCATGGGCATGGTGAGCACAGAGCATGAACCTAAAGCTAGCTGGGTAGACCTTAGGCCTTTAACATAGTAGACTATATGGAGTCTTTGGAGTTTAGAGTTGGGTAAGACCTTTATTTTAGCTTCCCTGACCAGCGCTGGAGCAGGATGCAGTTCTGCTGACAGTGAGGAGTTCATGGAACTACTATGACACAGTGATAAGCTGCTTAGTCCATGCACAGAAAGCCTCGTTCAACGCTATGCTATACACATGACATCTTTTGGGTCAGAAAGATTCTCCTGCCCAGACAGGAATGAAGGTAAAATCTGCACATACGCAGTCTCTGCTAGCTGTAAAAGGACACCTGATTGAATACTTTTTATTCTGTTCTGTAGAAAGCAGTGTTACCTACATGTGCTCGCATGCAAACACACATTACTGTGTCTTGAGGATTGAACTGATGTCTGATTTTAGTGTAGATGATTCTGTGATTTAGCAGAAGGTGAGAACAAAGAAAAAAAGGACATTACTACAAGAAGTTAAAGAAGAGTGGAAATTCTCCCTGCTAGCCCCATCTCCTGCATAACTTGTTGGCAGCCTGTGTCCATTATCAGCCTGCTCCCATGGCAGGTGAATGCATCCACACTAATGCAGATGCCCTTCCCAATCTTGCCAGCTTTCTCACATACTGGTACACCTTATGTGTGTTTGTGATATGAGACGAATTTGGAGAGAGTATATTCTACCTCTTCCAGAAGTTAAGACAATTGCAATATACAGGCTTGGTGCCCTCAGCTGTTGAAGAATTAATTGAGAATTAAAAGCAGATCAATCACGTCACAATCAGTGTTCAAAGAACAGCTGGACAGGAAGAGAAGTGCTGGCATTTTGGAGGGAAACCATGAAGGGAATTGAACATGTGTAAACCCTCTGGCTGACAGCTATAGAGAGGACATAGCTACCCCCATCTGTGTCATGCAATGATTTCGAGGCAAGCTGGACTGAAGCTACAGAGAGCAGCAGCTTTGATAACAGTTTTTTCCTGTCCAAGGCTGTAATCACTTCAGCTTGCTATAGACCATTGATCAGTGAAGTCCTGACCACCTAGAAGTAGCCAAGCTGCACTTTGAATTCCTCAAGGGACTTTACAAAAAACTGGGAGTCAAGGTGCACAATCAGCAGTGAGGTGCGTAAACCTTTTGCCCTATTAATGGAACATCTAAGAGGGGAGAACTGTTGACAAAGGAGAAGGAAAAAGATGTTTTATTGATTGGATATTTTTAACAGACTTGTTGTTTGTGTTCCCAGTTTAATCTGTGTTCTTCTCAGAACTCCAAGGAAGTAACTGATTTTCATCAGATGCTTTGATAGAGCTCAAAGTAGTGTTATGTAAATCCCAGGAGGACTCCTAGGATAATTGAACCTTTTGGGCCACTGACAAAGTCTAGCAGAAGAGCATAACCCAGCAGCCACCCAGCTCTTAGCAAAGAATCTAAGTGAATGTTGAAGAGAGGAGGAATAGGTGGAGAAATCTCTGTCATTGCAAATCTCAGCAGGAGCTGGCATGGAGTGCTCTGGGAGGAGATGCTCTTGCCTAGAGCAATGTTGCTCTGAAGGAGTTGGGTATTTGTATTGAGCTGAGAGGTGTGGTCATCCCAGTGCTGCTGGCATTCCAGGCTCTGTCTGGATTCTGTCTATGGGAGCAGTTTTAGATCTTTTGATCTACAATTGCTGTCAAGCAAAAGGAATGATGCTGAGTCCATGCTAAGTGACTCAAGTTAGGTGATACTAGCAGAATTTCTAGCTGTGAAAAAAACCCCACTTTGTTCCTACTCAGTTTTCAAATAATGCATTAGCAGAATCCTACTCTTTCCCTTAGTGAAATGTTTCCCTTAATGAATCAGCGCTAATTTCCTAATAATAGAGATAGATAAATGCTACATGTGTCCTAATTCACACACAGAGGTGAAGGGGAATGTGTAGTAACTGCAAAGGGCAGGCATGAAGAATATTTCATGTTTTGTATTGCCTTTTACTTGAGCACTCACTCAACACTTCCCCAATATTACCTGTGACTCATTCCTCTTCTTTAAGACAGCAAAGCAGTAGACAAGGAAAATGAGGCATGAGACTGTTAAGGAACTTGCATTAAAATTAATTATAGATATGATGAAGAGAGGAACCCAGGAGTTCTGAAGAAACATGTGTAGTGCTATTCCAAGTTAAATAAACTAACTTTTTATTCCTTATCTCAAGTGAAAGTCAACATTCCCAAGAGTTATTGAATTGTTTCAGCTTAGGATTAAAAAAAAGTCAGAAAGCATTGTCTGTGTTCCTGTTGAATACTCAGCTACAAGTTTTGCCTGCTTTCAGTGGATAAAAAAGGGTGGAAGCAGCATAGGTTAATGAGAGAACAAGGTTCAGTTCCTGCTTCTGGAACAATGGCAGCCCCCTGATCAGCATGAGAGTGTCATCAGGATGGCTCCTTTGATGGCATGGTGCTAAACCTGCAGTAAAATCTGGAGCAATAAAATAAAGAGCTGGGGCAAGTTTGGGATTTTCTTACAAAGACTCAGATTTGGATCTCTTGTTTCATCCAACATTTCTGAAAGTGTGTGAGCTAAGTTTCTGTCTGGTATAGGGGTGCTTTTGCGTGTGTTACCATTTGTGGCAAGACTGCAGGCCAGGCATGCTTTCTCCTGATGTTATAGCCCAAACTCCTGCTTTATCAGCACTTTTACAAATACAATAATAGCAGTTTCCTTGCGCTCATGGTGGGGATTTGCTTTGTGAGTCCTTGTGTTGCTATAGCTACATTTCCCTAATGTTCATTATTTCTCATAGTGTCCTTGTCACTCATCCAAAGGTGCTGGCATTAAGCAAGCTCTCAGCATGTCTTTTCTGCCTTGGGAACTGTTGGTAGGTGTACTGAATGAGCCAAGAGGTACTGCAGCTGGTGCTTTGCCTGGAATAAATCTGCTTCAGCCATGAAGGAAGTGGTAATGGAAGTAGTTAGAAGCTTTTTACAGCAGTGTGATGGGAAAGGAAAGCCTACAGTCATTGGCATGTCTTTCGAAGAGTGTTGAACAGGAAGGAGAAGAAGGGATTGTCATCTCTCAAGAGAACAAAGGCAGGGAGGGGAGGGAGCGCAGGCAACTTCAGTTAATTGCTAGGTTGTGTAATGAGCTGGGGTGCTGGACAGCTACTGTATAGTCCCCATTGTGTCTGTCGCCTGGTTGGGGGTGTACTGCTCTCAGGCATTTGAACTGCTTTTTGGGGTTTTGTTTTTGAATGGTTTAATGAGAAAGCTAAATAGCTGTATAATTCAGAACAGGATTGCAAAAAGTTCACTGTCCCTCAGGCGTGAATGTGTAACTGGTGCTGTGCAGAAAAGGAAGGGAATTCTGAACAGCCACCTACTTCATATGGGAGGACACTGAACAGTTAAGACTAAGTAAAAAACTAGAGATGATCACTGGCGGATCTTTCAGACTGACATCCAAGAGATGCTCCATAATCGGCATTTTTTCCTAATCTCCCATATTGGTTTCTCAGGCCTTGATCAGTCCTTAGGTGGTTTTAAAACAGCAACTATCACTTGCCAATAGGCAGCAAAAAACTGTACTTCCTAATTTCAGTGGACTGTTGGATGTAGCTGTTGGATGGAATCTTATAATCTCTCTGAACAAGTACTTGCATATTAAGGCCACTGTGATGATTAAGAAATTGGAATTAAGAAATGTCTGTTGTACAAGGAGAAGCTGAGAGAGTTTTGGCTGTTTATCATGGAGAAGAGAATGCTCAGGGGGATCTTATCCATATGTATAAATTCCTAAATGGGAGGGAGTAAAGAGGTAAAGAAGCAGAAACAGATTCCTTTTAGTGGTATCCAAAGACAGGACAAGATGCTATGGACACAAACTACAATCCAGGAAATTTTGTATAAACTTTTTTACTCTGAGGGTTGTCAAATACCAGAACAGGTTGCCTAGACAGGTCAAGGAGTGTTGATCTTGGAGATACCCAAAATCCACGTGAACACAGTCTTGAGCTCAAGGTGACACTGCTGGGAGTTGGAGGGTTTACACTGCATGGTTCCCAGAGCTTCCTTCCAACCTCAGCTATTCTGTGTTGGGGTTCTGTGATCCAGTGTTAGCTGTTCCATGCTATTGGGCCTAGAGAAGCATGAACAAAGTAGGAGGTTCTGTTATTCCTGGTGTGCACAAAGTAAGTGACCAAGACACAAACAATTATATCAGTATGGCACTACAGAACACTTCTCTGGTTTCACAAGCTTATTTCTAACCCTACAGAGGAACACCTGTACAAGATTATGTGCAAACCACGCTTTAGTCTTTATAAGTGCTGTATATCTTTATAAGTGCTTTGTAAGTGCCCTTCTATCACTCACATTACTGGGCATTTAAAAGATTAATCTAATAGTGGACTCTAACTCTCAGTCTGCTCAGCCTGCAAGGGCGAGCTCGCTTTTCAGTGTAAAGAGCTCAACTGATTTCTATTTTTTCTGGTATTACAATAATATTTAGTCAGCTTTGCAAGCAGTAGACAGGCAATCTTCATGTTGAGCCCAGCTTTGTGATTTAATAGCTGTGAGAAATACCATTGTCCTTCACTAGTAACTGAGTGTTTTGCACCTGGAGTTGCTGCTCCTATGTAATTCCAATAATTAAAACACTCAGATTATGCAAAAGTATCATTTGAAGTGCTATTTATTACTGCTAACACTGTAAAGGAAGAGAGAATAGTATAGATAAGCTTACATCCCTTCAGATGTTGAGAACTCTGACTTGTGCAGCATCAAACAAGCATCCAGTCTGGGTGCAACATACTGTGCAGACCCCGTCTGTGGATGGGTTGCCCTATTTTGGTCATTTGAACTATTGTATTATTTTTTCACAAGAAAACAATTCCATTCAATATTTCTATTATCCAGCGGAAAGAATGTTCCTGTGAGAGCTTCTTGCTGCACTTGTAGGTATAGGCAAGAAGTCACAGTAGTGTAATTTCAATTAGCAAGTGGGATCTGCCTACGAGCCCTCTGTCACATTTATCTGGCGGTGTTTATTCTGCAGCTAAGAGGCACGGAGTGGGTCTGTGCCGAGGGCAGGAGCGAGTGGTTGCGATTAGCGCTGTCGCAGTGGCGCTTTGCCCCTAGATGGCAGCGATTGCTGCTCTTTGGCAGGACGGGCCCTCTTTGCAGCTGCTGTTGCCCAGGCCCTCCAACTTCGACTGAAAAGACAGAAAAAAATTACTGAATCGTCTCTCAGGCTTTCTAAGAAAATTTAAAGGAAGTATGATTATATTAGGACAAGTTGCTGCTTTAAAAGTCAATTATTTAAGTCTGACAATTATCTTGTAGACAATAACACCCATTTTGGCATGTGTGGATATTTTCAGGTGTCTTTTCCATTGCAGACGGGGTACTAGAGCACACAGAGATATCAGCATGAAGCAGTTCTGAGTCCATGGAGCTCAATGAAGATGTTAATAGAAAAATGGGGACCCCCGTTTTCCCCTACACACATGATTTCATAACCTTACAGCTATGCAATGGTTGTCCTTGCTATACTTGCTTTTAAATTGAGATAAAGTGGTAGATATAAAAGAGCTTAACAGCAGTCTCAGTGCTGGTAAGTAACTTCTCCAGTACGAAGAACAGTTACTTCTCCAAGTACGATTACAAGTTGTGCTATTCTGTGGACAGCTTCTGTCTCAACACAGAGCACGACTGACAAGGTTTTGTGCTGCAGTATGAATCTGAGGACTAGCATATGATTACTTGTTTTGTGTGCTTGTTATGGCAGGCACTGTCTTCAATAAACGTGCCCTTTCTGTTTGCACTTGCACTGCGGTTTGTCCTGATTGGCAACTAGGTGGTAGAGCACAAAGGGTGATCTCAATCCCACCTCTGAAGTAAGAAATGTGACCATAGGCACAGACCGAGGTTCTCTACCAGAGCACATCTCTTGCATATTAGGGCGTGTGCAAATTCCAGTCAGAGCACTTTATATGCTAAATAATATCTCATCAGAAATCACCCAGAGCAGTCTGATTCTCTTTTCTGACTGAGGAAAGATAGTTTTGTGTGTAGGCAAAGAATCAGACCTTTAACCATCTGTGTTTAGTTCCCAAGTTTTCCTAAACTCCATAGGCCTTGGGCAAATCACCAGCCACTGCCTCACTTCCCTATGAATGAAATGGGACAATAGATTTTCCTTTCTTTCCAGTTTGTGAGCTCTTTAAATTATCTTTTGTTCCAAATGAATGCATATCAGTGAGCCTCTGTCTCCGGGGAGTTTTGCATGAATAAAGAACACAGAAGTGGGACTCTCAGTTGTGCTGTGTGTGTGGGGAGATGCTTATCAGCTGCTGGATGTGGCCACATTCCACTATCCATCATCACAACATGTGCTTTTAGAGGAAGTTTAAAGATGAACCCCTATGAATAAAATATTTTTCCCTAGAGCTCTTATAGGTTAATAGTTAGGTGTTGCAGCTTCTTTTTTATAAAAAGAAATTGAAATTAAGCAGATTGTTTTCAGAAATCTTTTTAATATCTCTGTAAAACAGGAAAAAATTATGTCAAACAGCAAACACATCTGTCAAAAAGCTGCAAAGATGATGCACCAAATAATGCCATGAGGATTGTCTTCTGAATCCAGAATATTTGTTCTAAACCACAGAAAAAACACCTTTGCATAAAATATAGGAATATTTTCACTAAGAAGCTTATTAAATTACTGTGATACAAAAGATGAATTGTGCATTCATTACAGTGTAATGCATTGATTGCCTAGTAGTACACGTGCAGTAATTAAAGTCAAAGGCCAAATACCAAATGAAGGTAACAAAATTAGGAAAAAATTTGGCTGATGACATTTGACAAAATTGTGCAAACAGTCCTTATATGCAAGGTAAAGACAGTAAATGCAGAATGTATGGAGAGTAATGCTTCCAGGAAGGACCAAATTCAATGAATTTAAGACAAAACATTGAATTCTGTTTATGTTTATATCAATATAAATCCAGGGTTAGTCCTGGATTTATTTAGCATTGCTCTGGAACTTTATCAATATGTTTGAAATTAGCATCTGGCTCACCTAATGAATTGCGATTCTATATTTTCCTGCCTCCAGACTATTGGAGGGCAGAAAAAAATGGGCCTTGGCCTTAATTATAATTTTGCCTTTTTCGAAAAGCCATACTTTAAATTTTTATTTAATACCCATTCTTTCTGAATTAGAAACCTTTTATTTGTAATGAAAATAAATAGGTATTTTATTTTCTTGCTTCTACTGCAGTTTTATACCCAATGCCTCTTAATATCTTCTCTTTTCCAGAAAACAAATAAGTCTTAAAAATATGTACAATTCAGTTAGATTGTTTGCGTTTCCTACGTTTACAAGTTACACTTCCAATGCACATCTAATCACTTTCATATCTCACCTTCTAAATAAGGACTTAGAAGTAGTGCTATAGAAACAAATACAGTCTTACAACTTGAACAGCAGATTTCTGCTCAAATCCACCCACAGGAACAGAAACACTTTTTACAAGAGAAATAAACTGTACAGAGAGTTCTTTAATTTAAAGATCTGATTCAGCCCCTGCTGAAACCAGCAGGACTTCCCGTAGATTCAGATCCTAGGTGCGAATGAGAAGATAGTTAATCAATGGAAAGGATTAGGGGAAGATGAAATGTACCGCAACACACACACACATTTGTTTCACCTGGCTTAGTATTGCATTCCTTTTTTATATGGATGTAGAATGAAAATACTGATGCTATCTACATCTGTTCATATTGCTGGAAAAAATTAATATTCCATCCAATTATTCAAATGCTCTTCCTTTGAAGAGAACCAGGGTTTAAAGGCATCCTATTTTTTCTGTCAGTTTCTTGATTTAAGATATCTAGTGATAGTGGTATAAACTCCTGGGCTAGAATGATGACTGGAAATGGTTCTGCATTGTTCAAGCAACCAAAGGTAACCAAATTGAGTCCTCCCATGCAAAAGCATAACTGCTGGAGTAAACACTGTGATTCGCAGACCAGAAGCCAATAGTGCACAACAATAGATGAGGGACAACTAATCTTCCACCAACACCAACAGAACCTTAGATCTTTATAGTTGCCCTCTGTATAGTAAAGCTACTTCCAAAGGCTGCTATATCCTTGCTACAGTCCCAAAATATATTCCTAACAATTAATATGTTATTACACAGAATGCAAAAATTGTCCATGGCAATTTAACACAGCAGTCTTGCAGTGCTGGCTGGCTGTTTCTTCATACTTTGAGCCAAGAAGTAAATGACTTGCACACGGCATCTTAAGCGAGGTTTTTATGTGACTTTGAAATCAGGGTAATCTAAAAAAGCATGTAATATAACACTTGTCTCTGCTGGCTTGACATCTCTTTAAAGTAGTTGCTGAGTGGTCCCTGGAGTCCAAGTGGAATAGCAACAGGAAGAGTCATACTGTAGGAATTGGAATCATATTCAGTAGGAATCCATTGCTCGGAGGATCTGAAGGACTTCCAGCACAACTTCATAACAGAATAAATACTCATCCTGTATGTGGAGACACCCGTGTGAAACACCTGGTTACATTCAACTTAAATTCTAGACAAAGAAGGATGGACTAGCTGAAGTTATATGTTATATGTTTATATGTTATATAATATCAGTATCTTTGTAATATGGATACAAAAACCTTACATATTTAAGAGAATCCTTGTTCTTTTTGTTCCATCGCTGGTAAAAGTACAGGAATGCTGTATTTTAAGCATGTGCTCAACTCTCATTTAGGACATTTAAGGTTATACGTTTGCTTAATTTTAGTCACATGCTCAATCATTACCCTGAAGAAAAGTATATCAAATCATTTCCTGAAATATTTGCCCACAGGAAGAACTTCTTTTAGTCTTCTCTTGCTTTTATTCTCACCAACTGTTTTCTCTAAGGTGAGGTAGCTGCATCTTGTCTTTTTCTGTGTGAAAAATCTTTTCAGGAGTGGGTTTAGCTCAGGAGTAGAAGGGTTTACTTGGTGATGATAACTCAGGAATAGCAAGAATTCAACTGAAGGCTGTAATTTTGCAGGGTAGGGTTTATAGTGTATCACTGGTTCTGTGATACTTGCTTTTCTTCTTGCTTTAAAAAAAGAAAGGGGGGTGTGTGGTATCTGTCCTATATTGCTGCTTTGCTTTTATTTCACTTATTTAGTAAGGGACAGACTTTGATATTTAAAACTAGACACCACTTGCCTAGAAGGCTGCTACTTTCCTCAAATGAGAGCACAAAAATTATATTTTAAGCCCCAGATTTGTCAAAGCATACGGAGCTGTACCACTAATTGAGGCTTTTAAACAAAGCATAATCTAGTTACATATTTAGAACTTACCTTAGTTTGGATCATGCCAAAACGCTGATCTCTCAAATCTCTCACTATCTGCTTGATGTTGAACTGTCAGAAGAGAACAGTTTTTATTTGGTTGATGTGCAAGTTATAAAGAAAGATTTAAGCATATTCAGATGGGGAAGCTATGACAGTTCTTTTAGAAATAATATATTTGTAGTTATTATCTTTGTTGTTTAAAACAATGAAATCTGGGTTTATTCCATGTTGTTAGGGTGAATTTTTACAGGAATTATTCTGTTCTAAGATGCCCCCACCATGTTGTTGACATCTGCGCCAGCCTGTAATACTTAACAATGATCTGTTTGATACTTACACATAAATCTTTTTCTATATAGCTGAGAAGAATTTCAACACACAGCAAAACTCCACTTCTTCCAATGCCAGTGCTGCAGTGAGCAACAATAGGTCCTGTCCTGTGAGCTCTTCTCATGCAACAAATAAACTTTACAAGCTGCTCAGCCAGTTTGGGAATATCGTGGTCTGGCCAAGTGGTAAATTGCAAATGGCTGATAATGCGCTTTTCTTCTGTCTGGAAGAGAGACACCAGAAAGGTTAAAAATGATTAGTCCTACAACCGATTTTCAAGGAATTCCACTAAAAATTTTACTTCAGCCTCATTCTTAAAATTGTTTGTTTACAATTCTTTAGCTTTTCATATTTGACTCCATTAAGGTTTCTCTAGGTTTCAAGAAATGCACTCAGAAGACACAGGCCCGGGAAATTTACTTCATATGGCTTTGACGAGACACTGAAGTTACTCTGTTGCCTTGAAAGAATGGAGTTATCTCGTTTATTGGTTAGAAAGAAAAAAACAAAAACATTTGTTAAATTAGAACATTGCAGTACTGTTTGCTAAAACTGTTTTTGTAGCTGAACTAAGCCTTACCAATAGAAGAGTAGTAATATGAGAGCCACAACAGTAAAATTATAAATATCTGATGGCTATCATATATGAAAGAATAACTTGTGATTAGATACTCAATATTCAAACCGACTAAAAATGCTTACAAGAATAAATTAAATGTAGATAAAATAAAGAGCAATATTAATTGAATTGTCCTGGGTCACCATTTCTTGTTGCCAGCTCGCAAAGCCACATTAAAATCTGAATGCTAACTACCTGGATTTTTACTATCAGAAGAATTTGAATGTAAAGATGGATTTCTGCTAAAGTAGACCTGTGGCTTTCTGTAGTAGTTTGCTACTAGTTCAGTACAAACATAGCAAACTTAACATGTTCATTGAAACAATCACATATGGTGCTCCATCTTGCTGTTTTAATGGCCTTTTGGGAAGACTCGTACCAAATGCTTTACAATGCTTCACACTCGGTGACATAAGGTGAATTTCCTCAAAGAGAGAAATTATTGTCTTGATGGAAAAGGCACAAAGTTTAGCCTGGCACAGGTTTTTTCATTATGCCACTAAATAATATGTCCTGCAGAAATTTTTGCAAAGCTTTACTTAATATCGAAGCAAGACTGGTAGACTTATACCTGCCCTGTTTTCCATGTTTTCCCACCTGGATTCTGTATTTGTTAAGTTTCTAAAAAAATTGCTGCTAGATTGGTAGTCTCATGTGTGTTTGTGTCTTTTCATGAACAGAAAAGGTATCATTTGTTCTAAATTCTAGGATGAAAGCCACCTTCTTCCCCTCTTTCCATCCAACCACCATTACAGAATATGAACCCACTCTGGCATGGATGTGATTTGATGAGAACAGTAAGAGATTCTGCAAAACACTGAACGCACCAGTTCTGTGACTATTAGAGGTCTCGTTTTTGGAAGTTCTTGTCCAAATCTAGGTAATATTGGATTCGTTGCTTGTGCAATGAGCAAAAAAGAAGCATCTCATTAACCCAAATTTCATGCCTGTTATTCAGATTTTCATTTTAAAAATACTGAGCACATATTATGGAAGAAGCAAACAATACTACTTGTGTCTACTCATGTAAACTACATAACCAATTCCATCATATATGAAAGTATTAAGTCAACTTACCTGCTTGTTGATAATTTCTATTTTTCTAATTATGAAGTATTCCAGAATCTGGTAACTGTGTAGCCTGAGATAGAAATTAGCCAGGTCTTTACAGTCATAGGGAGGTTCAGGCCAGTACTGATGACATTTGACTTGCCCTAGCTCCACTTCTTTTGTCATCATGGCAATCACATCAGATTCACTCTCCCAGACCATTTGCCAGAAGTCAGCCATAGTGGATGGCAGAGGCCCTTGGGTTATAATATAAAAATGTTCCTCTTCTCCAACATTCATCCTAATGTAACTTGCATTAATGTAGCCATTCTTTTCTCCCAGAGGAACTCGTGTCTTATCATCTGTGCAGAAACAGAAAGATGCTATTTCAGCAGTGGATCTGAAACAGAGTTCTACCATCTCTAACACTCAGGATATAGAAAACCTCAGTCTCTCCAGAAAAGTATGCCTCTGGATTTTTGCATACATTTGACTAATTAATTAATATTAGTAGCACTAATATTAATCCTTGCTAGTAAGAATTCCCACAGACAAATTGTATGGTTCATTGCAGCTTTATTTCTCTTTAGGTACTTGTGTAACACTGTGAAAAGTCTTCTAATTACCATAGAATTGTTTGGCAGTGTTCCAAAATAGGGTACCCAATGCTGCTTTTCATGTATTGCATAGGAACATTGTCACTGGGTATTGGTGTTATAAACCAGGAAAACCTCTAAGAATATATAGGTACTGCATCACTGATACATAGAGGTGCTACAAATTTTTGCATGTGTTGTCCTGCTGCTGCAGTTTAGAAAGACATCGAGGGTCCAGAAAGTTTTCTCCTGTTTCTCTGATGACCTTGTTCTCCAAATGCATGTTCTCATTTCTGTGCATACTTACATGGAAGGATATCTCGGTATCTGTTTTTATTCTGGTTTTCTGGTGCTTTGCCAGTTCTGCAGTCATCTATTGGTTTCACATGTTCTAAAGCCTAGTTCAAAAAGAAATAGTCAATCCATGTTGTTCACATCCTCAATAGACAACTTTTACAGTGTCAGTGTGAGCAAACTTTACTGCTGTATATGACCCAAGACTGGGAAATAGACTTCTTACAGAAGAGAATCAGTACATCATTCTCTAAACTTCTAGGCAAGGAATTCCAGTTGCTTCGTATTTTCTTTGGCCAGCACAATATTTCTGTGGTTTTCAAGTGGTATTTCCAACCCACATCCTCAGACCCTGTCGTTACAAGTCCCTGTTGCATATTGCTGTATTGTAGATGTTTGGAATACTGTCTTGGCCAGATGTCGGCATTTATGATTGATAACACGCTGACTAAAGCGCTAACTGTTGCACTATTAACAGTGCAATAATGACTTTTCAGTGATGGAGAAAGTGATGAATACAGGGAACAGCACCAATGATATTAAGTGCAAATCACACAGTCGTTAAGTACTTCACAGCAGATTTAGGGGAATGGAATGCAGTGTAGTCAGAAGCAGGAATGTGCAAGTTCATTTCATTTACAGTTTTGGGTTACCTTGACTTTTTTTTTATTCTTCTATCTATTTGCTATGCATTGCACAATGCTCAGCCATCACATTCTGCCCCTATACATTTATGTGAGCTGAAGTACATGTGACAGTTCTTGAACACTTTCATCAGTTTCTACAGCTTTTACTCAGATAAAATATCCACTGGCTTTGGTAACCAGCACTCTACTTATTAGATCTTTATGTTTTCTGTGCAGGCGTGTGACTCAGCTCATAGTAAGCTATACCTACATCAGTAATGGAATGCAATGAATGGAAATTAATACATGCCCTTGAGCCTTCAGGGAAAGTCAGCAAATCCTATACACTTGAGCCTGTGGGATTTTGTACCCAGAAAGTCAGAGATATAAAGGCAAGTGAAAGAAACTGATAACATTGAAATTACTATGGAAAAGTGGCAGCAATCCATTTCACTGGTAATGATCATGTCCTTTAAAGGAAAATCTAGTACTATGTTGAAGAATTACGAAATAACCTATTCTTTGGGAATTTGATGATAACTGAATACTCTATTTATGTTCTGAAACAAGAGATTTTATACGACTTCCTAATTTTACATTTTTTCATGATTTATATGCAATCAGTTGTAATTGTGTGTTTTCATTATCTATGGAGGTACATTACTTTTTCTTTGTGATTTCACTATGTCCCTGACCTTAACAGCATCTTGTGGCAATGAGTTCCGTGGATAACTGGAGCACTGTGTGGAACAGTTTCCTTTCAACTGTTTCTACACCAGTGAATCCCTAGCAGCATGGATTTCTTGCTTAGGTGCAGCCCCTAGGATAGCTCTTAGGCAGATGTTCAGCAGAGCTGAGGGGGTAATAGGAAGAAGTCAGTCTAGGAAAAAGTAATGCCTAATCTACATTATGAATGTGACATTATTTGTTTTCATTCTACATGGGCAGTATCTTTGAACAGGGAATGGTATAAGGCTGACATTCGTGGAAGAAGAGAGATCCAAATGCTGTACAATCACCCAAACAGCAGAGTAGAAACCCCATTTTGGCAGGAATAATTGTCAGAGAAAAAGGATTCAGTAAAGATATACAAGTTGAACTCCTGTACAGTATGCAGAAGGCTATTAAAAGTCACTTTCTTAGCTGGGGTGAATTGTTAGCTCTTAAAAAGTAATCACACTTTACCATAAACTCCTTTAGCACCTCTTGATTCTCAATCCGCAGCTGAAGGCCTTGAATAAGACCTGTTATGCCAGTCCTTGGATCTACTCCACTCTGTGATGGTTTCAAGTTAATTAACTGAGTCAGTTCATCTCCAGAAGCAAAGGTTCTGTCTATGTATCAACAACAACAACAAAAAAAAGCAAACAAAAAACCAAAACACAACAATAAAAACCCAGGAAGTTTTAAATTATTATTGTTCATAGTGCAAAGTCTTGGCTTTAAAAACTAGCGAGCTGCAATATGTATATATATTTTGCTGCTTATATTGTGGAAGTGACATGTGAGAAAATGGAAGAAAATATTTTTGTCTTACTTATGTTCACAGCAGAAAAAAGAATAAGTCAGCATCATGGATACAACCAGCACCACATTTCCTGTTATTTGGAAGCAGATCCAACTACTGCAAGTTATTGCCTCACAGAGTTTCTAAATACAGTCTGTTCTAAACAAACTGTTCTTGCAGAATTGTAAACTTTAATGCTTTTCATACTGGTATAGGAGACTGGCCACATCTTCACAGGGAATCATCTTCATGTTTCCAACACTTCTATGACAATTAGTATTGCTACACCCCACTGCTAGGAAAAACTACTGCAAATTCTTCCTTCCTGAAGTAAGCAAATATATTTTTCTTTTCATCTTACCTTACACTCCCCTTCAAGAACAAGATATGAACGATCTTTGATGCAGCAAAGTCAAGATTCAGTTTTACTAGTTAGCTCATCCTGAAATATGTGTTCTGATCCAGTACTTGACAGATTAAGAAAATGGATAAACATTGCATCTCCAGAAATATCACTACTCTGCTGGAGCAACTGAAAAAACTTTTGTTCCCATGTTAAATAAAAGCAGTAGCTTGTTATGTAAAAAATAATGGTTTGAGGCAGAGGAATTACAGAATTTGGGTTTTTTAGTCATAGGCTACTGTTTGCAAAGGATAACTTGCCAGCTGTCTGAAAGAAAACCTGATGATATGTTCCATGGGTTTGTTGCAGGATGAAGACAAGAAGCAATGCTCTGCTTTCCTCTTGTAAGATATCATTGCTACTCTTAACTAATTTCTGTTACAGTAGAGCTGTGCTTGCTGTGGTTTTTGCCTGGGCTACAACTTGCCCCCACCTTGCCTGAGCTTCTAAGACACTTTCTGTTTGCATTCCATTCTCTAACCCTCAAAGAGGCCCCTATTATCTATTTGAGAGTGCCAGTGAAGACAGATCCCCACTCCAGACAGAGCACGCTATTTCCCATACACCTCTCCTTCCAGATCAAGTGGAATTAAAAAACCCCAAACTCTGAGCAGGTAGTAGATGATAGATTGGTTACAATTTTCTGTTTGCTGGCCAGCAAGTCTTGGTAGTGTGAGGGGGATAACTGTGTTTTACTTCTAATAAGAGCCATCAGCAATTCATTGCTTCCACAGGGTGAGAAGAAGCAGGGAGAGAGAACAACCTGCATTTCACAGAATCTGTGAGATACTGCAGCATCCTCAGTATGATTCCTTTCACAAAAAATTCTCATTTGGAGCAGAAGGAGCTTAATTTTCATAAAGGAACAATTAGGCAGATTCTTTCTGTAAACTCTTCTGGTGTCAGAGGGGCTTTGGCACCTGAGCCGTGAAAGTGCTTCAGTACATGCTTGAGCACATCAGTTCTACAGGTTTTAATGAAATTGTCATGGGGGGTGAAATTCAGTGATTCTGGGTACAAAGTCTTGAGAGAGAATTTGACCCTTCATTCTGCATTTTTAAGTGTTTAATTTATTTTTTTGAGAAGTTGTATGGGAACAGTAAGGGAGAGATGAGAGATCTCCTGATGTATGTCTCCTTTTGGAGGTACAAAGGTTTGGATGGCCTTCCTATGCATCAGTGGTAAAAATTGTGTTTTGAGTGCCCTGGTCTTTGAGACTGAAAGAGCAAATCCTTAGCTTGTATACAAGGGACTAGTATTGTTCTCAGTGTACATATATGGAGGTGCTGGGCTACACTGTTGAAGAAACAAGAGAAGTTTTTGCATGATTACTTCTAGGTAGAGCAGGAATCCTGGGAGGCATAACATCATCTTCATTGTTCCAGCTGCCTGACTCAGACTGTTGATTTTCTCTTCTGCAGCTTTCACATTCTGCACATTTCTGTGACCTGTAAAACAACGTTAGTTGAAGTGGCAGAAGCTTTGATAATCTGAACCATACAAAGATTTTGTGTTTAATCTATTTTTGATCACTTTTAACTTTCTTGAGCAAGTATTTTCAAGAATTAGTCTGAACTCCGAAGATCATAAGTTCAAGGAGTTGTAGCAGCGTTTTGTCTGGAGTGTTGCTTGCACATATAGATACTGAAAAATTCTGTTATCGGTATGCGGTTGCTGTTAGGTTTTTCAGAGATAAGAACATACTCTAAATAAAAAGCTGCTCAAAAATTACTGGAAGTAAGGTTTCTCACAGCTAGAGGCAATTTTTCATGTATGCCATTTTTCAGTTGTTAGCCCTTACGCCTGGAAGCTTCAGTTCTCTTCTCTTAGTAGTTGTGTGGAAGCTCTTCCTGCAGGTGGAGCTGCATTCCAACAGACCCGTGTGTCTGGCATTTGCATACCATAGCAGGACAGAGATGGAAATATAAAAATAAATTATCCACACTATTTATTTTAATAGTTTTACTTCATTGGAAAGACTTACCTGTCCGAAATGTTACTGGTGATATCCTTATAGTCTTGTCCAGTCAGCTGGCCTTGCAGAGGAGATCTGTCTGTACTTTCTGGATCCTGCAGGTTTCAAAGAAGAAAAAGCTGTGAAAAGTCAGTACACAGAAACATCAATAATATAGTTACTTTCATCAACACTCTTTCTTATTTCTGGCAGAAATGTGTCCTTCACTCAAGAAGGAAAGGGAAAATAGAATAGTTTCCACTTTCAGAAGAAAGTGTGTATTACAGTATCTAGTCAGAGTAAAAAGCCTTATCAGCTGCCTCTGTAAGTTTCCAAACAATAAAACAACACAGCCTAGAGACACCTGTACATCTCAGCATGCATGGCTGAACTTTGAAAAGTTTGTTATATCCTCTCTGATCTCAGAAAGAAAATGCAATCACAGGAATCACGAGTCACACTCTTCCCCTCCCAGCTCTTGGCAGCAGGAAGCACCAGCGTCTGAGATGGAACTGTCGGTAATAATTTCCTTTTTTTATCTTAGACACAATGATGCCAACGGTAGAAGCAGGGTGCAGCTGCTCTGCTGAAGAAGCACTCAACTAACAGAGCAGGCAGACCCTTGATGACCCTCCATATGCAAGAGAAGCAATAGTATTGGTGGCTGGTTTTCCATCCTAGAGAGTAATAACTAGGTCCTGCATTTAAACAATGATGCAGGACATCTGCTGTTAGTATGTGAAACTAGCTTCTTCTCAGCTGTAAAACTTGATAGATAATTATTTAAATTTTATTTTGAATTGGTGTTTCTTCTGTCACTGCTTAATAGTTCAGATGCACCCAGAAAACACCCTGGCATACTACACAGTATGAACTACTGGATGCCCCAGAGAATCTTAATGGTAGCTCCCACTTATACCTTGTTTTCTTATTTTGTGCATTTATTTCCCCATTAGAATAGGGACACTTATAGCTGCTGATTTAAGCATGAATTCACCTCCCCAGTTTCTGCACCTACTGATTACATAGATCAGAGACTGCTGTATTGATTTTTGTTTTCGATTTGCAAAGAAAATGTGTTTTACTGCTTCATTTTTACTTTTTTTTTTTTTAGTAGCTTGTCATTTTCAAAGTCTACATCTCTGGAGTAGGTGGCATCTGTGCTCTATAAAGTAAAGCAGAAATAGTTTCTATTCATAGGAGACAACTAAAGGCAAGTTGGAAATAATGAAGAAAAGAGAGGTTAATGGAACCAATTCAGGAAAAACACTAAGCACGTGCTTAAATTTAGTCATGTGCTGTGCTGAACTAGATAGACTTGACCACATTGCCTAAAACTAAATGTTTGCTTTAATACCTCGCTAACTCAGGGATCTGATAGGTCACCTGTAACCTTACTACTATCTCTTACTTCTCATTGATATTATTTGTTGGGTGTACTTCTTTGGCAGATCATAGATACGACCTTATTTTGATATTACATTTCACCAGTCTCTAAAAGTTTAGTCACAACACCCATTTCAACAGAATACTTAAAACTTCCACAAATAAATTCCTCTTCAAGGTTTTCTCAGCTTATTCATGTCAAGAATTCTTACAATTTTTCTTTTTCTAGTTCAATTATATTATTTGAATCGAGGTTTGGGCTTTTTTTTCATTTCGTGGAGGATAAGAAGACCTAAATTTCTCACACTTTGTGAGGGGTTTTACAGTTTTAAACTTAGAAATAATAGATTCTGTGAAATTTAATGTGGAATGTCTTGCAGGACTTACTAAGATTCAAAAACATAACCATGTTTGAAGAAATTTAGATGCATTTGAATTATGAATATTAGAGGAGACAGTTGAATAGAAATATTTTCATGTCTATGGTTTAGAAATACCGAAAGAATGCTAAAATTAATAAATTAATCATTTCGGTATTATAAAGAACCTGAACAAGACTTGCATCTGCAACCTTTCTTCCCTCCACCCTTTTAGCATATGTATTATACTTCTCATATGCTCTTATCTCAGTGGAATCCTGACTCACTCAGATGTCAGCAGCTCCGGTCACTGCAGCACACTTCCCTCACATTAAGCTTTTTTCATTAAGAAGGGTGGTTCTTGCCCACATTGCAGCAAACCCACATTGTAAACAAACATATGAGTACATTGCCTGATAACTTCTGAAAACTTCTCTGATTTTACCTTGTTGCACATTTGGTTGTAGCCTTCTTCCTTGAAAGTGAAAACAGGCTGAGCTTGCAGGCTTTCCTCACCACCTGATGAATACCAGAAAACAAAACCAAAATCAAATGCATGAAAATACAGGTCTATTTCTTCTCTGCTGCTTACACCAAAGGACTTTGACCTCAGACGAGGCACTGAGATACAGTGTCTTAAACTGGCATAGAATCTCCCTTCCGTGAATGCTCTGGGAGGGTTAGTACAGGACAAATGCCATATGTCACTTCTGAAGAAGCCAGCATAATTCAGACTGCCAGAAGATACACTGAAGTAAAGCCCTGTATCAAGGGCAGCTATAAAAACCCTGAAACAATTTAAATCTGCCCTCCTTAACCCAGCTCATTCTTTCACAGTGCTGCGGGGCAAATACCATAGATTAACTTTGCTGCCAGTACTTCTGTAACACCATTGTGTTTTGCAAGAAAACAATTTAAACTTCCCAGAAACTGTGTAATTCACCGATGTCATGTAAGAAGAAAATGGCAATGGCTGTGTGTTCTTGACTAAGAATACTTGAAACAAAGCCTCCTATTTGTAACCAGCAGGCCAGAAGGAGGAATTCTATATCCTTCCCACTTAAGTTTCTCCACATTTTAGGAAACGTTTCTGTATTCAAAGAAATAGAAAGTTGAGGACTATAACTCCATAATCTATTGCTAAAATTATATCCTTGCTTCCACTCCCAGCTTTTATTATTATTAAATTTTTGAGTATTCAGGAGAGCAGAGCATAGAGCACACAGTTCTTCCATAGAGTCTGTCATCTCTCTAAGTACTACCCTATGCTAGGTGGGTGTGCTCTCAAATGAATAACAATAGACCTGGGAGCAGAGGCTTCTGGATTTGAACATGAACAAGCACAGAAGAGAGAGGATCTGTCTGCCAGACAGAACAGGAGGCGTAGTGCTTCCAGGGGATAAGTAGGAGTGATGGGATGTGAAGTTTGTGGGAGAAGTATTTTAGCAACTGAGTCAAAAACAGGCTGTGATTCCATCAGTGAGTTGTATAAAATGGGGTAAAATCAGACCAACATTCATGACTTAAAAACTTAAGCTGAGTTAAAGCATCTTTGAGGGTCTTGCAGCTTTGTTCCCAGACTGTTCCTAAACTTAGAAACCACACTTGGGCATTCCTTCCCTGTGGTCCTATGTCTGGAGCAGTTTAGTCAGAGCTGCAAATCAGGGTGAAGAATGTGTTTGTACTTAGAGCTATGAAACAGGACTAACTCTGAAATTGACTTGTTTTGCTAATACCAAAGTTGAATTCAGGCAACACATAATCCCACTTCTGTCATATGGTGAGCGGATGTAGCTGCTTACCAGGCTCTGCTTTTGTGTTGGGGGTGGAAGCTCTGTTGCTCTGGTTGCCTGAATAAGCCCAATGCAAAGCCACACTTCGGCAGACAGTGAGTTGAACAGTGCCTTGAGCCTTGCGCAGCAAATCTGTAACTGTTTGGCGTGGCAGACCAGACACAAAAGTCTCATTCACCTGAAAAATACAGTGATGTGTATTTCCAGATTCCTGTAACTCAAAGGCTTTTTCTAGTCACATATCCTAGGACTGAGCAATCTTCATATAACTTCTTTGAACTTCATGTGTCCTCATTTTCTCCCATTTGTGGGAGAGAATTCTCATTCTTTCCTGACTCTATGTCTTTATTCCATGATTGCCAGCAGGACCACAAAAGTATAGTCTGAGATAGTAAGTGGGCATTCCCCCATTCTTCAGCGAGAAGATGAAGGAGAGATGGAAGTAAATGAAAACCAGAAAATCAAACAATTTTGAAACTGTTGGAGGGAGAAGAAAAATAATTTGGGGTAACAAACAGGACAGCCCTCTGACCACCAGGAGCCGAGGGACACCACCTTCTACATGTTACTGTGCAAAGCAGCACCAGATGTCCAATCTGCACCACCTTTGTGTTGAACAGATGCTCATTATAGAGGAACTAGAGAAAATGTAGGCCAAAGCAATGAAGGACAAACATTACCTTAAGCAGGATGTCACCAACTTGAAGTCTCCCATCTAGATCCGCACTGCTGTCTGGGCTGATGGCTTTTATGAGGATAGCCCTGCCATTTTTTCCACCTACCAGTGCAAATCCTAGGCTTCCATTTTCTGCTTTTTCCAGCTCGATCTTAATAATGAAGTCCTACAATAGACAAGGATGCAGTCTAAAGTGGAGTTTATTCAGAGCTGTATTTTGTTGGCATTTTTATTACCAAAGATTGCCATTATGCTTCACAGTCCTCACTCTCTGGTGTGGATTATGGCATATATCCTACTCTTGGATACATCTGGACAGCTTCCAGGGATCAACGTAACAGCTGCATGTATGTATCAGAATGAAAATAGTACATACTTATTTTCATACTCTTTTTAATAATTGCTGCTGGGGAAAATAACCCCTCGAGAGCAAAGAAACTTCTGTAATCCTTTTATAAGATATCAAATAAATCACCTTAATTGACAAATAAGGCATTCTTATCTCCAGCACGACAGTAACGCAGTACATAGTTCATTCTCTTATTTTTCTATAATTTAAATCTTCATCTTGTAATCCCAACATTCCCATCTCTTTTGTTTTAGCACTTCATTTGCTTTTAAAATCAGGTGCTTTTTTAGGGTCAAGGACTATGTCAGAAATAGCAGCAAGCTAGAAATGTTTATGACTTGCAGCATGACTAGTTCCAATGCCACAAATATCAGCCTTGGAAATTATTTTTGCAAGCTGAACAGATAAACCATCATGGATTAAATCATACAGAGGAATAGTGATGACATAATCAAAAGTGAGAAAATTATTCCTATTTTTTGCCAGGTTGGAGGTCTAATTTTAACAAGAGACAGCATTTTTTTTTTTTTTTTTTTTTTTTTTTTTTTTTAAAACAAAAAANNNTTTTTTTGCAAACCACAATCAAAGAAAACTAGTTAATCTATTCACATGAAATATCAGTCCCAATTTGGATCATTTCAATTAACATTACTTTCCATGTGTTTGCACCAACAGAAGTAATGTTTGCGCTTGTAAGAATTTTCAAGCATTATATGGTGAGCATGGAAATAACTTTTTTTCCCCCAAGAACAATTCCTGTGTATTTAGGAATTCATAATTTAATAATAAATAATTTTAAAATGCATTACTCTTCCCAAATTCAAATTATATTGGTCTATGTCAGTGCTGCATAGTACTCCAAAGATTTGGGGTAATTTTACTCTCTTTTCAAATGTCCGTCTGAAAATTGCAGAATGAAACATATTAATCTCAGTTTTCAATGATTGTTGTGGAAAATATTTCACAATTGCACATATTTTCCCCAGAATCCCATGCTGTGACATTGTGTGGTTTTCTCCTGTGCTACTTTCCTTCTAAGCGTTGAAAAACAGCAACAGAAGAGTTTGTCCCCAGGAAGTGCTCAGTGCATTCCACTCTATGAATGCTGAAGCAATTCAACACTTAGAGGACACTCTCCAAGTGCATTATATTCACATTTTCAAAGAGAGGAAGAGAATACATTAAATACTGTTATTGAAAAAATCTCACTCCATATAGCTCACTTCACTTGATGAACCACCTCACACCTCTGAGTGTCACTTACTTTACATTCTGGAGAATCGGGAGTGTTCTGCTGAGCATCACAGTTTGTTTCCTCCAAATGCTTCTCTGTGAAAAAGCAACAACAATTTTTAGATAGTTGTACTGGTAAAATATTCTATAGTATAACACTCAAAATCTTATTCAGAGACATAATAAAATATTTTATATTTTATATGTGAAATACAAAATAAATCCTATGGATTTATGTGGCCTAAAACTCCGAAAATGTGAACCTCATTGTGACTTTTTACCTCTCTGTGAGTATGTTCCAAAACAAGCTTTAAAAACTGTGTGCTACAGCATAAGAGACACCAGATGGATAACAGTAATGAATAAATGTTCTCTGAAACTCTGAGGGAGGTAGGTTTTTTTATGAAGAGTTAATCTTTCCCAGGCGATGCCATTACCACCGATAGACTTATTTTCTTTCAAAGAGAAGGCACAAAATTTTACAAATCCTAATTAAAAAATGCAAAATTCCTTACCATGCTGATGCAGCAGATGCTGTTCCTGGGAGTTCAGGTTTTCCTTTGAGAAAGAAATATTGGCTTTCTCTGTTTCAGCTGGTGGCCCTAAAAACATACACGTATGTTTGTTCTGACAGGCCTCCTGCTAAACTTCATGTACACATGGAATGTAAACTCTGTGCTTAGATTATTAAACAAAGCATCAATATCCAATATTGATACTATATGAAACAGTGTGAGAGCACTGCATGATTAAGTTTGCCAATTTGCACAGAGATATAAACATTTCAGTTGTGAATTGCAGAGAGATTGCATCTCAGCCATTGCTATTTTAAAAATTGTAACAACAATCAGAGATCA
>VZTA01012310.1:24459-43639 GCA_013398855.1 Mohoua ochrocephala | reverse complement strand
GGATGGATGGATGGATGGATGGATGGATGGATGGATGGAGGGAGGGATGGAGGGAGGGATGGATGGATGGAGGGATGGATGGATGGATGGAGGAATGGAGGGATAGACGGACGGATGGATGGATATATGGATGGAGAAACACTACCTACTTTTTGAAGGTTAAACAATTTTATTATCTAATTTCAGATCAGTGCCACATGTGAGTGAATCCTTGAAGGTGAATCCTTGGCAGAACTTGCTGCAGTTTTGGGCAGGGACCAGGAAGAACAACGGCAATGGTTTCAGACACGTGAGTGTGCAGAGTGGGGCTGCAGCAGTGTCCTGGTGACCATGGCTTACAGCACAGACTGCCAGCTGGAATTTGAGGGGACAAAAAGGGCAGAGGTGATGTGCAGGGTAGAGTCAGGGCCCTCACCTGGGACAGGTCTCTAAATGTGCCAGCTGCTTCAGAGCTCCAGAGTCCCTCGTGCCCCACATCCTCTCACAAAGTCACGCTCCCTCCTGTTGTGCTGTGCTCCATTTCCTCTTCAAACCAATGTCAATGGTGTCCATACCTCATCTTTTATCACAGCAGGAAAGGCAGATTTCCAGTTTTCCAGGGAATAACATTTGCTCCGGGGCAGCTTTGGGTGAGAAGAGTGGTAAGGTGTGTATTTACTGCCCTGCTGACCAGGTGTGTGTGGTGTACAGGTAGGAACTCCTGTGAAAACACAGGTGGGGGAGGCTTGGACCTGTCTGCAGCCTGCCAGCACAACCGAGTGCACATGGCACAAGGGAGACAGAGGCCTGGGATTTGTATTTCTCTGCTAATACAGCTCAGGAGTTCTTTCCCAAAACTTGGAGTAGCAGTAGGAACAATTGCTGATCTGCTCCTGGGGGCATTGCAAGGTCTGGGGCAAACCCTCCTGGAGCTGGTGTTTATATTATGAGTGCATGAAGAGCTTTACTACTGTTTTCTCTCTCCTTTAGACAGTACCTCTGCCTCCCTCCCTTCCTGAGATGGTATCCTCATTTTAAATTGTTTCTGTAATTTTAAATATTATTAAATATTGTTTTATTGACTTGAGTGTGATAAGAGCACACTCATCACTGCCACACAATTGCAGCCCAGGACTGCTGGAGTGTGGAACAAGAGAGGAAGCTACAGGACGAGGTAATTTTCAATTTAAAACACTCAAATACAGTATGTTTTAAATTCTTTCCCTGGCAGAGATAAACTCTTCAAATGGGAAAACATCTAAAGGGTTTTCAGTTTGAGCTGATGTTCGGAAACCAGAGACAGCTGAAGGCTCTGGCTATTAGCATAGCAAAGAGATGACAGAAGGGTGAAATGATATGAGAAAGGATCGATCAGTGAGGGGCTGTGAGGGGAGATGGCTGCATTCCTGTTGCCCTTGTTTTCCCTTGGTACTGCAGCTACTGTATTTGTACTGTGAGCTTAAAGACACAGGAAGCTCCTATTTATAATGCTCCACGGACAGATTTCTGCTTTCCACTTATTTGAGGCACAGTTTTTTTATCAGGTTAAATAAAGGGCAGTGTGTGTGGGGGTGTGGTGATAATTGCTTCTGTTAATTGGAATCCACTTTGGATCAGCTGTAGGACTCTGCGTCCCTCCATGGTGTCATGAGATGACCCGTGGCTCGACATGAGCCTGCTTAGAGCATTCCCTTGTACTGGGTCCCCCCAAAAAAAGGCTTTTAGGAACAAAACATCGGGATTTATTTGAATTTAAAAAGAAAAAAAAAAGCGCAATGTGTCTTTTTTTAGCAGTGTAAACTCGGAGCAGCTAGGGAAGAGAGTGTAGAAGTAAAAAGGTTTGTGAACGAGGCTGCCATCAGCCTCTCAGCCTTCTTGTGAGCCTGGCTCTGGGCCAGCTCTGTGACTTTCTGCTCAGCACCAAGTCCTGTGGCTCTGCTCCGCTTCCCGGGACATCCCCACCACTCGTGCACCCCAATCCTGCCCTTGCCTCCTGCCCTCTCCGTGCGGTGCCTCTCTCACTTTGCAGCCTGGGGAAGCCTGGGGAAGCCTGGAGAAGCCCCACGAAGGAGCCGCCTCCCCCTGATTGTGGAGCACATCACAAGCGGGGCGCAGGTGCCGCGTCCGCCGCGGGTGTCATCGCTGGAGAGGGACCCACGAGCCCTCCGTGGACACTTTTCATGGGTCTAAGATTTGCCTCACGTTTTCCTAGCTGTTTTATTTTTAGTCCTTTGTTGTCCTCCAGCTGTGCTCGTGAAAGGATCCCCAACCCAACGACCGCCACGCGAACTATCGCTGTTGGGTGGGGAAGGAGAACGTGGCGTCCACCCAGCACCCCTTCCCACACCAGAGGCCATCCCACCCTGCCAGGTGTGCCAGCCTTCCTGAAGCACCACACAGGAGAGGTTTTTTTACCTGAAATCCCAGTGAAGGAGGTGACAGCCCAAGCACACCCCATGTTTGGAGGACCAAGAGCAAGGATGTGGTCGGACACTGCGCTCAGCTCCAGGGGCATCTCCCTGTGCTGCCGTAGCCACAGGCTGTGTGCTGAGGCCCTTGTCAGGAATCCTTCAAGTGCTCTTTCATTCAAGAAGCTGAGAGGTCAAACATCAAGGATTTTCATTTTTTTTTCCCCCCTCAGGCACAATAGACCCGGGGCAGTTTAATACTACAGTTCCTTTGCAAAGTTACACGAGTTATTTGATAACCACATGTGGTTAATGCCTCAGATTTATCTACCATGTGAAAGATGAAACTTTCAATAATGTATTTCCCTTCCTACAAGTAGATTTTATCGTTCAAAGCAAATTCAAAGAAAAAAAAAACCACACTTCTCTTACCTCTCGTTACGGCACCAACATTTTCTTGGCTCCCTCTCCTGAATAATGTAAATCTCCAAACCCACTTACTTTGAGTGCTTAAAAGCCACAAGGCAGCATGAGCAAATGCCAAATGCAGAAACACAAAGGCTTAAAAATTAAATTCTACCAAAAAGGATAATTCTTTCTCCTTACAAGTTTTCACCACTTCTGCCTTCCAATTCATAACAGATAATCACACAGCCCAGCATCCAGAAAGTCTCTCAGAGTGATGTGGACACCGAGGTATCAGAAGGATTTTCAGTTGTTGCAAAGAACTGCACAGAGCTATTTTTCAATATCTGTGCTGCTTGGATAACTGCTTGGGTAATTTATCTGAAGTTTTTACCACAGTGGTCCTGTCATTGTCATCTTCAGCAATACTCTGTCCCCACGGGGAGCTAAAGAAAACATTTAATGATCCAGGTCATTCACCTTAATCAGTGAAAAAGGATTTATGCTTCACACCTTACACTGGTTTTAATATGAAATAGCACCTCTGTGTATCTTAAATGATTTCTTTGCAGGCAAGTACATTCAGTGCTGGAAGTTCCAAGTCTAATTTTGCTCTTAAACTTCTGTGCAGGGGACCCTCCTGGTGCTTCTTGGAAGTGATTTCCTTGTGCCTGCAGCATAGCATAAAAAGCTAATAAATGTGATTTTTTTTTCCTGTCCTAGAAGGGATGTTCTGTGAGAACACAGGGGAAAAGGCAAATATCAGTAAAATTATCAGGCTGATAACAAGGAGATGGTGAATCTGTCAAGAAAAAAAGCAACATTCTCCTCACCCGTATTAGAATACCTGTAACTATAGTCACATTTTTTTTGCTATAATCCTTAGAGAATGCTGCAATATGTACACACTATTCTTAGAATAAAATAACTATTGGAGTTGAGTCCTGTTCTGAGGCTTGACAGACCTTCCAGGGTTATCAACAAAGACCCCTTCAAAAATCAAGAGAGAAGTGATTCAGCATAAACCCCTCCCAAACCAACAGCTGCAATCCAGAGAGTCACCACCCAAGGAACCTCCCATGAGCTGACTGAGAGCCTGCACACCCTCCAGATGCTGATCCTGAAGGTTTTGTCCCAGCTCACTGAGCACAGGGCATCTGATTAGCATGAGCTTCCTTACCCGTTCCTCCAACTCCTAAAAACTCCATTTCCTAAACGGAAATTCAGGAAATTTCCAAAAATGTAATCTCTGAAACAGAGGTGGTTGCGGTGCCTTGAATGGAATTCCCTTTTTAATTGTGGAGGGGTGAAATACTGAGTGATCCCAGCAAGTTACCACTTTCCTTCCACTCCCTCCTCCAGGGAACTCCCAGTTCCCAGGCTCCCCAGGAGAGTGGTCGCGGCACCAAGGCTGCCAGGATTCAAGGAGCATCTGGATGACACTCTGAGCCATATGGCTGAGTTTTGGGTAGTCCTGAGAGGAATGGGGAGCTGGACTTGATGATCCTCAGGGGTCCCTTCCAAACTGAAGTGGTCTGTGATGGTACAGGAGGCAAGAGGGAAGAGATGAGCGTTTAAATCAGCTCAAGGTGTAAGAGGATGGTCAGATTTAAGCACAGTGAACGGTCTGTGATGGTACAGGAGGCGAGAGGGAAGAGATGAGCGTTTAAATCAGCTCAGGGTGTAAGGGGATGGTCAGATTTAAGCACAATGGTCCTCTTAAGTGAACTTGCCCAACGAACACCAGGACATATCAGCCCTTATGAATGCCAGTGACTAATTCAGGAAACAAGCCCATGTTTTAATTTTCTTTTCCCAAAATGTTGTGGAGACACCATTTTGGTTAAAACGACCATTCCTTGAACTGAAAGGAGACATTGACCCTTCAGTCTTTTGGGAGATGAAAGTATGAATGTAAAAAAAGACCCAGGTGAGGGTGATTGTCTTGGCCTGAGGGAAAACGACACCTTCTCAGAAGTCTTCAGAAAATCAGTAATTCAGTTATTTTGGGGCCTCTAACTGTTGCTGTGGGCATTGGAACAGCAGCTAACAGCCCTTGAACCAGATGCTTCGTGGGTGCTCAGTCAGTTCAAGATCTGAAATCGTGTGAAGATCTGACTTGTCGTTCAGAAGGAGGACGTGCCATGCCAGCTGTGCTTCTGCATTTCCCTTTTGTCTGCTCAAGCAGCTGGAACAGCCTGGAAGAGTGCAAGGGTTTCCTTCAGGAATTCCAGCGGGCAGTGGGAATGTTCAGGGAGCGAGTTTGTGCTTTTGAAATTTCCACTTTAAGTTCTGCAGTGTTTCAGAACTGTGATCTCCAGCACACTTACATAAAGCTGTGGTCTTACAGAATTCTGCGTGCAGCTGAGTCAGGATGAGAAATATTGCATTGTGTGAGTGCTTTTAATTTCCTTTTTTTTTTTTTTTTTTTTTTTTGATCAGGACAATATATTTTTATGGTGTTTCCTGAAGAGCAGCTTAATCTCTCTGTGTGTCTGGATATTGGGTATGACAGATAAACATCTACACCCACAGTGTTATCAACTGGCTCCAGGTGCTGACTGATGGATAAAGAGATCCTAAAAACTCAGTGACATCTATTTTTCTGACCAAATTCTGCAGATTCTGGTGCCTTCACTGTAACTCATTAGCACGGCTGTTGTTGTGATTACAGGATCACTGAAACCTAACAATATTTTGTTTCATTTAGTGATCAATTAATCTCAATCTTGGGAACCCCACCCTCCTCTTTCCACAGCAGCTCTTTGGGAGGGTTATGGTCAAGAGAAGAGCTGTACAGATTAACCTTCCAGTATGATTTCTTTGCCTGCCTCACACCTCATTTTACCCCAAACCATCACTTCTGTTCTTTCTCTATGTCCCTTCCTTACTCTCTGCTTTTGCCTTTTTTATTTCATTTTTTTTGGTCGTATTGTGGTATTGGGTTGCTAACCTGCCCCAAAGTTATTAGTACCTGTGTCTAATAAACTGTGGAAATTATCAAAGAGCACAGAAATGAAAAAAAAAATTGAAGGACTTCCGTGACATGCATCTCCCTGAGGCTGCAGAGTGGCACTAACTGGGATTCACAAAATGCCCATTTAAATACGGCATTTTAAAGTATGATTCTGTTAATGACAACCCAAATCAACTTTTAGTGGAATTTTCCTGCTAATGACAGCTGTGAAATCAGTTCAACAAATACTTGTCACTACATTTAACAGCTAATGTTTTATTCCCAAAAGCCATTCTTGACTGTGGAGCTTTTCAAGTGCCTTGCACAAAAGAAGTTTGAATAATGCAATATTAAGTGAATTAAATTAAATAATTACCAACGCAGTTGTGTTTTCTTCAATTAGGTTGCAAGCATCACTTGGAACAATAAGGGTTTGGTTCAGATTTTCTGTGGTTCACCCTGTAGCAGGGATTTTATCTTCACATGTTGGGATATTTCCTTGGTCAGATCTTTAAAGTTTGCTGTGGCTCGTTTCAAAAAGTGTCGCTTGGGGTTGTGTGCAGTCCTCCAGGCTGAAATCACTCCTTGCTCTCACCAAGTATGTTTTTGATTAAAACCCAGTTTTATTGTTGGTGTGCATTTCCTGTTTTCCACCTATCTCAATTCCCACACGTCACGTAAGGCCCCCCGGAATAGGATGGATTTACGGAGAGACCTGTTAACGTGGCAATAACCACAGCTGCCCTCCCAGCTACTGCCTGTCAGCACACCCCAGACAGCTGCAGGATGATTCCAGGTCGGGGATGTCTCCTTCTCCTTGTTTTTCATGCCTCCAGGCTTTTCCACAGGAGTGGTTGAGATCCATCAATCTGATGTGGATAAACCCAGCTGGGAGTTGGATAAACCAAGCCTGCCATTTGCTCCAGAGAGGGTGGGATGGACAGGCATTGGAGGGTGATATCGACACAGCAAAGCACTTTGGATGGGACATTTCCTCATGCCCCGAGAATTCCTGGTTAGGGAAATCCAGCCCTGCAAAAATCTCATCCATGGAGGTGTAGTTTTCAACAGCAGCGCTGAGGAGAATGGAAATCAGTCACTGGTTGGCAGAAGTCTGTGATTTCTGTGCTGGTGTTAACACAAAGGAAGCTTTATGTATTTAATCATTTTGTAGAATCTTTTCCAATGCATGGATCGAGTGGATTGGATATTAGGAAATATTTCTTGACTGAAGGAGTGGTTAATCACTGGAACAGGCTGCCCAGGACAGTGGTGGGGTCACCACCCCTGGAGGTGTTCAGAAAATGAGTGGACGTGGCACTTTGTGATGTGTTTAGGGGCACGATGGTGTTCAGTCTAGGGTGGGACTTGATGACCTTGAAGGTCTTTTCCAACCTCAGTGATTCTGTGATTCTGTGAGCACGTCCTGAGTGCCAACCTGTCTGAGTTCAGAACCTGCTTTACAGAAGAGTGGGGGAAAAAACCAAGGCAAGATCAAATAAAGCCATTCAATGTGAGTCACAGGTACAGGTGATGTGGAAAGAAGTGGAAAGAGACAAGAGGAAAATCAGTCTAACCTTGGGGTGCAGTGATTTGAACAAACCTGTGCCTGTTTCATTTTATGGGAATTTGTTGTTGTTTGCTGTGTATTGAACACAGGACTGCACAGGTTTTGGGACACCTGTCTTGTTCATATGTTAGACTGCTTTGAGTGTGATTCTTGGGTGGCAGCTGGGACAGGTCAGTGGATTCCCACAGAGTGCTCTCAGCTGCCATCACTCAGCTCTAGATGACCTGGGTGTGTGCTCCTGTTGTTCCTCCTGCACAGCAGGAGGAGACACTTCCAGAAAAAGGCAGGTCATATCCTGAAAACATGTGTTATGAGCTCCTGCAGCCCATCTCCTTTCACACATTCAAACCAGCCTCTTGAGAGCAAACACCAGTCTTCTTCAAGGTCAGTGGGTGGGTCATTAATAATTCCTCTGTATCAGAATTGTTAAAAAGTCTATAATGCCCATGTCACATCACTTTTCCTCACATTGATTTTGACCTGGAAAAATAGATGAGTAATGCATCTGAGTGGTGCCTGGTGTTCCCTGGCACATAATAAGCAGCATTATTCGTTTTGTGGAGAGTGTGCAATCACTTCTCTGGAAGAGAGGTGCCACTTGAAGAGCTGTCTTCCTCATGGCTGCATCCCCCCCTCCACCCTTACACTTGTGTTATTCATCATGAGATCATCACTGGAGGAAAGCTGCTGGAGGCACAGGTATGCCTGGTTAAGAGGATGAATGGGCCTTGCCACAGGATGGGAGTCGTGAGTTTTTCCATCATTCTTTCCTGCTCAGGCTCCATCCAGATGTGGGTTTCAGGGATGGTGTTTGGGAAAGCCTTTTGTTTCTGAGCCTCCGTGCTGCAGCAGCAGCCTGGAGCAAATCAGGCTGACCTGGGATAGCTGGGTGAGGGGCTGTGCAATTTATCTCTGGGTGGCTGAGAGGCACAGACCAGATGAAGGATTTCATCACCACATTACTCCAGAGATAGCCTCAGCTCATTCATCTGCAAGAGAAACAAAGTGAATGAACAACTTGATAATGCTTCACAGTTTGAAGATTGCTTCTGGATGAATGACCCGCTTGTCTGCAAGTATGAGTACAGGGCTGCTGCTGCAACACACGATAAGAATGGGGAATTAATTTCTTCAGAAAGGATTTTCCATCTGATGGTATCTGATATGTGCACACAGATTTGGAAAATATTCTCCCTTGCGTCTCTGTTTCACCATTAATTACAATTAAATCAAATGGTGCAGTTTACATTCGACAAATCTAGTTTTGCTTCCTGTCCTGTTTTACAGTCAAACTTGATGTTTCTATTGGAATGTGTTATTATTCTATTCCAACTAATTCAGCAAATTATTAATGTGGGCACGTGATAGCCAGTGGCCCCTCAGCCTGTTTGCCAGCTTGGTTCATTTGCGGTTCATAATTTGTTAATCGTTCTCAGTAATTATCACTAATTTACCTGCTGCTCCTTTGCACCCTGTGTCAATATTTTCCCAGGCCAGAGGAGCTCTGTGAAATCTGCCCAAACGTTCCTGCAACGCCCCTTTTTAGGTCAGCATTGGGCTGCTGCTCATACAGGTGCTATGCAAATCATTCGGGGGAGTTACTCTGCTCATTAAGTGCTGCATCACGGCACTCCCGTGTGAGAGGTTTTATTTAGTAGAAAAGGAAAAAAAAAAAAAGAGAAAGTTGCTGATTGTGTGGCTGGGAAGGGGCTTCAAACACACCACACCCACACACACACACACCTTGTCTTACCTGGAGGGCAGTAAAGCTGTCAGATACGGGAGGAGTCCGTTTTCCTGCTGCCAGAGGAGCAGTTTACACCCCACAGTGTTAATATTCCTTTTTAATAAAATAGTTTATTGTCACTTTTTACCTTCTACCACTACCTTCTACTGACTGGTTGAGGGGATATGCTCTTTAGCTGGTGAGTGCCAGCCCAGCTGAGGCGACAGAGATCATCCAAAACCTTGAGCTAAGATGCTCTGCAAGGGAGGTGAAGGTGGCTCCTGACTTCTGAATGTTGTCTGCTGCCTCAGAGGTTGGATTTTCTGGGATGGAGACCTATGGGAACAGAGAGAGAAGAACAGAGAAGGAGAGCAGAGGTGGACATCTGAGTGAGGTTCCCTTGGAGGCTTCCTGGTACCTCAGGGGGAGGTTCATTTTTGCACCCCATGATGCTTTTCTGTGCATATTTTTCCCATTTTCCCTTTTATTTTGTGGGCTAGTTTTCAAAAGAGAAACATCTGAAAGCTCCTTAAACCCATTGCATGTGCCGTGATCCAATTTTTATCACGCTGGCACGAATATCTAATATCTAACGAAGCTGGGGATAGTTTAGGAAGTATTAGGCACACTGACCAACCTGTCCTCCACCAGTAGCTCCACTTGCACGGCCGGCCTTCTCTGTAAAGCTTACCAGCTAATTAGAACGCGTTAAAAATGACAGTGGCTGTTGACTGCGGGGCTGGAAAGCAGAGATGATGGTGTCACACAACACCACGCAATATGTGAGTCGGTCGGCGCCCTTTGAACGCTCCTCACATCTGGCTGGCGCTGAATGGAGCCACTGTCCGAGGGGCTGCTGCTGCAGTACCTGGTTCCTTAGGCACTAATTACGAGCTCTGAATGCAGGAGTTAGGGGAGTCTGGGGACTTGTGGCTGCAGTTCACACGGGCTGGCGAAACAAAGGACGCCCTGTTCCTCATTACGCTCCTACACTTAATTAGGAAGTGAGTTTGTTGATCACTGGCTGCGTTAAGAATCACTCATTTATTGCAGGGCACTTTGTGATTTTTTTTTTTAAATTTTTTTTTTTTTTTGGGTGAAAGTTTATTTAAATGACATCTTACACTTTGGCCATAAGGGACGTGCCTTTATTTTATCTGAGTTTAAATGTGCCTCTCGCAGCCTCCTGGCCTGACAGGAAGAGACACAGGCGTGTTTTGTTCCGCGGGGTGAGCGGGAAAGAGAGGAGGAGGGTGGGCCAGGGGAAAGCGTTTCGTCACAGGACTGGGGCAATTGTTTGGGGCTGGCACTGGGCAAAGGCATTTGGAGATCTGTGCCCTGAATTTAGAGAGGACTGAGGGTCCTGCCTTCTGCTGGGGGGAGTCAAGGTTGAAACATTTGGTGAGTCTGGTGTGAGCCTGGCGTGGAGATGAGCCAGATCTTTGCCTGGAGGCCGAGGAGACAGCGGTGGAGGCCACGGGGGACATGGACAGCCCGAGATGCTCCGTCCTGTGGGATGTGCATGCTGCAGCAACCCTCTCAATGCCGCCTGTGTCGGGAGCCAGGCGCTTCCCCTTCTCCCTCACAGGGATGGCATTAATAATAGCCACTGCAGGAGCGAGCGATTCCTCGCTGCTGCGAGGTGGGGATGAATGATGGACTGTTCTGCTCGCCCAGAAACCGAGCGCTGGGGCTCTGACGCTCCGTGGCGGGGGAATCGCGAGAAAGCAGAGCGCAGAAAAGCTTTCAGAGAGAAGCCAAGAGTGAGAGATAATGGGAAAAACAGAGGCCAGTCTGACTTTTCCGTAGTAGATCTAACTGGGATTAATCAGCCTTTTATGGAAAGAAATTTACTGTCATCTTTGCTCAGATGCCTTATGTCGTTATTACTTAATTGTGGACACTTACCTTGGTGCTGCCTGCTATCTGCTCTGGCTCCTCAAGCATAAAATGCCTCTAATCTCACAGCTATTATGCAAATTCTCTTCCTAGCTGCATGCCTGCAGGAAAGCCAGCGAGCAGCAATGCAGGGGAGCTGCTGGGGGTTTCTTGGAGGTCTCGTTGCAAAACATCTTAGGTTTAGAGTACATGGAGTCGGTTCACTAGGCTGAACACGCAGTTTAGAGACTGGAGGAGGGAAAAAATCCCACATTGTTAAAATATTTTCTCTGAGTTTTAACTAAATTAAAACAGGTTTCTGTGGTGTTTTGTAAATTACCTTAGACTTTTGCACTCACCTGGTTACAAAGACCATTTCCACCTCTTTTTCGAGTTGTGTGTAGTGCTTCCTCCCTCATGTGAAAGAATAAAAATCAACAGATAAAAACAGTTTCATACTCAGCAGGTAACAGTTGACCTGAGATTTTGCTCACATAATATTTTCCAGATGAGAGGCTGAAGGTTTTCCTTGCTTCGAGGAAGCCATTCATTCAATCCTTGAGGAGTGCTTGGACCCTGCCCAGAAATGTGAGTGGATTCCTTGTTGTTGCTGTTGTTGTTTTCAAACAGTACCTGACTGTGAGAGGAGGAAAAATACAAGATTAGACCCCAAACCAGTCATGGTAAGCGTGAGAGGTTTGCATAAATGTTGTTTTCAGGAATAAAGCACACAGAATAAAGCTCATGTGGACGAGGCAGGTAATGGGGTGTCTCGTCTTCCTCAGATCCATGACCCATTTATAGATTATCAGAAGGAATTATGCATAACTCACAATCCACCAGGAAAACGTAGCGGAGTATATAATTATGTTGCAAAAGTCTTGCTTCCAAAAAAAAAAAAATTGAGTTCAGCCTGGAGTCTATAAACATTTACATGTGCATTTAACTTCATTAAATGGCAAACAGCTGTAACTTCCTTTACAGTTATCCGCTGTTCTTCCTCTTGAAAGAGCTCTTTTGATCTCCAGGGCTCATGGAGTTTAGGCCTTCCTCGGGTCTGGTGCTGACCGGTAGAGAAGAGGAAATTCTCCCTTTTGATTAAAGCAGTGGGTACCCCAAACACAAACTTGTGTGTGAGCTTCACTTAACAACGCGCCCCGTTGGTTTTGCAAGAGCCATCTTCAGTGGTAAGTGAACGTAAAAACCAGAAAGAAATTGAAGAAAAAGAAGAGTAAAAAAAAAAAAAACCAACCTTGAGAGCGTGGGAGGCCAAATTTTCTCCCTGTACAAATTTACATTATGTTTAAATATGCAGAAACATATTGCTACTTCATGATGAGCGTTGACTCGAGCTTTTACAGTGAGACTGTGACCAATCCCCACCTTGTCACCCACCCCAGAGCACCGAGTGCCACGTCCAGTCCTTCCCTGAACGCCTCATGGGGTGGTGGAAAATCAAGATCCTCTTGACTTCAGCCCTCAATGCAGCATGGATGGCCTTGAGAAGACGAGCTCCTGTCACTGTTGGTTTCTACTTGCTCTCTGAACTAAAGAAAATGATTGGTCTTTCTTGCTGCTTCCAGTTCTGAGCTGACCAACTCAAGAATGGGCCATTTAAAGCAAGCCTCTGCATAAAGAGTGTTAAAAATGCCCTGTAATTGGTTCTATTGCCAAGGAAACCGTGTCCAGAAACGACGTTTTTATCACAAACCCATTGCATTTCCATTTTTTTTTGGTACGTTGTATAAAACGATGTCTTTCAAACACTTATGGAAGTGCCCTAAAAGCCAGTTGCTCTTCTGGAGTTAACCTCTCTGACTAAGTAAAAAATGCCCTCCTTGCATTCTTCTACAAAGCAAAATCCAACATCTGGAGCACCAGCGTTCCATCAGACCCTCGTTCTTCAGGCAGAGCCTGGCTACCAAAGACAGTGCAACTCTGAAATGACACCTCTCCACCTAGTTTTGATCCACGGTTCTCTATGATTCACATTTCTGGGGGGAAAAAAAACCTGCTGTGTATCATTTAGGAGCAAGTAGGACCATTATTCTAATTTCTCTCAGCTGCCCATTAGATCTAAACTTTCCCTGCTCCCACCTTTGCTGTTGCTTTGCAGAGGATTTGGCAGAGGGCTCTGAGAAAAGGTTGTGGGTAAAATCCCGTGTCACAGCAGCAAAGCTGCTGTTGTGTGAGAGCCTTGGCTGGTGTCTTGGAGATGTTTTTGGGCAATGGCTTCACATGCCCATCTTGCACGTGAGCTTCAGCCAGCCCTTCCTGATGCGTTTTCCACCCAGTGGACAGGGTCAATCCTGATATAATTTGAGGAACACATTGTTTTTCCTGCAGGAGGACAATCTCCTGCTGTGTTTCCTCACCTATGGAAATGGGAAGGAGCAGCATTTCCAAGCTGCCGTGGAGGATGAACTGAGGGTGACTTGGAAGGGATGGCTGCTCCACATGAAGCTGGCAGCTAAGCCTCCAACGAAAAGTGGTTTCACCAGAGGAGCTTTGCCTCTCCATCTGCTCCTCGGATTTAGATTCCTCGTGTTTTATTGTGTTCGTATTATCATACAGCTCCGTGTCTGGCGTAGGCATTAAAACGTCTGGGCGTGCAGGTTCCATAACGCTGCCTCTGGCTTCATCTTTCACGGGCTGCAGGACTTGGTTTGCTGCATTTTTATTGTTACCACTGTAATTGTATTGTGAGGGCTCCTGCTCCAGCTCTGGCTTGTTAAATAAACAGAACATATCCTTGTGTCTCATGCCTCCGCGTCTGGAAGGGATTTAAACCTCTTCTTTTGTCTGCGTGTTTTGGCTGAACTGAGATTTTCTCTTGAAAGACCCTGCGAGTTTCAGGGTCTGTGTGTATTTTACAGGGTTTGCTTTCATTAAGTTGTGAGTTATTACAGCTTTGTTTGTGCTCGGGGTGTTGAGAATCACGGAGGCCAGTTCCTTTTAAACACTGAGGAGTACAAATAACCCAGGAATAAGGGTCTTGATTGATGTAGCTGCTGCTGCGGCTCACATGTGGAGTAACTCCACATTGTTGTGTTTCCTAAACAGTGGATTTCATAAACTGTATCATCCCGTGGTGGCACCTGGTAAAAGGTCAAGAAGTAGAAAAAAGAAAGAGAGTCATTCAAACACAGCAGAATAACAAAGAGTATTTTTCTAAGGCCTCACCCCCTGTCATTATTCAGCTGTGTTCAGACCTGCTTATTTTCCACCGCTCACTCAGAAATCACCTCAGAAGGTATGTTATTTATGTGAATATTGTATTGGAAGGATTAATTCTTCCCACAAATGCTGCTATTCAACATACAGAAGGCAATTTTTTTTGGTGGAACCTGATTTTGAAAGATGCACCTACCACAAGATCTCTGACTCGTCCCTCCAGCCTCAGCCAGAGGAAGCAGAAATGTGTGAAATTTCTTCATCAAATCTGGATGGGAAAAATTAGTTTTCTACACAATCTTTAAACTCTTTCCAGTAATATTAGTCTAAACTCATTTTAACATCCTTATGAACTGAAGGTTAAACAACATCCTCAGTCAATTGATGTTAGGGCTTGGCCAAACTACCTCTTGGTTTTTTTCCCTACTGCCCTGGGCTCCATTTTCCCAGACTGGATATAACTCTATTTCTTACATGTAAGGGGAAATGGTAGAGATTTACGCCGCTGAAGTTATTTTACTTTATTTTCTGCCATCTTCTCTATGCAGCAGGGCTTCTCAACTTTTCAGTTTCGGGTTCAGCTGTGGCCCAAGACAAGCCCCAGCTCCTGAATTCACAACTGGTCTCCAGTCAGTCACTCCCTGCCTCCTATTTACACAGTCAGTTTGGGTTTTTATCTACAACTGGTACTTCTACCATATATTTACCATTTACTTCTGCCATTGTTTTGTCTTCTGCTTATTTCAGACAATCACCATGGTTGTAGAAATCTTGCAAAATTTGAGTCCTTTGTTATAAGTTGAGTCCTTTGTGTAATTTGAGTCCTGATATAACCTGTAAAAGTAACTGAGATACCTTTTCCCACCGGTTAACACACACCATAATGCCAAATTTTGCCAAATTCAACCCAGACTCATCCCTACCTGATGGTGTTCGGGTTTGTTCGTGAGCTGTAAAGCCTTTGTAATTCTTGGCAGGAAAGACACATGTGGCATATCATGATTTACTGCTGGGTTTGCATAATATATCTATGCCTAATTTATCAATATAACTTATTTAACAAACTGGTCCCTCTCCAAAACATCCACATATGTTTCCTGTTTCCTTTAATTGATTTCTCTTCCCCTGTCCCAATGTGGAGCAGCATTTTTTTTCCCCCTCTGCCTGTTTTGTAGCACTGTGAAGACAATAGATTTTTTTTTTTCCCTTTAGCTTTATGGACTGAGTGCATTATAGAGCAGGAGGAAAGCTTCCAGCCTCTTTAAACGAGGAGGGGCTGCACAGGCTGCAGACAGGTCATTCCTCAATACAGGAAAAGTTGGAACAGATGATTGCTTATTGAGTTTCACTCCTTCCCAGACCCCCAGCTCAGGCTGCAAACCCAGCAGCTCCTCTTTTTCCCCAGCCCCTCTTCCATGGGTCAAGCAGGACCTTGCAGGACCCACCTTGTGGAGCCCACGCCCAGGAGAACGGAGCCCCTGGAGGTTTCTGGAGCACAGCTGCAGGAGCAGCTCCATCTGCCCTCAGATCCACGCTGAGACAGTACAAGGCTCCTCTGCACCACAGGCAAAAAGGAACTTTCCTGACCTGAGGCTGGGGGGGCTGGCAGAGGCTGGGGGGGGGCACAGACCATGCTGCAGCAGCAGGGACAAGCCTCTTGCTTTTGCAGCTGCAGAGCCTGGGCTGGCTGCCTCTAGGTGGGCTTCCCATCCCTCCAGCACAGCCCCTTGTCACCTCTTGCCTCGGTGACGCTGGCCTGAAGGACGGTGGGGCCACCAGTGTTTTGCATCCCCAGAGCATCCGCTGAGCTGAGCTTGTTTTGCTGGTACATCAAAGTCGGACCTGAACACACACAGGGGACCTGGTGTGAACTGCATCACTCTTCAGATCCATGTTTGAGATGAAACCACTGGAGGGTTTGTGTTATTCTGCCTGGTCACAGCTTAGAGGCTGGTTGGAATTATTCAGAGGGCTTCCTTATAACCTGAGTTTCACATTTCCCTGTTTGTGTTGTTTTTCTGGATATCTCTCCTGTCAGAGCGATCTGTGCTGTTAAGAGAGTATTGACTTTGTCTGAGTTGCCCATGGTTTCATTGGCTTAGCTGAAATCAGAGAACCACAGAATTATTTGGGTTGGAAGGGACCTTACAGCCCATCCCATTCCACTCCCTGCCATGGCAGGGACACCTCCCACTGTCCCAGGCTGCTCCCAGCCCCAATGTCCAGCCTGGCCTTGGGCACTGCCAGGGATCCAGGGGCAGCCACAGCTGCTCTGGGCACCCTGTGCCAGGGCCTGCCCACCCTCCCAGGGAGGAATTCCTTCCTGAAATCCAATAAGAATCTACTCTCCTCCAGCTTAAAGCCAAAGGACCCTCTCTGGATTTGGCTGAAATCACTTTCTCATATGTATTTCTTCAAGTAATTAACCCTGTGGCAACTTCTTTGAAAGCATGTGGAATATTGAAGGCATCTTTTAGGGCATTTCCCTGTAGAATCGTGGCAGAAATTTAGTGAGGACCACTGCTGCTTCTTGCAAAACATGTGGGTTTTTTTCAGGTAGGAAGAGCTGCAGTGATCAGCCAGGGTGTTACCTTTCTGTTTGTGCCACAAGGTTTTAACAGATACTTGAATTTCAATGGGAGCACCAATAATTTCTGAGCATGATTTATTTAATTCTTAGGGCGAGAAAACGACCAGACTATAGTCATGCTCATAATACATTAAAAAAAAAAAAATACAGTAATTTTATGCCTTCATGGTCTAAATGTGGTTTTGGAGCGTAGATGGTGATCATTACATTTCCTTATATGGAGAGCCAGCCTGAGGAATAAAAAGGCAGTCTGAAACACTTTATGAAAAAGCTTCTACCTTACAAAAACCCATGCATCACATTAATATGGTGACTGGGCAAATACACAGCAATATTTATGCTTTTTGGAGTCCTTATTTAATGACTCTGGTGATTTCCTTCTCAGACAGAATATGCCTTAATGATGAAGCTGAAATCTGTTCTCAGTTACCAGAATATCTCCAGATTTAACATGTGTGAGAGGGACTAGTTTGGAACCAATCTTTTTAAGGCAACTTCCATCATTTCTCCTGTGGATTTTGCAGCCTTATCATCAAACATGTAATTGAAAACACTCTGGAGATGAGATAAGTGAAGTGAATTTTAATATGGATCTGTAGTCATTTAGCCATCTCCTGGAGACTAGCGCTGCTCAGCAGACAGCAGTTTGGAAATGTCTTAATTTGTTTACTGAATTACATGCTTGTCTCGTTGCTTTCTGTTGTTTCCTCTGTTGTGTGATGCCTTTTTCCCCCCAGTATCTCAAAACTTCCAGATGTTGAGTGCTGGGAAGGTCTCCCTTCAGATCCCCTTCCCACAGAATTTTTGGCCTGGTAAAAATGACCCATGCAGACACTCAGTAGGGAAATGACAAAAGAGTTTGAAAAGTCCTAAGCTGTTTCACTTTGGCAAAGGTGTTTTCACCTCTCAGTGAAAAAAAAAAAGAGGTTCAATATTTTAAAATGCCTTCAACTTCATTGGGGAAGAAAATGTTGCATTTTAACTTTCACTCCCTGACTGGAGTCTCCTGGTAAAATGGGTCTGCAATGATATAAAAACCTAAATCTTCTGGAGGAATAAGAGGATAGGAAAAAAGAGGAGTAGGAGACTTTTCACAATGTCTCTCAATGTCTGTGCTGGGATCCAGGCTTTTCAGTTTAGTCGTGAATGGTATGAAAAAGGAACAACCAAGGACATAATTAATTTTGCTGATGTGCAATTGGTTCAGGACAGCTGAATTTCTAGCTGTCTGCAATGATTTTTGGAAATATTTGTCAAGGTTGGCTAGTGGGAAACACGATGATGTTCAGCCTATAGGAAAATCCCTCACCATGCCTACACCAGAGGCAAACCCTCAATGTCATTTTTATTAGTCAGGAAAAAGAGCTTTGGCAATTTCTTTGGGTGGCTCCCCAAAAACTGAACACGTTGCTGCAGGATGTGATGGGGGAGAGATCTTAGAAATGAATTCTCTAAGGGCTGAGATAAATTGATGGGAAATATGTAATTTAAAGGCTGTTTAAGACTATTGCACCTAGGCAACTACTATCTCAGTCCCAAAAATGCTGATTACTGGAGACGACAGAGGACAAGGCAGGAAAAATGGTGCTCAGTGGGAGATAATTATTTTTTATTTTTTATTCTTTATTCTTATTTATTTTATTTTTTTTCATTCATATTTCTTACATGTTCACATTCCTGAGACATGCACAGCCCACGATCCTGACAAGATCTTCTCCAAAGCAAAAATGGCCATTTTCTGCCTTTGTGGGCATTATCTGGGGTATTTTTCTGTCACATGTCCCCAGACTGCAGCGTCCCTGCCAAGCAGTTGCAGCCACAGCTGGAACAGGTCTAGCAGGGTTGTGCAATCTGATAATTTCCATTTCGGGGCCGCCTCAGGAAATGTGACCCAAAGTGGAAGTCTGTCAAGTTTCAAACCCACTTGAATGGGAATCGTCACTAAATGGGCAAATCCTACAGTGACTTTGAAAGCTGTCTGAGATAATACATAAATATCTGGCTTTGTCTTCCTTTCCAGCTGAGTTCTATAGTGGCAATCTGGGGAAACAGAAGTTGGTGCAAATTCAAGCCCTTCTGACTTTGGCTGGTTTCTTTTTTCTTTTTTTTTTTTTTTTTTCTCTTTTGCTGGTGATCAAGAAAATTCTGGATTTGCTCACTTTGCAAACGCCATGCCCTTTGAGCTACTTTGAATGTCTTCTGTTCACAGTGTGTTTGAAACTGATCTGGATTAGCTGCAGTGTATAAACGTGGATAAAATGAAAACCCTCCTCACTTGAGAGTTAATGATAAATATAACCACAATAACGCTGAATTGCTCGGTGTGGAAACAATATTTCTTCAGTTATGGGTAATCAAACTTTTTTTTTTGGTGCCAAATAGAATAGAATGCATTACAAGATGACTGTTACTGAGAAGTAACACCTTATTTTTCAAAAATTGAATCAGTATCACAAAATCTGTTTTGGTTTTTTTTTCTCCCATCCCTCTACGT
>VZTA01012310.1:4489-15635 GCA_013398855.1 Mohoua ochrocephala | reverse complement strand
TTTTTTTTTTTTTCTTTTCCAGAGAGGCTACCCAACAAGAGCTTGGAATTGACTCAACGGAGTGTTTAGTTGCAGGGGAGTTAATACACTTTATGGCCAGGATGAAGACATTTGAACACATAAATAGTGAGAGTGCGTTGTAAATTCTAAAAACCCTGAAGATGTTTAGGGACTGTGTAGCCAGTGTTAAATGAAGAGGTTCATTTTTGGCTGTCTCCAGGTGGACACATCTAATAGCAGAAGATGTTCCTCGTGAGATGCCTTCTCCTTCCACAAAGTTTGTTTTCAGAGCAATGCAGTGAGGTGCATGCACTGAAAAAGCTTGGGAGACTTTGTGTAATACAAGTGCCCTTATCACCAATCTTGTAAACTCTCTCTGCTTACCAAAACATTTCCTGGCATGAAACAACTGTGTATTTTGTTTCCACAGAACCAGAACTGGAAAACACTTTTCTCTCCAAGCTCCTTTTGCTCCTCAGAGTATTTTCATGCAAACTAAAATCTCCACACCCCTTCCCTGCTTGAGGACACCAGCGAGGGATGAGAAGCAGGAAGAAAATTGAGACTCATGGAAGTTTCCTTATAGGGAAACCAGCTTTTATATATTGGCAAATATTGAAACCAGTATTTAATGGTTTAAATATTTACCAACCATTGCCTATAAATTTGGTAGAATTGAGAAGAGCTGCTGAGTGCCCCATCCCAGGTGAGTGTCCTGGCTGCTCCAGGCATCGCCTGTGCTGAGGTTTCTCTTTTCCATTGCGCTTTTTACTGAAAAGCCCAGAGGTTTCTTCTCGTCCCCACCTTCTTCATCTCCTCTTGGTCATCGTTACCCTTTCCCTGCTCCTGGGCCATGTTCAGTCCTGGGCAGTAACAATTTCCTAGCCCCCTTCCAGCCCAAATACATGAATGTAGTTTCATTTACCGCTTTAGCATTTCAGAATGCTGAGCCTGCTGTGAGATGATCAGCAGACACGTGTGAAAACTCTTTATCTCATTTCGTTTAATTGCTCTTATCAACATTTCACTCATCTCTGCATTAAGGGGACAGAACCCATTGGATCCATGGGTCACTTCCTAATTAAGACTTGCAGAAATTCACTAAACCTGTTTTTCTGTCAAGAGACCTAAGCCTATACAAGGGCACTTGCTACCTTTGCACCCTACCTTCACTTCCACGCTGAATTTCAAGCCCAAATGAACAAGTTTACTCTAAAGTTATTGCAATATTATTTTTTTTGTAGTTCAGACAGGAGGCACCCAGCGCTGCTGTTGCTGTCTTTGGAGGAAGTTCAGGCTATTGCATTTGTCACACTGCTCAGATGAACTCACTGCCACACACAAACACAACAGAGCAGATGATGAAAAGCATTCGCAGTCGCTGAAGGAGCTTGTTACGTACCAGGACCAGCATGAACCTGAAAGTGGATATGGAGATTTATTTATTCTTCTTTCTTTTCTTGGATGGCAGGGGGGAAGATATTTCTTTTTCTCTCTCTCCTTTTTTTTTTTCTTTTTTTTTTTTTTTTTTTTAAAAGCTGTAAACAAAACAAGATATTCCTGTTCACCTTAGTAAAGGGACGGATGTTTCCCTCGCTGTAAAAATAAGCAGCAGTCAGTGGCTGAATGTGTGGCCGTAATAAGATATACCCACACAACACATGTGTTTTCAGACAAAAGCAGAGAGAACAAAGGCCTGGTACAAATCACAAGTTCTCAGAAACATCCTTCTGCTCTCTGCCACCAGCACCTCACGCTTGCACGGCGCTCCCCTTGCCAGGAGGCCGCCATTTCTCCGCTGAGACATGCCAAAACCGAAACAATGACTGTGTTCTCGTGTGCTGTGCCTGATTTCTGTCATGGAAATAACTTTGTCATTGTTTCCTTGCCTCTTCCCTTCTGGCCCCTCGTTTGGGGCAGATTGCGGGCACGGCGGGTGCTGAGTGTGTGCTCCCTGGTGCTGCTGCCGTGGGACAGAAATCCTCTGTGCCCAGCCTCACATTAGATCCGAATCCAAGGGCTGTTCTGCCAGCTCTTGTAGGGAAACACATGGGCACAGAGGAGAGATGAACTGCTTTTCCCTGTGATTTCTCTTCGTGCAAGGGGAGTTTCAGTACATGCATGCACAAGGCAGGGTCGTCCTTTGATGGTTTTCATGGGATTGGTCTCAACGGGCTTCATTTGTCCCAAAGGTAAGCATCAAATATAACCTAAATTTATTGAGGTCTCTGGTGCTGTTGGAGGATGTCAAGCTTTTAAGGGAATGTTTCAAACTATGTACCTTAAAATGGAGTATATGATCCATCTTTCTCTCTGGTAACTTCTGACTATTGAGTCTAGATAAGTAGTTTAGACTAGTAACTCAACTTGTAAATAGCAAAAATGTGGCCTAAAAAAATCCCAATCCAAGTCCCTGGCATTGTATTGCTTGGATCTTTATCAGACTGGAGGATTTTGTTGTCTGGGACATAAAAATGAAGTCTGAAATAAAACGTTTGGGTCAATATGTGGTGGAAATGCAAGACAGCTTGCCTTGAGATCATTATTCTACAACCAGGTACAAAAGAAACTGGACTTAAGACCTTTATGGTCAACATTTATGACATCCAGTAAAAATCCCTAAAATTATTTTTTTTTTCAGCTGTGAGGGTTGATATTGCTGAAGAAACCAGGAAGGAAGTGGATTGAGCACCAGTTTTTATAAGCGGGCAAAAATAATGTACTATTTTATATCCAGGATGTAGTTGCCCCACGTTCTTCTGGCAAACAGGTACCTGACAATCACACTTCCTCATCTGAAATTTACTGAAACTTTGCCTCAATGCTTGCAGGATCAGTAGCTCCAGCCCCAGTCGTGTGCCGTGCCCAGGCAGAGATGCAAACTCCTCCTGGTTTCCACACACATGCTCCAGAGCACCTTGTGGAGTCTCTCCATGGATGGTGGAGGTGCTTGACTCACCACACCAGTCTGTGACCAGCAGTGCCTCCAGACCAGCCTTGCTCTCCAGCTGGAAAGCCAAAAACTCGTGTGGGGAGGATGCAAGGCTGCCTACACCTGGCTGTCACACAGGGTGTTCCTATGAGGCACCACCTCTGCTGGTACCTGTCAAGGAGTCCCTCTGAGGGCCACAGCCTCCTGATAATTTTGTAGTATTTGTTTATAGCATGGCCTTGAAGGATTAAAGGACAGATGAAGTTGTGTTTCTGGCGGGGACAGTGCCCTGGGCTGGGCAGGCTTGGCAGGGTGTGCAGCCCCTTTGCTCTCTGGGTGTGCAAAACCTGCCTGGTCTTGGGCTCAGAGGTGTGGAGCTGACAGGCTGCTTGCATCTCATGGGCACATCCCCTTTCCTGCATGGAATTCATCTGACCCAAAGCCTAAATTCTCTGGGAAGACAGGTCAGGGAACTCTGATTCAGTGGAACTGGGTTTAATCTGGTGGTGTTTGCACCACAATCTCAGCAGCATCACGCTCTCCCAGCTGCAGCAAGAGCATCCAGAGCATGTAAGGAAATTTTTGGGGCTTTGTTCATCCTTCGATTGTCTTATCTTACCTACACACAGTGTCATTGATTTCTGAGACTTCCTCAAGTTCTTTGGTCCATCCACAAAAGAACAAAAACTGTTCTTTGAATCCAGGTCTGTCCCCCATGCCATCCCCATTACACCTCTGCTGTAGGTGATTCTCTTTTCCATAAGAAATAATATTATATGACATTTAATCAGCTTGGATGCCTAATTACATTTATTGATCTGGTTAATTGTTATTGTCTTCAGAATATTGACTTCATCCAAGGTCACATTTGGAGAGTTTTCTGGTAGCTGTTCCTTATTCCTTTCTTACAGTGTGTGACAACTTTCTGTGTTTCCTGATTTTCCATGTTTCCTGATGTACTTCGTGTTCAGAAGATTCTACCAGCATACTTTATTTACCAGAGAAACTGATTATTAAGGAGGCTGAGCAGCTAATTTATTGCTTGGGGGAAAGTCTTGACAAGAGAAACAGAGCCTGAGAAAAGGAGAGAGGAGTTATTAATCTCCCAGGTGTGTTTTGTACAAGGAAAGCTTTGACAAAAACGCTCCTCAGAGGGTTCCTGTCTCCAGCAGTGATAAACTGTATTTTCCAATAGAGCAGCTTTAGGTTTAGCACCATGTGGAGGAAGAACCTTCTTTTGGCAAGGGTGATCATGTCTAGAAAGTTAATATTCCTGGTGGGTGTGGTCAGAAAGAGATCCATAGTAGTAGGTATCAAAATATTCTCAGTAGTGCCTTCAGATGGTGGGTTTGCCTTCTGGTGCTTCTCTTAAAGAGGTTTGCTGAGACCACAATGAGGGGGAAAAAAAGGCAATTTTGTTCTTGCTGCTCTCCAAATTGCAATTTGCACAAATGTGGAAGAGTCACAGGCTTCCAGTTACCTCTTGTAACTGTGAAATTGTAGTGCCAGAGACAGCTTGGTGATGCAGAAAATATCTCAGCTCCTCAGGAACAGAGGCAAAGGGAAAAAAAAAAACCCACCAACCACTTTCAAAAAGATGTTTTGTTACTGAGACAAACAGAAGGGGCAAGTGTTCTTCCTTTTATCAATCTGACACCTTAGTCTAATAATTTGAATGTCAATAATATTAATCACTTTCATACCTAAGTCAATGAAATGATAATAGATGCAATGCTTTCTTTGTGATGCACAAAGTGCAGACTTCCTGCACAAAACTGAACTATTTAAAGTCTCCCTTTGCATTTTTCCAGGTTTTGGGGGATTTTCTAAAGAAGAGAAGAGAAGCTGTAAGCAACAGACCCCTTAGCAAAACCCCAGAGCTTTTTGGCTTTTGTTTTTCTTTTTCAGGAAATGCTGAGGTCTTGAACAATGCATTTCCAGGGCTTTAGGCTGCTGAACATCCAGCCTTAGGACTGTGGGTATATTTTGGATTCTATGGAATTTGTTGTGATGTGATACTCTCACCTTCTTTTTCCACAGTTTCTGGTATTTGCTGTGTTTTCACCCTTGTGGCTGTGGCTGAAAATACATTTCTGATACTGTCTGTGGGTCTCTGAGCCAGCTGCTCTTCTGGATGGGTTGAGTAACGGGAAATCCCCCATTCCTTGCTGTTTCAAAGCAAGAATTTGATTAAATATCGTCATCAAAGGAACATAAATAACATCTTTCTGTATGTTTTGCAAGGCTTCTAGGCTTCAATAATGGAACATATTTTGTTTCTGATCAGTGCTGGCTATTTTAGGCCTTTGAGTTTTACAATATATTGGACATTTCCCAGAGCCTGTGTTTGGAGCAATCAACAAATGAGCAACCAACTTTGTATTTTGGGATTGGATGGGTTGTGCCATTCCCTTCCTGATCTCAGGGAAGATCCCAAGAAGTGCCATTTTGAGGTCAAGGTGCAGAGAGTAGAAGAGGGGAAAGACTTTGGTGAGTAAAAACATTAAAAAGGCTCCTGAGCAACATAAAACTGTATTATTGAGATACGTGGCCATGATTCTGAGGGCTTTGTTGAGTAGGCTGCTTTCTTATGTGCTTTTTTACCCACTTTTCTGTGTGTGAGCCCCTCAAGGAAGGATTCAGTCGATGCCTGGGCAGCATTTTGTGTGGCTGGGAAGCTGCTGTGGTTGGAGATTCCCTGAACATGAAGGCAGAAATTGGGGCAGAGTTAGAGAAATCGAATTTCATGCTCTGACCCTACATCGTGTGAGACACGATAGCTGAGCATTCCCCAGTCTGAGCCCACCAGAAGGAAAGCAACCCTCAAAAAGAGGAAAAATTACATTTGATCAGGTTTTTTCCTTTGAAACAGTAAACTACCGAAAGACACGATTTTCTTTCTTTTGTGTTGTTCAGGGGATAACCATTGCCACACCAGGCTGAAGGTATTAAATATTTCCTGTTCTTCCTGCTACCTCTGTGACCACATCCAAATGCCCGGGAAAATTTATCAAGCTGGAGGCATTTTGCTGTCAGTTTCACATCCTAAAAAACGAGTTGAGAGCAGACTTAATCCAGCTGTTTTCTGGGTTCTTTGCTCTGTAGTCTGATGGTGGTAGAACAGTTGCAGATGCGCAGCGTAATTATATCTGTATGATCCTAATTATTTTACCAGCTGCCATTGCTTTAGATTTTTTTCCAAGAACGAGTAGTTTGTGAGCAAGTTGTGGAATGAGCTATTTTGCCTTTGTGAGATGGTGAATTTATAACCAGACTGGGGACTGCTTTGGATTCTTATCAAATCTTTCAAGATTTATAGCATATTATTTCCTCTGCAAATGGATTTCTAACATACAATTTGTTTATGTTGTAATCCCACCAGTTTTTTGAAAGGAACCTTTAAAATGAAAAACTGCCTTTGAAGTAGAAACTGAAAGCAGTCAGTTCAGCAGTTTAAGGGGGCAGGACCGATGAAAGTTTTCTGTAAATTATTATTTGAGGAGCGCCGTGCTCGTATCTGTGGTCTCTTGGTGTCTGTGCTGGTTGGGTCACCTAATGGAACTCAGATGGGGGAAAGGACATTATCCCCATGGCCCCAGTGCAGGGGTATTCCAGATCCAGACAGAGATGATCCAAAACACCGAGGGGGTAAAAGCAGACACAGATGCTCCTGGGAGATGAGCCTCAACAAGTGAAAAGCCTTGGTTAATAAGTGTGAAATCAAGGTTTTGGGTAAACGGGGGAAAAAAGACCTGAAGCTGAAAGAAAGTGGATAAAGATACATGCCAACCATTGACCAGGTAGCTTGCTTTTGCGTTGTTTTTTTTTTCTTTCCTCTGGTTTGTGAATTTTTCATCCTTAGCCCACGTGATTGCGATGCAATGGTAAGAAACGTTACCAAGGCTCATGCAAAATGGGACATTCAAAGGCTGAGAGGATGGAAAAATGGAGATAAAATTTATTTAAATCTAGTGAAGTGCTGGCAGTCTAATTCATGTGTATTCCATTGGAGTGGACAGGGAGGACAATGTTTGCCTTCTCATCTTCCTCACCTCAGAGCCATCGATCCCAGGGGAAATACCTCAGCGTCCAGTTAAAGCATTTTCTGGGGGACACCGTTTCGTGTCAAACACTCAGTGGTTTTGGATGTCTGTTGTTTGTACAATTAATATTCTTAACAGGGTTAAGCTTTCTGTTGGAAAAGAGCATCACTTGAAAAATATAGAATAATCAGAGAAATGTCAAAAGACCATCAAAAGAAGGTGCTAGAATTTTGAAGTGTAACGCAGTGGAATCACATACTTCAAGGAACTGGTAAAAGGAATGGTCTGGTAGCACTGCTTCAGCTGGGCACCTAATGCTAGCAAAAAAAAACAATCCAACTAGAAGAAGCTATGATCACAACAAGGAGAAACAAGAATTTTGTGCTAGAAAAGAAGATTTTAGAGAGATGGGGAAAGAAACTGACAAGGTCAGTTAATATTTACTGTTTCATGGGAGTTTCCTGTCATTTCCCTTCAAAATGTTATGAGATAATGATCTGAAAAGGGGAGCAGTGCTGTGCTTTGTATCTGTTTGGCGCTCACAGGCAGCTCTTCCTTCAGTTTTCTGGAAAAAAAAGTAAACTGCATGAACCATTTTCAAGCAGGGAGCTGTCAGAAGGGCTTCCCTTGCGTGCAAACCATGGCTCAAACCAACTTGGTACTGCAAAGCTGGCATTTCACTTTCAGCTGGTCACATTACAGCACCAAAAATGTGCTTCAGCAACAAAATGTGGTCAAAACCACAAATCCCAGAAAGCAAAGACAGCGTGTGTGCTGCGTGTTTCCCCGGATGGTGAATGTGGTGAAAGCACACCGGGAGCTGCACACGGGATCCATGACCAAGGAAGAGCTGTGTGCAGGCTGGTTCTTCACAACCATGCAGTTTTTCACATATATCACGTTGAAACCGCTTCTCAGAGCGCTGCTCATCGCTGTTCCCAAAAAATGCGATTTACTGAGGAGAAAACCCGGGTCCCAAAGCTCGGGAAATAAAGCCCGGATTGTTCCTGTCTCTTCCAGCAGCCCCTCGTTTTCATTTCCCCTCCGCTCTCTCCCGCTCCCATTGCTCCTGTTGTTTCAGCTGCTGCTCCTTTCCCCTTTCATCTTCTCACTCCCTGCCAGGCAGAGGGTCCAGGTTCAGGTTCCCCCCGGGGATGGGGGCAGCTTTCCCGGCGCTGCTGAGAGGAAAAGGCCATTGCAGCGTTTCATCTCCCGTGATTCCTCTTCCTTTCCCGGGCAGAGCCCACCTGTCTCCTCCCGGGAGCAGCTCCCGGCCTCACGGATGTTCCCCGGCGGGGGTTCTGTCCTGCTGAGGAGCCCCTGCCCAGGGAGGGTGACCTGCAGGCTCTCACCTCCCTGGGGCTGCAGCCAGGTGTGTCCAGAGGGAGAAGATGAGCAGGGATGAGGGTGATGAAGAGTGGGGATGCCATCGCAGGGGAAGTCACCTGCAGCTGGACACGGTTTTCACCCCAGCTCAAACCTCTTCAGGCAGAGGCTCATCCCTGGCCAGGCTGTCCCCCACCATCCCTGTGACCAAACTGATGAGCCACGCTTGAGTTCATGATTCACATATGTCCTTCTGCACGTAATTCCACAGGCTTTCCACCCAAATTTTTGGCCAACAACAGCCACCAATATTGTCAGGTCGCTGCCAGCAATTTGCTGTGGCTCAGAGGGCCTCGCGGGACAGCTGGAAGAGTTTTCTCCTCTTCTCAGGAGGACCAGGTGTAGACACCCCAGAGAGTCAAGGAATGTCCATCCTGCAGGTGATTTTCACACAGAGAGTAAAAACTAAAACATGTGTTGGTATGTGTGTATTGTTGCTCACTATTTAAAAGTGAGGGATTCTAATTCTCCTAATTTATTTTATTATTATCAGGGTGATGAATTTGATTGTGGTATTTGGATAAAAATTTGGATGAAATTGCCTGTGGTATTTGGACAAAAATTTCCTTTGCTTCACTCCATTACTCTCCCTTTATCTTTCTNTTTTTTTAAACCACCAATATGCTTCTTACCAGGTTTTTATTATGTTGTCAAACAGGTAAATGTAGAAATATCAATTTCCAGCTAATCAATTCAGAGGGTTTTCTCAATAAAACTGAGGGCTGTGAGTTTTGAAGAAACTTTTCAGTGGCAGCCAAAGATGCACAGAGCCTGTGCTCCACTATCACAGATGATCTCTGTGGTTAGGAAAGATGGAGACTTATTTCATACCAGAGAAACTTGTAAAAAAAAAATGACACAAATAAATGGCAAGGTGTGCAGTGTTTTTTTCCAGAAGGATTCAGCCAAACATGAGTAAATCCAGGTGTTTTTCATTGGTATATTCACCCCATGGGTAAAAATACAAAACAGTACCAAAAAATATTGACAAAGTAGTGAGTGCATTAGTGGAAATTGTGACACTGAAAAACAAAGTTAAAATCAAACCCATAAATTCCCCTTTCTCTCAAGGAAGCTAACAAATACAGACACAACTGTGGGCCTTGCTTGGTGTTTTTTAAACATAAATGGAAAATGAACACTTCTGGTTTAGGCCTTTTGGCAGAAGTGTGAGAGATGTCTGTGTGGGAAACCAAATAAAGAAATTGACCAAATTGAAGGTAAGGAGAAATAAATATTAGCAGAAAAATAAAATGAAAGGCCAAGTAAAAGCTGGCTGTGAATGCAAACCAGCACCTTGAATGAAGTTCCAGTTCTCATCTGTGATTTATTGATACAGTCTCCGGGCACTTGTGGTTTATTTAAACAGGAAAAGCAGTTGCTATGTACAGCTGCCATTGCTGCTCAGCAACCTGTGGCGTTTCTGGGCACTGTGATGACTTCTGAAAGCAGATTTACCACTCTGCAATTAGTGGCTTCTGGTTGTGGCAATATCCACTGTTGACAATCCCTGCCTCCGATTCCCTTCCCGATACACTCCATTGCTATAAATCAAATTGTGCTGTTTGCTGAAGGACCTGGGGGAATGATTGGTGGCAGAGGGGGGCGAAAGGTTTCTTTGCTGATCTCTCTAGGGGATCAGATGTGCAGGGCTTGAATGGCTGGGTAACCTGACCTGCCATTTTAGGGGACTTTGTGGAAGAACTTGTGCACTCTTAAAATCAACAGCTATTATTCAGCCAAGATAATGAACCACGGGAATTAATTCAGTGGCTGTCAGCGGGGAAGACTAAGAACAGAAGAGCAGATATTTACAGCCCATCCTACAAAGAATCAGAGGATGCTTGGGTGTCCTTGAGAATGTAGCGCCGAGACTCGGGGTGTCAGCATCGTGTGTACCTTTGTGAGGGCTTGCCAACCCGACCACATTGAGGAATTTAACGTTGAGATGGATCATAGATGTTCAGTGAGTGTTTGGGTGTCTGTGTAACCTAAAACTCCTCAAGAGAAAGGAAAATTCAGTGAGTTGAGGCCCTTTGAATCCAGCAGCCATAAGGAGCAGGGCAGGGAGAGCACTTAGGTTTCATCAAAGGAAGAGGTGAATTGCTTCAAAGGCGTCCTCATTGCCAGCCCCTGGGTAATAATCAACTTTAGTGTCCTCCTCTGGATGTGACTTAAGTATGTGCATGACCTTTCTAAAGCCCTTAAATCATGGATTATCCTTGTTGACTTCAGTGGGGTAAAGGCTGCCCTGGGGTGACGTCTCAGGGTGCTGTTACTGGGGCAGAGCAGCTCCCAGCTTTGTGGGAACATGCACTGGTTCTGCACTGCCAGCTCATCAAGTAACAGGTGACATTCAGGGACCAGTGCTGTCCCTCAGGGCACCAGTGTGATTCAATATCTGCATCACTGACACAGACAGAGGCACCCAGGGCACCCCCAGCAGGCCTGCAGGTGACACCAGGCTGAGGGTGCAGTGACACCCCTGAGGGACAGGATGGCATCCAGAGGGACCTGGGCATCCCCAGAAGTGACCCATGGGGATCTCAAGAGGTTTAACCAGGCCAGGGGCTGGTGCTGCCCCTGGGTCAGGGCAATCCCAGGCACCAGCACAGGCTGGGGATGAGCAGCTGGAGCAGCTGGGAGAAGCCCTGGGGGTGCTGTGGGGCAGAGCCAGGACCCCAAACCCCCTGTGCTGGGACCCCAAACCCCCCTGTGCTGGGACCCCAAACCCCTGTGCTGGGACCCCAAACCCCCTGTGCTGGGACCCTGCTCTGCTGGGACC
>VZTA01012306.1:2360-36409 GCA_013398855.1 Mohoua ochrocephala | reverse complement strand
ACACACACACACACACAAAAGTCTCACCAGCTTCTGTATGTCCTGGCAATCTTCAGCAACGCAGTACTTCTGGTACGCCATGAAGGACGAGAGTGACATCCCCCCGAAATACAGGCTGATGGACAACTTGCCCCAGGGGTTATCTGGTAATTCCTATTTACACAGGACAAAACAGGGCTGTAACAGGAATACTGGGACTGCAGTTTTAGAAATAGTCACCAAGAAATTGAAACCTCTCCTGTTGATATGCACGACACTCAGAGACACAAGAGCAGGACGCCCATTAACATCAGTTATACCACAAATGGGAATATCTCTCTTTCTGAAATGGCAGCACCAATTGATCATTCTAACACTGAAATATTATCCCATGTCTGCTCACTCAAACCCTTCTCATTCACAATTTATCAATGAACTGTCTGGACTGGCTTGTTTTCAGACACTACAGAATTATATGTTTCCCTATAATTTTAATAAATAAATTCAAGCACATCCATACTTAATTATGTCAGAATTTTATCACTTAAAATAGAATTTAGAACAATTTATGCTGTTGATAGGTAGGTTACTTGTCAGAACAACAATTCAATATGAACAGGGTGTAAAAACAGCACTAACTCTAATGGACATATTTAAGGCCTGAAAACTATAACAAAGGTAAAGTCACAGGAGAAACAAGTCTAGTTGTGGTTTTTGTTTTGTCTAAGAAATACATTTACTGCTATACTCCCTCATGTACCATTCTGAATGCCAGCTGAAAAAGACAACAAAAAGTTTGCTTCATTCCACATCTATGAATAAATTAGGGTACCTCAACATGAATTTCAACCTCTTCATTTTTGAGAAGTTCTTGAAGGTAATCTACTGCATCCTGCTGCCAAAAATTTCCAATCTATTTGGAGAAAAGCGAGAAACCCACACATTAAGACGCTAACGAGTGTAATATTCTTCCTATTCTTAGAGTAGATGGAAATACACAACTACCATTAAAAAAAAAAAATCTGACCTGAAAACACACCTCACTAGTTTGATTTGTCTACAATAATTTAAATGTTATGTGCTATTTGGTACATTAAAATTTATGTGACAATGCAACCCACAATTTTCAGCTCCTGAGATGGCTTAGAAAGAGATGCTGCTTGCCAAATCTAACCGATACCATGTACACAATAACGTATATGTACAAAATTATCTGAAGCATAATCCAAAGAATTTCAAAATCTAAGATAACACACAACAAAACACAGAATACCTTAAATACTTCTTTTATTCTCTGCTGTATCTGTTTGCTTTCCAACCTGCAGGCTTACAAGCCTGTCTTTCATAGACTCGTAGAATGGTTTGGGTTGGAAAAGACCTTAAAGATCAAATTTCAACCCTCCTGCTGTGGGCAGGGACACCTTCCACTAGACCAGGTTGCTCCAAGCCCCCTCCAACCTGCCCTTGAACACTTTAGCGATGGGGCATCAACATCATCCCTGGGCAGCCTGTTCCCATGTCTCACCACCCTTGTAGTGAAGATTTTCCTCCTAGCATCAAATCTAAACCTGCCCTCTGCCAGTTTGAAGATATTCCCCTTTGTCCTATCACTCCATGACCTCATAAGGAGTCCCTGCCCAGCTCTCTCGCAGCCCCCTTTAGGTACTGAAAGATCTCCCTGGAACCTTCTCTTCTCCAGGATGAACAGCCCCAACTCTCTCAGCCTGTCTTCACAGGAGAGGTGCTCCAGCCCTGTGATATTCATTGCCCTCCTCTGGACTTGCTCCCACAGGTGCTGCTCTTCAGGTGCCCTCCTGCTGACCTGCGATCCCTCTCCAGGCTTGGCACACCTATGGACCAAAGATATTCTTCCTCTTCCCTGAGAGATGGGCCCTGCAGGACCCCAGCAGACCAGGTTCCTCAAAGGGAGTCCCACCATCCAAGCAGCCAAACCAGTGGCTGTGGCAACAGTCCTGTAATGACTTCTTAACTCACCAGACTGGACTGAACCTTTCAAACCCCTTCCCTCTGACAGGCAGGACTGATGAAAAGACTACTGGCAGTCCACAGATCCTTACAAACACTCCTGGGGTCTGCAACACCTGCAGACACAGCCAGGAGCAGTCTGAGCAGTCTCACTGGTGCTAAGAGGAGTGGATAACTCATGCAGTGGGTAACAGGGAGTGCACTGTAGGAGGCCTGGCAGCCTCTCAGGGACGTCCCCAATACCAACAGGCAGCAGCACCACCCCTCTCTAGGGAGTGGGAGGTCAGCACATGGATTCCTCTGAACCTCCCAGAAGAGAGCACCCACTACCATCACCCACTGCCTTTTGTTAGCTGCAGTGGGGGTGACACAGGGAGCAGACAGTGCTGCCCTCCTCAGCCTTGGCCTCTCTCCTGACGTGATGCCTCTGTCCTCATCAGCCTGCAGAGTGATGAAGCAGTGCTGCAAGTGCACCTCACACTCTGGGGAAAATCTCTTCTTCTTGCAGGTCCTTGCCATTGCAAGCTTCCATTCTTCTGCATTATTGCCCCTTCTCTCTTCTACATGTGCTGCTGGGACAGTTTCTGGCTGTTCGGCTGCGGGTCCACTCTGGACTGCACTTGGAATCAGCTCCTTCTCAGCCTCCCTGATGCTACACAGCCCTCTCACCACCTGTTGCAGGAGGTTTCCTACCTTTTGCTGGCAGGTCTGCTGCCAGTCCTTGCCCCACATATTGCAGACACGCCCTGCCCCACCTACCACCCCTGCAGGAGCTGCAGCCTTCCTTACTCCATCAGTTTAACTGTTTCCAGTAATAAAAGTAAGCTGGTAATTTCAGTAATTCAGTTCTACCAAGTGCACCATTCAAAGTAAGCAAGGTGTGAAGGTATGTGAAGATGTTATTTACACACCAATTACCTACTGACAAAAACCCCTAAAACAATTCACCTGTGTTAGCTCAGATTGTTTCCTACACCACCAAGTTCAGAACATTAGAAGCACAGTTTTGCAGGACTCGAAGATTTCAGATTGTCTGGCCATTCTACATTAAGAAATCCAGGCCTTACTTTTTGTTGCTGCTATTGCAAAACAAATTACCATTTCAGAGTATCCCCCTGCCACTCGTGCAGCATCCTGCCTCACAAAAGTTTAACTTCACTGACAGCTGCCTTTGAAGCATGGTCCCCTCATAAAGCAAATCTGCTGGGTCCTGAAACAATCCTTGCTGAAACAATCCTCATCAGCTCTTCTCTGAATCCTTGCAGGCAAGAGAAGATGCCAGCAACTACTCTCAACCTTTCTGACTGAGCAGTGCATTCACTTGAGTAACTCCCTACCAACACACAAGTGTGGCACTACTCACCGGCAGGGTCTTGTAGAGCTGACACGGGATGCAGAACGGAGGAATGCCCGTGTAAAACGTAGTTGGATAGAGGTGACACTGAGGAATGCTCTCGATGTAACCACGATCTACGTACTGCACCTATGGGAAATGCAAAGCTCTCCTGAAGTAATTCCTGCTTTCTATGTTAAGCCTGATAAGAGAATGTGTTCATTTACAGCATTACTTTTATGGAGGGAAAAAAAAAATGGTTTGATGGTAAGTAGGTGATGTGACAAAGTGGAAAAAAAGAAAGGATTAAGAAAGTGGTAATGGCAGATTAGAAGTTCAGTTAATAAACTTCTTTTGCAAGAATTCCTACCTTTTGTGGAATAACCAACATCAGCTTAAAAACTGAAAGAAAAAAATTTGGTGAACCAGGATAGTGTCAGATTTTGCAAATCTGCATTCAAAAATCACGAGCAGACTCAAGAGCTCAGGTAAGATTAACTGCTAATGAGAAGAAGCTTTATACCTGTGCAGCAGAAAGAACTCAAAATAGACAGCCAACACTTTTTGGGGTGGGGATAGGGCAGGGAGGGGGGTGGGGGTGCTAAACCGAATTGTTTTCAAAGCATTCTGCATATGGTAAGAACAGTAAAAACCAGTAAAACAAAAAACCTAAAAGGGATTACTTAGAGGAGATCAAGAGTAGCTTTTTACTTCAGAAAACTTATCATTACTATGAAAACTACAGGAAAAAGTGTGACAACTGAAATAGGCAGACAGATTTGATCTTTAAAATAAATGTAAAAATGAGGACAGTAATCAACACTTTTAACCAGAATGAACATCTGCATAGTCAGGTCAGCTGAATGAAAAAATGTGAAATCCATTATTTATTTTAGAGGATTGGATTGCCTTTTTTGAACAAACATATGCAGATATACATACACCCTCCCTCCCCCGTACAATCAAACTTACCTGGAGAGTACTACCACTGACTTCTACAATTTTAGCTCGATACCACACAGTATCTGATCCTCTCACAACACAAGCTTCTCCCTTCTTCCAGCAGTAGGGTATCAGGAGACCAAGGCCTTTGAAGGTATTTTGTATTTCAGCCATCAATTTGTTTAGTGCAGTTTCTTGGGGGAGGGGCCGAAATAAAAATAAAATAGATTAAAAATAGTCTCTAACATCCATGCAAAATATTTCAATCACTGAACCCCATCAGATTCAGATGAAGCCATGTGCTGCTCCAAAATACATTATCCAACACTGACACAAATATCTATGTTCAATATCTAGCATATGCAAAAGAGTTACTACTTAAAACAAACAGTAAACTGCATTTCCAATTCTGAAGCCATTAGTAATTCTGAATTCTAATCTCAGAAGAACTTACAGAAGAGTCTATACATTTTGTAACTGACACCTAGGCAGCACTAATATCAGAGCCAAACAAAGCATGAACAAGACAACAACTCCCAGACCACTGTTTCAGTGGCAGGACACCATGAAACAGCACAGAACAGGTGCCCAGAAGAACCTCTTCTGCTATGGGTACAGCCTACAGCAGTAACAATACACAGTCTTGTGCAAGTGGGGTTACTGCACTTTAAAATTCAAAGTTTTATGAATAAAAATAGTTACGTAATCTAGTACTCAAATGTACTTGTGGAGCAAAAAAGATAAAATTAGTGTTCTCATATGTAAATACTTCTCTAAAGCACAAAATACTAACATGGAAATGAGGAGTGACGCTGCATTTGTCAGAAGAAAATGAACCTCTTTCCAACAGCACAAACAGAAAACATTGTGAGATACAGAACGTATCACAAAGCAAATAAAGAGCCTGAAGAAACCGTGTACTGAGCTTAAACTGAAGGAAAAAAATACACCAGTATCTGAGAACCAAGCTAACTTCCAAGAATCTTTATGACTATCTTCATCACTTTGAAGTAAATGACTTCATTTACTTTGTCAGTCACCATTACAAAAAGCAATTTGTGACTGCTTTACCCACTACAGCCTAGAGAAGAAAGGCAAATAACCTGCCCATCCAAGTGCTTTGGGTTTTTGGGTTTCTTGGGAGGGTGGACAGACAGGAAAGCTGATTTAAGGACCAAGAGAATCCTTGCCCCTCACACCAAAGGACATCACCTCCCAACAGGAATCTTTCAGAACAGTGAACGTGTACCAGGTAGGTGTTCTAGCAGACATTCTGATACCCCAGAGCACTCAGATTCATAAAATGTATTTTCTTCTACGTAAACTCACCAAATGATTTTGGTATTATATAAATAGTTCCATCGCCTCCAATACAACTCACTATAGCCTGGAAAACTTTTGTTTCAGGAACAATGGGAGATTTATACACTTCATCCATTCCTGAATGAGGCAGCGGCTCGTATGTTTTGGGTGATTTCTGTTCACTCTCTGAAAGAGAGGTATTTTCCTCTGGAACCGCCCTGTTTCTTGCACATGTGACTTTGGAATTACAACCATCCAGCTGTGTGTTCTCCTGCTCGAAATGTACTTCAAGATGTTCCTTGGAGACTAAGCAAGCCCCATCAGCTTTACCAGTTCTAGAAGATTCAAATATCAATGTATTAACCAACAAAGAACTTGAAAAGTACAAAACTAGAAAATAATACAAGTAAGAAAACCAAACACACAAAAGTGGCAAAGGCTTCTCGAAATACCGTCAAGGATCTCATCTACAAACTTAGAGAACTGAAATGTGCCATGGATACAATAAATAATGTTATACTCAAGTAAATTCACTGAAGATGGAGTTCTGTTGTTAGAACTGTAGAACACAATCCAAACTTTTTGATTTACTTATTAGTTTGGTCAAATATGAACATCAGAGTCTGAGAGAATATAAAAGGAAAAGTATCCAAACCTTTTCCTTCTAAGAGCCAAACCCTGTTCAACAAGGTATTCAGAAGTATCAGTCATTTTTCCTGTTTTGTCTTTGCAAAAAATTTTCACAGGCACTGCACAATCCGCATCCTTTTCCTGGAAAAAATGAGAGAGCTGAACAACATATTACAAATATGCATTTCCTCTAAACTACATGCATATTTTTCATTTTATTGGTACTGACTGTCAATCAGACATCCCTGAACAACTGATGCCCACATGAGAAGACACAAATTTATTTAATCCATATGACAGTTCCCATCATTTTACCAACTGTTCTACACACGGCATTAAAAAAAAGTTGCAGAATAAAAACTTGCTTTTCCCCTCAGCTTTTTTAATAGAACCAAGTGCCAAACACTTGTCTTCCAGCAGGAGCTTTAAACCCATGCATAAATAACTTCACCCATCACTGCTTTTATTTCCACACACACTGTAAAATACCACTGGCAGCTGCCAGCAGATGTTGAACAAATCAAACCCTTCTAACAATCCTGGTTTGTTTTTTTTTTTTAAATCGTGGAAGAGATCAATTACTAATGATATCCATACAGCAGTGGATTAATTCTTTCAGTCTCTGAGGCTTGAAAACTAATATTATAGTAGCTGCTGAAATCATTCTCATCAAGAACCTGAGCAGCTTACTTATCTGTCCATAAAGGCTGTCAGCACCTGGTGATCCCAAAGACAAAGCTACTCTTCTTCAGTAACTAAATATATCAAAGATGAAGTTCTCTCCACACTGGGTAACCAACTGCTCTAATGCTCCAGTGAATAATAAAAGTAAAGCAGAAAGAAGAAAAAGCACCTTTTTCCCCAGAGCTATCCAATCAAATTCTACTCAGGACTTTTTGAAAGGCAAATATTCAGAAAAAAACCCTGAATTAATAGACAGCCTGACAGAAATTTTATAAACAACACTGGTTTTAATTACAAACCTGTATGACTATTTTCACTTGTGCTCCAGTTAGGTAATAGGATAAGCACTCACACACCGTTGCTGTCCACTGTGTGCTTCCACCTGTTGGTCTAACATAGAACAAATGATAATCTCCAGGTACAAGAGAAGTTGGCATCTCCTGAGTGTAACCACAAACTCTTCCCTCTACTAAAAATTTGTTCCTTTTTTTTTTTTAAACTGCCTAAACTGCTACAGAAGAAAAAGACAATCTCTACTACAGTCAAGAGTAAAGTGAAGTCACTATTAATTTCTGGATCTCTATGACAGGAAAAATTAAAAAATACAACCCCAGAACTTCAAAATGAGGAGGATCATGAGTTCTAGAAGTTATGACACCTGTCATAACAGTCTAGAAGAGACCTTCTGTATAGTTTCATGAGATCCAATTCATCTCAAATTCTGAGCCAAGAAAAAAAGAATTCAGTGAAATAAATCTGTTCACTATTTTATAACTCATCCTGCAAATATTATTTATTTCTATAGCACAGTTTTTGCTTACTACTATGCAGTATAACCCTTAGAAGAACCTCCAAACCTTGATAAAATAAATCACAGCCACCACCCCATTTCTTTATTCAAAAAGCAAACCACATCCAAATCTTGGCTAATCAGTGCTAACAAAGGTATGCCAGTATCAGTTTCTAATGCTGCTACTCACTGTAAGGGAAAGGCTACCTTATTTCTGTCAGTGAACATTCTATTGCTAACGTCCTAATATTCTTCATATTTTCCTCAAGTTTTCTTAGACAGCTGACCTCCACTGTTTTCTCAACTCCAGAATCATAAAGTAGCACCTGTTACATGCAAGAAACAATAAAACAGAAATAAACCCCCTCTCTTACTGTTATCTAGAAGAAATTCAAATCTAGAAGACAATTCAAAGCATCCCTGAGGAGTTTAAAAGAATTTCAAACATTACAAGGATTCAACAGATGCCTTTTGCACTAAAATACTTCATCACAACACAAGCAACTACCACAGCATAGCAAGGGGACAAACCACACAAATGCGCTCAAAGGGGGTTAAACAACTTTACTGACTTTTTGGTAAATCAAAAAACACTGAAATAGCTCCCCTCCACCCCTTGCTTTTTATTCTGATGGGGTTAAATAGCTGTTTGAAAGCTCTTAGGCCCAGAAAGCAGATGATGCAAACCTGAAGTACACAAAGTCCCATTTCTACTTCCTACTAAAAAGACCCCTGGGCATAACCTGATGATGGTGGAGAAAAATCAATGGCAATCCAGTGCTGGATTATCTGTATGATCAAAAAGCCCTTCTTACTTTTGAGACACATAAGTATCTAGTCCCAAAATGCTTTTTCTGGCGCTCATTGTTTTCAAATTGGTACAACAAAATGCATGTTTCAAGCAGCACTGTGTGAGGTTACTGTGGGAAACGTTATAGCTACATGGCACAGTGCATCACCATCCGTTTAGGGTTCATGACTCCATGTGTTCCTGTGGTGTTGCACCTGGTTCAACTGGCTCCACCTTTTAACAAGGACCATTAAGTTTGAATTGCTGTGACCCTCAGTTTCACACACCTTCTGGAATCCAAAATGAATTGTTAAACTACAGCTTGGGAACCTCTGCCATGTTCCAAAGGGCAGAGTAAATACAGAGGAAGCCAACCTCATGAGCCTTCCTCCACTACCAGGTACCTGCTAAAGGCACCTGAGCTTTGATGAGATGGTCAACTGGTTTGCAGCAATGTACAACGTGACAAACTCTCAACAAAAGACTGCGTGAGAAAATATTAACACGGAAGTAAAGAAACAATGATCTGACCTTATTTTCATCAGTGAATGCTTACAAGTTTAGAAATACAAGTATGAACCCCGTTAACGATAAGAGCTTTACCTCTGCACTTGTTTCAGAGACAATCCTGCTTATCTGACCTCTTTGCCACTGCCCCACATCAGGTACGTAAACAGCACAGTGCATTTTACTCTTCCACTTCACAGACTGTGGATGGGATTCTCTGTAGATGGAAGCCATCTCCTCCTGTAAACTAAAATTCAAAAAACTGCTTTTCTAGTGATAAATGCGGTAAACAAAGGGCTTATTCAGTCAATCACTGTTTAACTAGCACACAGTGAAGTTTTACTGTTTTAACAGATGCACAGTATTGCAGTTTTTCTTCATGACATGTTAGAAATACATGAAATGGGAGTTAAAAACCACATGCATCCTGACTGAAAGTCTGTAAACCTATCATGTTAACTTAGACACTGGCATTAATCTGAGCAATCCTGAGTGCTTTGTATGGCACTATTTGAAAGCTTCACCGTTTTCTCGTGACAACTTGAGAGTGTGGTACTCGACGTCATGACTATGTAAATGCAACTCCAGGTAGTTACAGCCAAAACAATGAAAAGATAAACAAAAAAATAAGCAGCTTGCACTAAACTATGACATATTCTTTTAACTATCTTCAAAGAGCAGGCATGACTACCTAAATGTTACCTAAATATCTACCAAAGGCAGGCTGATATACTATGTCTACAAATTGTCTTCAAACTTCCTAACAGGGTACTGGAAGCATCCTGAAAAAAGCCCCTGCTACGACTACTACTACTAAGTTCTACAACTTGGGATACAAGTTTTACTTAACCAGATTTCTAATGAAGGAATGGGAAGGAGAGAAGAAAGAGGAGAAAGATTTAATCTTTTTGGACAGTGTTGCATTCATCAGGCACCAATACTTACTATAATAAAACTGATTTGAAATATGAGTGAGATCATGTACTTAATTTGGAATCAGAACTATTTAATGAGCCACAACATAGTGCCAACCTCTCTTCTACTCCTATACTTCCCTCAACAAAGGCGAGTAAGCCAGCAGCCTTCAAGAAGTACACAGTGTCAAATGCAACTCTTTTAATAAGAGTTTGTTCTAACTATACTTCACCACTTTGTAATAAGAATACCTTAACTGAAGAAAAGTTATTTGAATTTTAGTACCTTTTCAGTATACTTTCTGATGACAGCAGTTGTACAAAAATTTTACTAGGAGACACAACGTGACTAACTCTCCCATGTAACTCCTTGTTACAAAGTGATCTGAAATCTCCTTCATCCACAGGTTCCATGTCTATAGGAATTAAAACTTCTGAGGTTTTAGAAATTTCTTCTAGAGGATCATCCCATATTTCATTGGGCCTTACTTCAGTTCTTTCAGTGTACCTGTAAAGAGCAGAAAATAATTAGAATGGAAAGTTTAAAAAGATTTTAAACAAAGTGAAAAAGGCTCAAATAACAAAATGACATGAATTATTCAACATGAAAGAAAGCGAGTAGTAGCTTAGACAAAAACATTTATAAATGCTACTTGTGAAACACTCATGATAGTAACATTTTTATTCTCCTTCAGAAGGTATCCTGGCACATTCTTCTCTCTCCTTGCCTTTTTGCAGGCATGCACGAGAAAGTGTGACAAATGAGCTCTAAAGAGCAAATAAAGCAAGCCAAAAACCCCCAAACCCCCACAAACATCCTTTTGCCCCTACTCCCCAAGAGAAACACCATTCCAACTACAAACCACAGTGCATGGGGCATAATGTTGGCAGCTGGGGTCAGAGGCTGCAGGGGTGACCTCTGACAGCAGAGGCCAGGGGCTGCCCCAGGGCAGACACTGCTCTGCAGCACATCCCCCACAGGACAGGGCTGAGCCCCTCCTTCAGTGAAGCTGATGGCACCTCTAATGTAAGGAAGGGCAGAAAACTTCAGGGAGAGAGAAGAGGGAACAGAACAGACAGCATAGGGAACACCAGGATCATAAGAACAGAAGATGTGGAGTGGGCCTCTTGCCCCACAAAATAAGGGACAAAGGCCTGTGGAGGGTCCATTCTAAAGCACTGGAAGAAAAGAAAGAAGGAGCAGCATGGATAAACTGCTGTGTCCCAACCCCAACTCCCTGCACTACTCACTGCCTCCCTGAATGGCCTGAGTGTAACTCAAGTGCAGGAGAGGAAAGAGAGGTACTTGGAATAAACTTGACCCTGGGAAAGGGGGAGCGTAGGTGCTATAAATGTTTGTCTTCTGTGTACCAATGCCTGAATAAGTAATTAATTTTTAATGCTAATTAGTAATAACTAAGTAAAATCAAGTCTGTTTTGCCTGCAACAGTACTTGGTAAGTGATTTCTCTGTCTTTATTTTGACCCATGAGTTTTCTTGCTCATGTTCTTGATTTTCTCCCCAGTCCAACTAGAGAGTGGCAGTGAGCAAGTGACCATAAAATCCACCTTAGTCAAGTGATCAGTGTTACACAGCAACTTATGTTAAAGGAATATACCCTCTTGATTGAAGGCTGGAAGCAGGCATCTAAGTACAGATGGAACACAACAAAACACCTTCATGACAGAGAAAAAACAACTCAGCTGCTCAGGTTGCTTAACTTACAAAAATCTTACTAAAAATTGTGACTGTGACAGCATAAGAAAGTGTTACTAAGATTTAGTTACATTTCCTAGCTAAGAGAGAAAATCCACTTACATGCTTCCTCCTGAAAAAAGCAAATTCATTGGAATTTCTTTTTGGAATGAAAACTTCCCATTTAATGATCTATTTCCATCAGTATTCGAAAATTAATAATAAAAGAGTAACAGTAGATTTTCATGAATACAGCCCATGGATTATCTTGGTAAAAAGCCAGCAGATTAAATGCAGCAGTGTTATATCCTCATCAGCCTCATCTCCACCACCACAGCTCCCAACTCTGCTGTCTTCCCAACTCTTCTGTTGCTGTCCTAGCTGGTTACCCAAGTGTTTTCTAGTAACAGACCTTCCAAACACATGACTTACCTTAGCTGCAGCCTAAAAACAAAAATTCTTTTTCTTACTGCCTGGGAATGGGAACCTTAACTTCGGGAAGATTTGGCAATTAGGGACACTACAATTACGATGCAAACATTTGATCTCCGATTTTTTCCACAGGTACAGCTTCATTACATAAGTCAGGATTTAGTTTGAGAATTCAGCTGTCAAACTGCAGAGTTGCACTCTAAATTACACCAGCTGATGAATGTGATTTGACAATTAATTTATCGCAGATGTGGTAAATTCCAGCCACTGGAGGTGACATACCAACATCAGTGATTTCAATACACAAATTCTGTATTTCCAAATACTTTAAAAGTTAAGCACAGTGTATTTACCCAGGTATGTAGGATGCTAGGTCTTCCTCAACTAGCTGGCAGTTAATACTAAATTTTCTCCCATTATCAGCAGAGGCATTGAAGAGTTCAATAGATAAGACGTTATTATCTAAAACTTCTGTGAATGAATAATACCAACATAATTAGTGCCAATCAATAACAGTATGAAGACTATGGTTTTAGAGGAATGAAAAATGGTACTAAAAGACAATTCTGCAACGTTACATTTGATGCACAAAGTAATTCTGAACATCAACAGTATGCAGAGGCTTAGCGTTGCACATATCTATAAAATTAATTTAAAATACACCAATAACCACAAAATATTTTTGCACAAAAACCCCAACAGCTACATGTAATACCATTTATTAGATAGGTTCCAAATCTCCATTCCACAGGGAAAAATAAGTAGCTACACATGAACAACACATGGTATTGAGAAAAATCCTGCTAAGGCATGTATGTGTTATCTGAAATTTCTTTTTTTTTTTTTTTGGCAATATTTTAGAGCAGCAGCAATCACACTCCCAGCTACCAATAAAGTCAAGAAACATCAAGGACAGCTAGTACTTTTGGAAACAAGCCCATCTGAATAACCATATAATACTTATATCATGTAACACTGGTGTGGTCTGTAAGAGAAGACATGAACAGAGCTTTTGGTACAAGTTTTATCTGTTTTATCTCCTCTAATGAGAGGACAGAATTTAGATGCCCTCACTCCAGGCTATCTCTAGCAGGTTAGAACATAACTATTTCAAATAAATACTATTTTAAATATCAAAGTCATTGTTTCTACATTTGAGTCAACTTAATAATATGTAAATAGAAATGAATACACTCTTGATAACTTACCAATAACTGAACACAACATAAGCTTATCTTCAGTCATTTCTTCAAATCTTTCCTTGGCTTCTCTGTTCCACTCATTTGCCCCTTTAAATGGCTCAATGCAAGCCAGCCTACACCTGATTGCCTGAAGAATAACTCAAGATTATGCAACTAGCATCACTTACAGACCTAGATCATCTCATTACGACCAAATCACAGGCTCTGCTTTGCACTCATACAAGACAGCACGACCCTGGCTTTTGGGTCCGCATTACCACAATCTGATTTAGTTTAAAATGATCCCTCCCTTCCCAGTAGCTGAGCATGAACCTCAAATTCAGAGTCCTTCTTGCTGAAATACAAAGAGCTGAAATCTCTTTGCCTCCCCTGTATGGTAAGGCATAGAACCTGTACAGAGACCAGTAAAGACTATTGCACAGACATGATAAAGAAAGCCTACTGGTGCCTACAACTAATTAAAAAAAACCCTATCAACAAATAAAATTTCAAAGTTTAGCATAATTATGATTGGTAACCAAAACTATCAAAAGAACAGTGAAGAAAAAAAATATTCCGTTTATGTGCATTTTTTTGTTTGACAGAAATACTTTGCCGTTTTCCTTCTCAGTCAGCATTCCTCCTTGCCAAAAGGGGGAAAAACTCCAACCATTCCTCAAGTTAGGAAAACACCACACTTTAAATTATATAAACCATACAAAAATATAATTTTAAAACCCCTCTATTATTAGATTATAATTTAAAAAGGAAAGAATGCAACAATTAATTTGGCTTATTATGGAAATAAATTTAATTTAAGTGAATTAAATACACATGTATATACAAATTGTATATATGTCTCCTCTGCAGGTATGTACACTGCAGGGCAACACTGGATTTAATTTACACCTGAATGATATAAAAAAAATTAAGACTTTTCAATATGGACCCAAAACATATAAAGTGAGACACATCATAACGGTGGGCAAAAAGGAAGTTCCTTAATATGTTATTTATTTTATGTATTTCAGGAAGTGAACAACCCTCTCTTTCCCCTCTCATTCACTGAGATGCTGTTAATTTTGAGTGTTTAACCCAGGCACTTACCTTTTCTGGAAAGCTCAGAAACTCCTGTTTTACTCTGCGTATGTCTTTATTAGTCAAGTTCGCAATGTTGCCGTAGTCAACGTATTTCACCAGAACTTCCTGACAACTCGGCAGCCCTTCAAGGAGAACAACCCAAGTTATTGTAACAAAAAATTAGTACCTGATACAGGTTAAAGCACCAGAGTTTCAGAGCAAAACCCACATTCAGGGCATATGATCACCAGTATCAGTTTTTAAAATTTTTATAACCCAATTCAAAACATGTATTCTTTAGAAGACAGCTCTTTCGGGCCCCTGAAATGACAGCATTGGCATTTTGGCCCCCCAGCACCTCGCCACTCTGTGAGACACTGGCACACTTGAACACGTGCCAAGTAAGCATGTAAGCACAGAGACATGCTACACTGCCACGTACAGGCAGCACAGACTCAGCACAAGCACCCCCCTGCTCCCCTTGGAATTACTGTGCAGAATTATTAACACCAGATACACTCACAGGCTGGCTGGAATAGCCAAAGCTGCAGTTCAAACTGTAATAGTAAGAGAAGTACTACTTAAAATAATTATGTAATAGAACTCCAGAAAATGGACTGTATTGCATCTCTGTTTAAAAAAGAACAGGTGTATAAACCAGGCTATCAATAGCAGAAGAATACAAACTAGTACTACTGACTTCATTATGGTAGCACCATAATTCCTAGTAAAAATACTGGTTGGATGTTACTGCTCACATCCAGCGTGCGACTCTGACCTACCAGCACATCTGATTTTGCAACCTAGCATTAGAGCAAAAGAATCAATACTTCACCTATAATCTGTGCTCTGTACCAATTCCCATCCTCCTGTTTTGCAATGCAGGCTTGGCCTTCAACTGGGCAGAAAATTTCCAAGTTTTTACCATTCTCATGTTTATATATTTCCTGAATTTTCTCTGGAAGAGCTAAAGATTCCACACTCTCTCTCTGAAATAAAACCAACAAACCACATATACACGGCAGATGTCCTTTTCTAATGGCATTTTTCCTCTTTAAAGGGATGATTTTTTTTCTAGTAGTGTACTTTCCAGTCTTGCCTCCAAAATTAAAGTGGTAATGAATACATAAAGTGAATTAAAGAGCCTAACAATTATTAAATATTGCCCTGTTCAATCACCATTCTAAACAGTAAAATACTGCACACCCACAAAGGAATTAATCCCGTAACATAACTGACAAAAACTTTTTGAGATTTTAAGAATTACTGGAATTTAACTGGGATGAATCAAGGACTGTTGGAATTAATCTCACCTATTAATTCTAGGAATCCTACCACTGGTAACAAGTGACAGAACTTAAGAGAAGTGGTAGCTTATTTAGTGTGGACTACAAATAACTCAACATTAGAATGTTGATTCATAGTTTTATCTAAACAGACTTCATTTCTAAACTTACCAAGCGGAGATAGAAATCACTTGGACTATTAATGTGACAAACCACAACAAAGACCTCTTCTCCTTCTTGTGGAATTTTGGGTGGACTGTAGTGTGAGACTGTAGTGCAATTTTCTAACTGACTGGGAAGCTGTAATTTAAACCTAAGGTAAACAAAGTGAAATTTTGAATAAAGTCAGTCAACATTAACTGAAAAGGAACCCTTTTATATTCAATTGTCAAATTTCCCATAAAAAAACCCAAAAAATGATCTTATAAAAATAACTTGATTCATGCTTATACGTATAGCTTAAACTTTACTTCTTGCAGCTGGTGCAGCCAATTATCTGTAGTGCTTCTCCCCCTGCCTACCACCAAAATCAAACAGATACCGGGCTCATTTCTGTGTGGTTTTCTGTCTGTGATAGACAACAAGGGCTTCTCCTTTAGCACCCCTGTTATTTAAAATTTGTACAGAAATATAAATTTTGCCATCTTCTAACGTAAAGCTCCCTACCTAAATGAAGCCTGACTAGTGCAAGTGAGTATGGCATGGTGCTTATGGGTGAAGATGAAAAAAGGAAATCAAGAGACACTGCCCAAGATTGATACATCACACGCTAATATATGGAACACTGCAAAAGCAACCTGCTTGACAAACTTCACTTGGTAGGCATTATTCTGTTATCAGTTACGGCACACAGGAGCATGAACTAAAGGAAGACACATACCTTGCCAAATCTAAGAAAACCAATGCATCCTTGAGTGACAGTGGTATGTTACTGCTTATTTCATTAAATGGAGGTTTTCTCAAATCCACAATGAGAACACCATCCTCTTCTCTAAACACCATCATTGAAACAACTTTATTATTTACCATTTCTAAAAATTTTGTCTTTGCTTCCTCTCCCCAACCTTCATCCTGTATTAGAAAGAAAAAGTTACTGAGGATGTCAGAGAACATTAAAACAAAAAATGATAATTAGAAGTAAGACAAAACAGAAGGAAGAAAGCACAGATGCATCTGAACAGATTAAATACTGAACATGGTCAGACTTGTCTAGTCCATAGCCAGGACAATACTGAATAGAATTCTTCTATTATGGCCTAGTAAGTGTATTTAAGTGTATAAAACTGAGTCAGACCAAAGGATTGCAGCTTCCACCATTCTTCTGAAGATCCCCTCAGATTGTTCTGAGACATAAACCAGAATTGTCTTATCGGTTTCATTTCATGACTTTCACATGAATTGAGAGAACAGAAACAGAAGTTTGTCTTCCTGTGTCTTTACACAAATGCACAACATCATTTGATCAATTTACACATTCCTGCTCTCTGCAGCATCCTGTATGACTTTTATCTACCTTGAAAAAGCCTGTCTGGATTTATTTCTCTGGGATCAAGTTAATGCATTTCTCCTTTGATACTGCACATCTGTGCCTTTTAGGCACAGGAAAAAATGAAAGCACATATAAGGAAGGCATTTTGTCTACTACTTGTGAAAATTGTTCCAGAACTTTCCTATTTAAAATTATTTCAGTCAACATCAGACTGGTAAAAGCCCCTCAAAACTGACCCAGAGTTAATACTGTCAAAAATGCACAGCTGTATTGGACTTCGTTCCTTCCCATGTGAATGTGCCAAGAATAAAGCAAGCCTAAATAAGAAGGGAATACTGAAGAAAATAATAGTGCAATATACATCCTTTTTTTTTAACGGAATAAGGGTTGACAGTACTTTATTTGTTGTTATACTGAAAGAGAATAAATAACACTTCTCAATAGGTGCCAAAAATTTTTAAGTAACAAGTAACAAGAGATTCTCTTAAAACTTTTGAAAGCCTTTATTCTTTGTTTGGGTGATTTTTGAAAGTTACTACTTGCATAGTTATCACGCAGACACAAAGTAAGAGAATCAGTGTTGCGATCTGTTTTTAAACTTCACGAAAAAGCATGTCTGAAGCATGAGCAGTGAGATTTAAGCCTGAACTACAAATTTGAAGTCCCACAGGCTTTTTAAGACAGACTGCTATAAGCTCTTGTTTCTTTTCCAATGAAAACGATGCAACACACCTTTTTACAAGAGAATTTAACTTTAAAAAAAATAAAATACACTCTGTACTCCTGAGTTGCCTTCTGTTTATACTGGAATAAGATAATTTTAAATTACATATTTAAGTTCTTTAATATAAATCTTATGAAGAAAAGAAGTTCCTGAAATACTTCAAGCAGTTTGTACTTACTTCATTTTTGGGAACAACATCCTTCAGTGAACACTGTACTGCTAAAGGAGGAATGGCTGCAAGCTCAGCATCAATGTGCTGGTCAGGCTTCCTCACAAACAGACAAATGTCATGTGTTTCAATAGTTTGCAGAGTAGCAGGATCAGGCCTTTCAGTAGGACCACATCTAATGACAACAGGAATAAATGCAGCACTAGCTTAAAAGCAAAAAAACCCCAAACCCAATGCCTAAAACCCCCCAAACCAAACCCCAGACTTTTATCTTAAGTCATTATTGCAGTAATTGGCATAATTTCATGTCAATAAAACAGAATTTTGAAGTCTCAGTGAAATGCATTATTTTTAAGCATTTAGTACTCACATGCTCTCTTTTACAACCCAAGTCTCACTTAAATATTTTAATGTATGCAGGCTTGTACACTTGTGCACTTAAATAGAGTGCCGCTTTTTCTGCGGGGAGTATGTACAAAAAGAAAACCAGAGTCACTTGGGTATCTGGTTATCTGCTTGTGTGACAGGGAGGAAGGACTTGTTTCTCAGGAGAGAACTTCAATAACAACAATCAAAGACAACAACTGCAGGCAAAAAACCCTCTCTCCATAAACATACCCTGAGAAAATCACAACTACAGAGCTTCCAAAATCAATCAGGAATACTTTCAGCAATGCAACATCACACACTTTGTATCTTATTGGACCACAAGGCTTCTTCCTCTGATTTTTACTTTCTACAGGAATTAGTTCAGTGATAGTTCCACGGCACCACATTCCAGTTTCCTTACTCTTAATAAAAGTTCTAGCACCTATATGGAAACAAATACAAAAGGACTAAATTCAGTATTTTAAAGTATTTCACACTGAAACTATTATTACACTTCTGCATAATGTTCCCATGTTCCCATCCTCCACACAGGGGAAGAGTGCTCCTGCTACAATAAAGACACAAAGACAGCAAAAACCTTGTCTCCATAGCCACCAGACGTTCCCTCCACATTCCTTCACACAGTGTCTTTAAGGCTAGCAGGTGCTTGGCTTGTATCAAGAAATAATTTCTGGCAAACTTTCTAAACTTCTGAGTAAAGTGGCAATAAACCCACTGATGTATAAAGTTATTACACACACTTTTCATCAGTTTTCTAAACTGATTATGGAAGTGGGTAAGCTTATCAACATGTGGGTTAGGAAATAATTGTAATGATTTAGGAATGTATTATTGTGTTTCGTTTTGATTTCTACAATGGTTTCTATTCAGTCAGTGAACCTTACAATGACTGCTTTACTATGTAAAGGAGTGGGGGGAGAGGAGAGAAAATAGAAAGAATATGATACTAAGGAATGTATATTGCAAGGTAGCATTTTAGGCTGTGTAGACCTTTAGAAATTAACCATTTACCTAGTTCCAAAGTGTCTGAAGGCAAGAGATAGGAACTCTTATTACAACAGAAGTTTTCCAATTTCTTCTGCAAAGCAAATGCTTCTTTCTTCTGTGAATATCTCCGAATATAGAAATGGCATGGATTTATAACATGGCTTACGAACACCAATTCTGTCAAACCTGAGTAAGACATCACACAAATTATCAAACACCCTCCAAGTGACTCCAACAGATACTATCAGGCACATGATTACGTTGCATTAATCACGATAACATTACCTCAAAGAGATTTTAATCTCACAAGTCTGTTCACACTTGTTTCAAACTATTACCATGCTTGCTTCCTGATGAAATTGCTCTTTTGAACTACCTCCCTTATGCTACCCTCCAAAACAAAAGCCTGTCTCACAAAGTGGTAGCCTGAATTTAAGTGGGTAATTCAGAGTTTTTATTCCCTCTAACAAAGACATAGAAAGCTTCTAGAAAGCAAATCAGAGATTGAGATGCCTACCTTTAAGAACAGGTATGCTAAGCACTTCCCTACAGTTATTCAGTGTTAGTGCATGAAGATGGAGGAACTAGCCACGAGACAACCCTATGCATGACAGGACTCGTGACTAAGCAACCAAATTCTATGTACTGCAGGTGCCTCCCTCCATTAGAGATACAAAAGATAGGTTTCTCTTTCTGAAGGTACTCAACAAAGGTTGTTATTAGGCCAGAGGGTTTTAGATGCCCCACAACCCAGTTCTTACAAGAGTATTTTCTACCACAGAGCATCCTGCAAAGGGTGAACAACATCGTCTAGATTCAATGTCACCTGCATGACTGAGCAGGGCCCACTAAACAGATGGATTTGCAACATCCTCGAGCACTGCCACCTCAGCACTGCAACACATCACAGGTGAAAGACTACACACAATCTGGCATCTGAAACAATCTGAGCAGGTGTGCAGGACTGTGCCTCCAAGTCTAGGAAATGCCACGTCCAGAACAGAGGCAAAATTTCTCTTGGCCATTTCCAGTGTCTAAGATGGCACCTGAATAAAAAATCTGACTTGAAAGGTTTCACCTACAGGGACACAACCTCTTCTAGATCCCCCCTGGTCACCATCCCCAATTAGTGATGAGCCAGCTATCTCGTCTTACATAGAGAACCATAGAATCATTAAGGCTGGAAAGCACCTCTAGGACCCTGAGCACCTCCTGGACACCAGCTTGGCGGGCTCTGCTGGACGCCCTCCTGTGTGACAGTGACTTTCAATACTGGACGCGGTACGCCAGATTAAGACTTCCAACAGAGGGGAAGGATCCCTTCATGGGCCTGTCAGCTACACTCTTACTAGTACAATCCAGGGAAAATCTGACAAGCTGAGGAACCTGTTACTGCCACGTGTCATAGGACAATGGCCTGAGGGAAGAGTCGAGAAGCTGAGGTAGCTGACAGAAAAGAAATCTCCAGGAGCCAATGTCAGAAACTCTGAGGGGGACTGCAATAACCACGAGGCAAAGTAAATCATCAAAGCAGACAGTGCTTTTGACCCTCTTTTTGAGAGCTTGTGATAAAGTTTTAACTAAGCTAAGCAGGAGAACAAAAAAAAACCCAAAAGGAACTGAAAGACACCATTAAAGAATTTGCATGAGCCAAGCACACGGCATAAACACAAGACTCAAAAATAAGATCACACCTGACAATGGAACATTGAAAGCATGAGGGATTAAGAAACTTGCCTTCCAAGTCATCTTCAAGTATTTCTTCTATTATGACATCAGGTGTTTCTTCCTGGTCATCACGGATGAGAGTGTCCTGTCCATTATCTTCACTGTATTTGGGAAAAATTTTATTTGGAGACAAATTAATATAATTCGGTCTGTTTCCAGAAAAGCACAAGTCAAAGCTCAGGTTTTATTAAGAAGGCATCACTATGTTAAAAAAACACCTCATAAGAGCTGCTAGAAATAAACTGAATAAAGCTTATTAATACCAAGACAACATAAAACAGTAACATGACTCCTGAATCCTAGAAAGAATTGTCACAGACACAGCACATGTGCTTGGGCACAGTTCCATGCAAGAGCTACCCCCCCACCTAAATGATCAGAGACCACAAGTACAAACACAAACTATTTGAAAAAAACATCCATAACGTGGTAAGATAGTTCATGTTAAAAACAAAAGGCATATCAGATGCTTTTGTACTAACAGATACTACGCACTCTCATATGTAGGGTTTTCAAACATTACAGTATGCAATAAGCCTTTTTTAGCATAATCAGTATTAACTACAACACCCCTAACAGTAACTCCATTCCATTTTCTCAAGTATTAGTTGAAGACCACAGCAAAAAGGAAAAAAAAAAGTGACTAATAAAATAAAAGCAATTGTAATTTTAAAAATAAAAGGGTTTTTTTTTTTGTTAATCTTAAGAAATTTCTTTCGGCATTTGACACAATCAGTATTTAGACTGTGAACTGGAAATACTACCAATTTCAGTATTTGCTGTTCATTTTAGAGATTAATTTACACTTACATGCATTTTCATGTGCTGAAATGATTAACATCTCTATTACATGTACTACACACATAGTAGAGATAACACTCAGGGACATGGTTTAGTGGTTGCTTTGGCAGTGCTAGGTTTACAGTTGGACTCAATGATCTTTCCCAGCCTAACTCGTTCCATGATTGAATCATTAAATGCCAACCAAAGTTGAAAAGTACACAGCATAAATAAAATCTGGATAAGTTAAGTGATTCAGTAAAACATACTTGGACAAAAACACAAGTAAAACCAAAACATCAGAACTGAAACACAAACTGGACTAACTGGAATGCTGATTGAAATATCAGCATATAAAGATTTGCTTTGCTTCAATATACTCTTAGAATTCCATAAGCAGCTACAGTTTTTTTAATTTAATCTCCAATAAATACTTAACCACTAGAAACAGGTAAGTTACTGTACCTATTCTTTCATAAAAAAATACTTACTTCCCTGTCATTCCCCATTTAATCTCGCCCAAATTTTCTAATGAAGATGTAATCTCAAAAGTGCTCAGGAACAATCTCAAGAGAAGAGAACAAGTATTATAGAAGGTGACACGAATACCTAAATCACTTTGACAGTTTGAGATCTATGGTGTTTTTCAGCACAATATTCACGGAGGGGCAGAGTAAGAGATTAATTACCTACTCCCGTTTATTTCTTCCTACAAAAAGGAGATTTGGCTGCTCATTTATCTTCATACTTAAAAACTCTTGTCTTTTGCTTTCTCCCTCATGCACAGAGTACTGTAACATTCCCTTACTCAGTTTTCACATCTATACTCAGTTTAGCTGAATATATTATTCTGCACAGAGAAAAAGAGTTTTCTTTTCTTTGTAAAGAACAAAACCATAACTCCAGTCCAAAATTTATGCTTCTGTTTATTGCTACATTATTAACTATTTTCTTTACCAATAAAAACCAGCAGAACCTTTTAAGCACTTCTACATTCAGGCTAATGGAACTGCGAATATAACTTAAATAAATGTCTTAGCTTTTCTATCCAGTTTTAATCAATGAAAACTGAAATGTAAATAGTATTGAGCAGCTGTCTCTGCTTCTCTCCCACTGCCACTTCAGGACTGTGTCCACTCTTTCTTCTACAATGTTTATGTCTACAGCACATGCCTCAACTTCTATGCACCTCCTAGTTATGATGTTTTTTACTTTTGGTGCCACTTTGGAGTGGCACAAGGCATGTAACACCTTTATATTTATCCTTCATCAGGTCTCCTTTGTCCTCTGTTCAGATGAAGTTCTTAAAAAGTTTTCCAATACAAAAAAATTGGATTTTGTTATACTTCAGCTTTCTTTAAGTTGAGAGAGTTTACCATTGTGCATCTAAACAGGCTTCTCTGAATTCGTCATTCATTACTGACAGTATCTTCAAATAATGACTTGTGAGGTAGGGCCAAAGTTTTCTAAAAGAGGATTTTATAGGTTGCTTTATCCATATTCTAACTCAAAAACTCAATTAACACGACAGGAGAGATCCTAATTTTTGTCTAGCATTGGAAAAACCCTCCCAGGGACTGGCTGAGTCCCCACCCCTGGAGGCACGTGGCTAAGAGAGCTAGGGTTGTTCTGCCTGGAGGAGGCAAGGCACCAGGGAGACCTTACAGCACCTTCCAGAAAGAAAGGCACAAATTTCCTCATAGAGCCTCCTGCAATGATTTAAAACCATTGCCCCTTGTCCTAAGAGAATGTAGATTCAGACTAGATAAAAGGAATTTTTTACAGCAAGAGTGGTAAAAACAGCAGAACAGGTGGCCTGGAGAGGTGGTAAATGCCCCATCCCCAGAAAGGTTTAAGGTCAGACTGGATGGGGCTCTGAGCACCCTGATCTAGTTGAGGATGCCTTTTCCTGCTGGAGGATGCCTGGACTACACAATCTTTGAAGGCCCCTTTCAAACCAAACCAAACCATCCTATGAGTGTGATTTAAAAGACATATAGACATTACACTTAAATACATGGTAAAGGTGGACTTGGTAGAGTTAGGTTAATGGTTGGACTCTGATCCTAATGGTCTTTTCCAACCTAAACGATTCCATGATCCTATAAAAATTGTTCACACTTTGCATGCAAATCAACTTGCTAAGCTTCATTTCTCCATGCCAGTCAATCTGATGGCACAGCCCCCCAGTCTATTCCCAGAGTGGGTCCACATCCTGAAATATAACGGGATCCCAAATATGTTCCAAATTAGCACCCTCTTTGTTCTGTCTCTCTATCGTTTTTGAGTGTGGCCTTTATACACCAGGAGCTGCAGCACTCTTGAGCAGCCTTATGACCAAGTTGCAGAGGGTCAGGTGTACTTCAGATGTGACCTCCTTTCTTACTCATTTCTGCTACAGAAATCATCAGTCACTTCCAGCGAGGACAGCATGGCAATTGGAATTTTCCACTACTTTCTTTAGACATCAGCACCCCAAAAAGCATTTAATGTTTCCTGAAGGTCAGAAACTGATTCACTAAAAAAAATAATTAAGCCCTTATTCTCCCCATTTATTTCTACTTATAAAGAAAGGAGAAGTTTAGAAGTGGCAGAAGCCTGTCAAGAATTTTAAAAATGCATGTGTATTTGTCTACACAGCAGCAAACTGAATGTGCTTTCTCCCTGATGCCTCACATGAAGGCTATTGCCTGCTTTTAGTGAGGAGTTTATACTTATGTCTGAAGTAGTAGTTTTTCAGCCAACTGCAAGCTCAATTTCTGCTGTTTAACTGTTACATGAACAGTTCATGTAATTAAGATAACCAGTGCCTCCCTGTATATCTCCTGCTCCAGTCATTTACCTTGAAAGTATTTTTTCCTTTAAATTCTTCACTCTTGAGAGCTCAGCCTCAACTGGCAGCTTCAAGTCATAAATAATCTGAAATTAAGAAGTACAATGTTAGCTTCCATTATATGGAAAGTAGATTATACAGACACCTACTATCTGTAGCATGACACCTTTAATTTTATGGCAAAAACCCCAAGAGTTCAGCCAACAGCTAATTCTCAAATATGTCTTCTTGCCTTGCTAAGACCTAATGGTTGGGATTCTGTAATCTAAGCATATAAACAGAAGCAAAAGCCAGATACTCCTTTTGTTGCAACATCTAATGAGAAAGCAACCTCTAAGTAAAAATGCAGGCCCATGAGAGGAGAGTGGTGGCTGCCAGTTCCCAAAAAACCACACTGGTAAGATGGAAGTACATGACAGAAAAAAAAGCAAGGACTACACTTCTTTTCTGGCTCAGAAGACCCAGTTTCCTCATATGGAAAGTGACAAATGGATGCAGGGTGGATGATTCTGAAAAGCACATTTCTTCAAAGAATGACAAGACCAATTATTCATTCTTTTTAACAGGACTACAAAGGCTCCAAATGAAATAACCGGGTGGCACATTTTAAAAGAACAGAAGAAGCTATTTAACATAAACCTCATTTTAAATAGTACAAGGTGGAACTCACTGACACTACCTATGCCTATGTACATACAATGCACATATGTACACACCCATGCACACTGCTACAAGCTTGACAATGACATTAAAGAAGGTGCTACACAAGCTTATGACAGAATAAGGTAATGTTTATTCAGTGTAACGAGCCTGATGTATCCTATTGATACTAAAATCCTTGATCTTCAGCTTCCTATACCCAGTTTCTTGGATGCTTCCTCCGAGCATCTTTCCCTCTCTGTTGCCAGAGACAGGAAGACTTCACAGGATGGACCTCTGGTCTGATACAGCATGGGTTTCTACAAACACCAGATATGATGGGAAGAAAGAATCAAAGTAAAGGCCTGGGACCAAGAGGATCAAGTGAGTGTGGCTATGAATTCTGGAGTAGCTCAGTGAGAAGGCTGGAGAGCTCTGGAATGGAAAAGGTTTGAGAAACTGAACTGATCCAAACACCACCTTTTCACTGATCAGCGCTGTATCACAGTTTTCCTATCCTCCCCCCTCCATCTCCTGTTTCAGATGCCAAACTCTTCAAGGCAAGAACCACCTTTTATGCTTTACATCAGTCACCAGACTGTAACTTGTGACCAAATGCAAATTCTGTGTCTGTGAAGAGGCAGGGTAAGAATACAATACCCCAAAAACATCAGTATTGAAGTCAGCAAACTGCGATTACAAACTTTCAATCCAAATTTGAACATATTCCTTAAAAATAAATTAATTCACAGTCCAAGAATATAACTACCTTAGCAAGATCACAACAGTTTCTCAGAGAACGTGAAAATTTTAATTCCTTTGCCGTCCTAATGGCACCAATCAAGTGCTTTTTCTTCTCTTCAATGACTTCCTTAGCTTTTGCAATACTAGTACTGTAGTTGTTGATGTTCTCCTTTAATTCTGCAAACAATTTCTTTTTCCTGTATTAAAAACATGACTTTTCAGAATTCAGCATGCACTTGGGTGTACAGACTCAAACCTGAGCTGTAACACACAGCTGCCAGCCACACAACACAAAGCGGATACATCGCACACACAAGGATCATCTTCCCCAGACAGAGCAAAGCAGAAGCATGGGAAATGCACTCTGTAACAGGACGAACCACAAAAATTAAAGAGTTCACACTGAAAAGACATTTATTAAGTATTAGGAGCACTCTTCCATTGAAGCCTCCTGATGTTTCCAAACACATCCAACTGAAAAATGAACAGTTGGATTTTACAATTCATTCTACCAAGACAAGATCTTAAGACCCCCCGCTCTTCGAGGCTCTTCTGGAAACCTGAGCTTTAACACCTCTCTCCCTTCAATCTGAAGATATAAGTATCTGTGACAATCAAGAAATGTAGGGTCCTTGGGCTTCTATCAGCTTGAAAATGTGCAGAAAGTCAATTAAAAAAACACTCTTCCTGCTGTTAAAATTTATCATCCACTAATAACAGTATTAAAAAACCTCAAAATTGAGCTTTTTCAGAAAACTAACATTATGACTAGTTTTTCTTATTTTTTAAGAGCAGAAGCAGCAAAAGCTAGTGTTTTCCAACCATGCACATCAGCTCCAAGATGCCACAACGAAAGGCTGAAAATGACAGACAGGTACTGAAAAATAATGCTATGAGAAAATGCTAAAAATTTTAATCTTTCACCTGAATTAGAAAGAGGTTCTTGATAAAAGTAACTCACCCGTGCCGTACTACAAAACTAGATTAGTACCTTGACAGAAGAGTAATAAGTTCATCAAGTGTTCTATCCGCAGCTTCTGTAACTTTGTCTCTTTTATGCTTTACTTTCAACTCCAAGCAGTCCAGCACCTGTTTTGTTCAGTGTGAATAAACACACATTATTTCATTATTATTTTATTATTCTCACAATACTACTTCTTTTAAAACTCAGAACAGAAGCAATGAACAGTAAGACAATGATGGATGCTCCACCAGACAGACAATAAATCACTTATAGCTCATTATAACCCTTTATCTTCTCTAACTTGAAGTCAGCTGGCACTGTGAATCCTCCTCACCTGAAGCCTTTAGGTCTATGAGGCAAGAACAGATCTTGGGCCAACTGTCTCACTTTCCTTACTCGACATTCAAACATAGCACTACACACAGATAACCAGCATGCTGTGATTTCCATTGTTTTTTAAAACTCACTGTGAGCATAAAGGGAAAATACAAAAAAATTCCTCCTCTGGCTAAGCATCAGTTTTGTCACTATAGTTACACTTAATGGGAGGTTTTTACAAGATGCCATTAGTTTACTAATTAGGAATTCAACACAGCTTTGCTCAACAGAAAAGACTGGCCACTGCAGCAGAACCAAGTTAGAAAGGGAATGGAGAACAGGCCTCAACGACCCTTCATGCCATACTCAACAGAACTAAGCTTTTGAAATATTAAATACTTCTATACTGTGCATCTTGCAAGTAAAATGCAAATAAACAGCTAAGACAGAACCGCAAGCTTTTCTACAGCACATTTAAGAAGTGTTAAAAGTTTAAATAAAATAATTATCACTGATAAAAAGTTCCTCAATAAAACCTATTAACAGCATTATCCAGTATTTTAGGATTCTTCCTATGTTTTATACTGTGCATATAAATGTATCACTTGATTTACATTTTTTGTGTATTCTGTTGCAATTTTTACTTCTGTTGCCCATGTAACATCTTTTCTGCCTTTAAATGCAGAAAGAGGCACATCAGAATTAAAAAGTTAGAGTACTTGCTAGAGCAAAAACAAGTTTACTTGTTTCAGCTAGAGCTGAATTTTATCCTGATCCAAGGAAACACAAACTTAGTACTTAAAGACTGGCTTGCAGACAGTTCTGCTACATGTATGTATTGACCTATTAGCTTTAAACTATGCACAGGCTCATGTACTTCTTTGCAGACTACTTCTCAGGCTGCAGCTCACACTTTAAGCTCGTATATTCACAGAAATAACATGAACAGTTGAAGGACAAAACAGATATCAAAACAAAGGCAGGAAAAGCACATTTAAGTAGTGTGTTAATGTGTGACTACTCATAACAAAAACCTTCAATTCTAGGAGAGGATTTAATATTTCATGATTTATTTAACTGATTTTCACCCACCTTGCTTGCATCATGGAAGTGGCCAAGATTACTAACAGCTATGCCCAAAGCTTCATCAATATCTTGCCTCGTGTTGTCCTGAGGAAAGGTTTGCCAATGAACATAAAAGTTGCTTGCACAACTAAAAGACAAGATCGTCTATAACCATTTGCCATTTTGACAGAGGCATTTGAAGTGGGTGACTGATGAGCTGTGTGAAAACTCTGAGCAGCTCCATAGCAGCTATCAGGCACAAAATACTTGGCTCATCTGAATTTCACTGAGAACATTTACACTGCAGTATTTCTGAAACAGATTCTAAATTTGTTTTATTAAACAGTTTAATTGCACACTCACATACAAAAGCCAAATCAAAACAGTACATGAGGAAAAAGCAAAATAAAGTTACTAATACAGAGAAAAGAAAACATGGAAGACTGAAGAATGGGAACACTGCAGCCCAGAACAAAAGTAAAATATTTAGGAATATCACTTGCGGAAAAACCCCCCAAAAATGTAGCTAGCTCCCAGAATCACACTGATACAAGAAAACCATTTTCAAACTTTAACGGGCACTGTAACAAAACTGCCTGAGACACCACATCAGACATTTGCAAGTTCTGATTTTTTCAAGGTCAGCGTACAGGACAATCTCCACAGAAGAAAACACGACTGGCACTGGATGTATAGTTCCTTTCTAGTCACTTTAAAATATCCACAACTTAAGTTCTCCTGGTCCAAAACTTCAAAAACTTCATTCAGAAAGATGAGGTTAAGAAATTTAATAGAATGTTTAAAGAGAGATCCATTTGTCCAAGAACCTTGTTGCCCTGAATTACTGCTTTAAGGAGGTGCGCATGAGCCTTGCAGATGCCCTGAATTTAAAAACAAATAAAGAAGTCCCCAACTCAAATGTTGTGAAGCCTGGGGTATCTTTTAAGAAAAGCTAAATTTAAAATACATAGTTTCACAGCAGCTGAATAGAACTAACAGTCTTCAGCTATGATCTCATTGGAGGGTCAGAGCTGCACTCATTTTGCCAAGTCATTTTATGAACACTGTAGCTGCACGTCAGTTCTGTGATGAGACAGAACAATAGCACAACTATTAAGGCTGCAGGGTTTTGTGTTTTACAAAGTGCACTATCAACTATGCATATACAAAACCAAGTGAGAACATAAGGAAATGCCATGTTAACACACCATGTCAGCTGATGGAGCCAGAGCTGATCCATTACTCAGCCCACCTATGGAAGAAAACGGGTCCTGAACATTTTTCTCTTTGGTATTGTGACTGAAGGACCTGCAAACAAAAAACTTTTAAAGAAAAGACCTATGCATTTTAAATAAAGTATCAAACTTCCTACAAATACTTTACACACAAGTATTTCAAAAATCTACCATTAAATACATACACACTCCTATTTTTGTAACGGTTGAATTCACACATACAGCAGATATCCATCCCACTTTAAAAAAAATTTTCCTTTTCATTATAATCCCCTTAAAAGTAGCTATTTTTCATTTGACAACTTTGGCAAGGCTGAACAAAACCTTAGTAGCTGGTAGTGATTCTTATCCTCAGTGAGAGTAAATGCACGACTATGAACATTCCAGGATTAATTTTTCATTTGTTGCTGTTAAAATCTTTATAATACGTGACAAATGATACCAAAACCATTTAGTGGCAACCTGTTAAGAAGGCTCTTAAATCCTATTCTATGATCACCCACAGCTGCTCTTCTGCAACAGCTGACAAGACTCTCACAAAAGCAGTCTGCATAAACCAGCCTTATTCCAGGAAGGAAGCCTTGTGTTGTTCTTCATGGGCTCAGTTTGTTGCATCTGACCAACTGTGAGAGGATCTGGAGAACACTGCTGCAGAGACTGACAGCCATACACATGAAATCTTGAGTTTCTATTTCACTTTGGGCAAGGTTAGCAGTGCATGTTACATGCACCACACTCATAAGATAAATTTCCTACACCTTCCTTTCAGAACAGGTTCCTTACGAAACAGATCTGAAAGAATTATCTGGGACTGTCCTTATTTGCAGGAACATTAATCTCCTTAGCAATAACACTGTAGAGGGAAAGATACCCAACTTGAAGACTTCCTTCAGGTTCACACTGCCTAGGCAAATAAACAAGTGAATGTAATTTAGATTTGACAAGACCCCAATATTGCTGGCATCTAATCTTCAGACAGCTGTGACTGGTTATCACAACAGAAGGTGCAATGGGATCAGCAGGTGGTGGGGGGAAGCAGGCACAGTCCTTCCTACCACAGCCTGGCATTTCAGCAGATCTCTCTCCCTCTGAACCCTCATCAGCCATCGACCACAGTGCTTAAAACTTTCAGTTTCATACATTTTCAAGCCAAACCAATTTGTTTTTTGCTGCCTCTCAATGAAACAATATTTGTACTCAATGTGTTCCCACAGCACCAGACACTCATACCAACAACATGTTAGTAAAGATTCAAGAACACATTAAAAAAAAACAGCCCAAGGAATATGTCTGGAATCACTTACTTGGTCAAGTCTTCCCACAGGCTGGCATTTAAAGACATGAAAAGATTTAATAAAGGTTTACCTTGTTTGTCTTTCTGAGCTGCTGCCACACAGCCCAAGTTTAAAGTTTGTTCTGGTCTAAATTCAGAGGGGAAAAGGAAAGCAAGTTCAAACACAGGGTTACAGCCAAGTCCCAGGAAAAGGTGTCCTATAAACCTGTTTTCACCTTCAGTACCCACCCCTGCCCATCATTTCAATTAGACCAAGCTTCAAAGTAAGGGCTGTCAAATTGTACAAGGGGAGGTCTAAGGAAAGAGCTTCCACGTAGAATATCCGTAGCCATTAGTGCGCCTTGGTGATAAATGAAAAGCATTCCAAGTAAAAGGAATCCTGACTTTTTGTTTGCACTTAGTATTTTCCCCACTATTATGGGGAACTTGTAACATACTGGATTACTGAACCGGATTCTACAACGTACCTTCTCAATAAGGCTTAATCGCAGGGCTTAAATGCCAAAGATGTGACTCATTTGTATTTTGCAATGAATGCTAAATCTGAATTTTATAAGAGGAAAAAAAGGCATTTCATGTTTGTCCAAAATATAAATTTCTGTGAAACAATGGTATTAACACCTCATAACACAGAAGAGTCATATGCAAGGCATTGTTTTTAGATGCAGAAACAGAAAAACCCGTCACTTATGCACTGCTGTGCAAAGTGAAGTTGCTTTTCTTGATGCCTTCACGTGGGAGCTGACAGAAAATGTACATATTTATGAGTCGCTTTCTTGCACACTGTGTGCACACAAGAGGGTGGCACAGATCTGGCAACATGGGGCACTAACGAGAATTGTAAACACACCTTCCAAAACCCAGGCTAAGGACATCTGACACGCAGCACACAGCAACACTGTGTAATGAGAAATGCTAGCAAGCACTTGCTGGGGATGTAGGTGGCCACAAAGCACAGGCCCAGAGCTCAGAGGGGACCTGAGCCTGCTTTAATCACTCTCAATGAAAACGCACAAAATCCCTTAATATTGCTACTTCACACCACCACAGTGACTACTGAACTGAAAGCTTTAGATCAACTTACTTCTGGAGAAGAGAAACAAAACAAATCAGTGTCTTCATCCTTCCCATCACCATGCAACGCTGTAAAAGCAAGCATAGAAAAAACCACTCCTGTAGAGCATCCTAATCCATGAGACAGTAAGAATACACGATCACCAGGGTAGTCTTTTAAACAGTATTCATCGAGTCAACAGGAAATAGAATCCTGACTTTTTTTTTAATGAAGGAATTTAAGAGCTAGGAATAGAAATCCAGATAAATAGATACAAAACTTCGCTGAGAATTACAAACAGTGACTTGTGCATACTGATTAGGGCATTATCTATTATCATTAGCTATATTATGCTGCTGCTAAGTTCAGTACAGGATAAACATACAAAAGGCAAAAAAACCCACACATTTTAAAAGCACAGTTAAGTACAGGAGAAAATTGCTTCATAAACACCCATAAATACTATGCATCCCATACACATTTTTCAACTCTTGGAAAAAGTTACTCATGCAGAAAAACCCAGAAAAATGAGGTTTCTTTTAGAACAAACTTGTCAATCACTTTGTCAAGAAGAACAGCAGGAGAGGAATCAAAAGATATTGATTGTTCTTGCTAACTACTGGGTAAGTTAATCAAATCTGGGAGTCCATCTACTGTCCTTCACAGACAATATAAAATAAAAATTAACAGTGAATAGTGCACACAATAAAACTGCTGGAAATAAAAAGACCCCAAAGCCTTACCTTCTGCACTGAGAGCTTTTGACAGATGACACAAATCACCATTTCTCTGATGTGGTTCTGCAAAATGCTCTTCTAGTAGCTTAGGAGACTGCCTTCAGAGAGAAAAGTACAGGTTTAGGATCATCAGCAATATTAGTAAGAAACTAATTCTGACTTCCAGCTCTCTTAGAACTAAGCTCATCCACTTTTACCAAATGACATTATGAAGAAGCTGCAGTTAACAAAACACACCACAAAAAATTTGTTACCTTCTCTTAATGGGAGAAGTACTTTAGCTCTGTGACACTGAATTCATCACGCATAAAGGTGATACTACAGCTTCTAGGTATGCAGTATTTCAGGTAACTAGAACCAGCATGAATAAACTGTTACATAATCACTTTTAATCACATTCATTCTAGTTATTTAAAATGTACTGAATAAATCAACAGTGCTAACTTCTAAAAAATACATACAGACCAATATGATACAGTATCTGACAGCATACCAAATTGCATTTAAAAGCTCTCTTCCCATGAACCTACTCCAAACACTCAAACTTTTCACATTTTTTTCATATTTTATTCACATACATAACACATAAAAACAGACTCACTTGCAACACTGCAGAATACAAACATTACTTTCTACATTTTCTCAATCCTATTTCTTGGTAATTGTGCTGTCAGACCTTAAAAATATTAAAGCCACCATCGCAAAATTCACATACCTCACACCTTTCGTTCTACTTCTGGGAAGCTCTTTATTACTACCATCCCACAAGCAGAACTCTTCCTTTCCACTCATGGTGCCTGACCTAAGAAGAAAAAAAAAAAAAAAAAAGGAGAGAGAGAAGTAGTGACAAATTCTTTACAACACAGCCCAGTTCATCACTTGAGCCAATACTGCAGGTTCACACCACTCTGCGAATAGCAAAATGACAGACACAAATACCATATAAAGCATACACCTATTTCTTCCTTGAAAAGCAAAAATCTTCTAAATGCAGCAGACCAGCAGCCTGCTCTGCACTGCTCGGCTGCTCCACCCCGACCCACCTACCGCTACCGGGCACACCAGGAAGCACCACTACTGCTCTTCAAACCTCCTTCCTGAGCACGTATCCTCAACAGGGTGACTTCTCCTCACTGCAATTATCTCCATGCTGCAGGATCACGCCCTGTCTGCTCCATTCCTTAAGGACTGCTGCCGCCCTCACCACCTTCCGTGGGTCGGGTTTTGGTTGTTGTCGGTGGTGGTTTTTTTGGCTACAGCCCGAGAGGTGCCCTCTCCGCGCAGCGCTCGGCTGCCGGCAGGCTCAGGGACGCTCCGCTGCCGCGGCTCCGGGGCGCGGCTGCCGCTCGGGAACAGCGCCCGCTCCTC
>VZTA01012304.1:50138-60555 GCA_013398855.1 Mohoua ochrocephala | reverse complement strand
ACTGCTCTCGCCCCCTCCCGCCCACCCTTCACTGCAGAGGTTTGATAGAAAGATTTAAAATATTTATTCCAAGAATATCCTGCTTTTCTGGGAAATCGGGCTGGGAAGTGCAGCCTTCACCCCACGCTCCCAACAACAGCTGGAATGAAACACTCCAGGATGGACACGGGATCTTTCCAAAGGCTGGGAATGCCGGCGGCTCCGCATCCCGCTGCTCTGGAAATCGCCGGGAAACGTTAACAAACAGCTCCATCTACTGATTCCCGCCCTCCCAAATCCCAACCCGCGGCATCCAGAGGGATTCAGCATCCAGCGGGGTTTTTATCCCAGGCACGGCCCCTCACAATCCCATAGGATGGATGGGGGAGAAAATAGGGAAGGGAAATGTGGGAGAACACGGGGGTTGAGGTAAAGACACTTCTGTGGGGAAAGGAAGAGCCAGACAAGGATTTCATTCCCCCTTTCCCACAATCCTAAATCCCCATGCCAGCTTCAGGAAGAGAATTGACTTTATCCCAGCCCAAGCCACACTTTCTCCACCCTTTATTCCACGTCATTTATTCTGAGCTCAGGTCCCACCCTATCCAAGACATCCCGATGTATTCCCACCACCCTCCCCATCCTTGGATGCTGTACACACATCATCCCCTCACCCTATGGATCATCCCTATAAAAAGTCTTTTAAATGTCCACAAAAATCCCCTAAAATTCCTTTTCCTGGCCCAGCCCTGTCAGAATTCCCTTGGAATTTCAATCAATTGACATTCATTTTTTCTGTTTCCATCTCATTGAGTGAAATGGGATAGGAAGGACATGGATTTATGTGGGATTTAAAAAGCTGACAAGCAAAGGAATCATGGAATGGTTTGGGTTGGAAGGGACCTTAAATCCCATCCCATTCCAACCCCTGCCATGGGACACTTTCCACTGTTCCAGGGTGCTCCAAGACCCATCCAACCCAGCCTTGGACACTTCCAGAATGCTCTTTCCCAAATGCAAAATCCCACTAAATTGGGATTCTGAGGCTGTATCCAAGCTGTCCCCGTTCCTATCCAGAGCCTAATCCCAGCTTCACCCCCACCAGTGGGATCTGTCCCATGTCCCACCAAGGACCACCAGGACACCACATCCCTGCTGGATTTGCAGCCAAACCGGGATCCTTCTGCAACTTGAACTCCATTTCCCAAACTTCCTTTCATTCCCGTGTTAAAGTTTAAAACATTCCAGGGAAAGGAGGGAGGGAATTGTCGGCGCTGCCTTGGCTCTGCCCCTGGCTCAGCGTTTTCGATTTGTGTTTCCACTCTCAGCTCAGAAATCCGATTTTATCTCCTTCCTGGGTATCCAACGGCCTCAAAATTCCAGAGGCGGGAGGGGCTGACACCGTGTGGGGAATTCAGTGATGCACGTTGACTGCAAGGAAACAGGAAATCATGGAATCTTGGAATCATTCGAATTGGAAAGGATCTTAAATCCCATCCCATTCCACCCCTTCCACGATCCCAGGCTGCTCCAAACCCCAACCTGGCCTTGGACGCTTCCAGGGATGGAGCAGCCACAGTTTCTCTGGGAATTCTATTCTTCCCCTTCCTCCCAGCCAGGAATTCCTTCCCAATATCCCACCCAAATCTCCCCTTTTCCCATTTGAAGCCATTCCCTGTGTCCTGTCCCTCCAGCCCTTGTCCCCAGTCCCTCTCCAGCTCTCCTGGAGCCCCTTTAGGCCCTGCAAGGGGCTCTGAGCTCTCCCTGGAGCCTTCTCCTCTCCAGCTGCCCTCTGGCAGTTTACACCTCTGGAGGTAACTCCACATCTGCATCAGGGATCGTTAGAAACATCAATTAAAATGAACTGAAATTGAGCATTAAGGAACTCCCAAGGGATCTGCTCCCCTTGGAACACCCAAACTTCAGCTCAGGCTACAAAAATCCACGGAAACTCCCAGCTCCCAGCGTGGCCACGGAGGATCCAGGCTCCACCAGCAGAGCCCATGGAATAAATGCAGAAAAAGTGGGAAAAGACGTGCGGGAGGTGCTCACGGATTTCCCAGGAAGGGCTCTCGTGGCCCACCTGGAATTCCCTTTGCCATTTCTCTCTATAAATGTCCCCCTTGGGCGGAGATTTTGCTATAAAAAGAGGATTTTTGTTTCATTTCTGTGTCGAGGAGCTGTTGGTTGGGATGTTCAAACAGTCCCGGCCTCTCTCAGCATTCCCAGGGCGGCTCAGCTGCCAAATCCTCCTCCCTGATTTTCCCTGGAATTCGCCCCTTCCCATCCTCCTCTCCCTTCTCCCAGAGTTTTGCTGGAAAAGATTTCTCTTTGGCCCACGGTTCAATCGGGAGTTGTTGGGTTTTGGGTCCAAAGGAGTTTTTTGGGGCGTTCCCGGCAGAGGGATGACCTGGGATGAGAGAAAGCCTCGGGGATTAGGATTGGGGATTTTCAGCAGGGAGGATTTGGGAAGCAATAAACATCCCTCTAATGGGCACATCCACGGCATTTCCTTTTCCCTGGAGCTGATCCTTTAGGATGAGCCCTTAATGACTGGAGGCAACAGTAATTAATTACCCTCATTAACACCAGCCTGGTCCTTATCCATTATCCCATTGGGATGCGGGGTGCTTAACCCCCATCAACATTCCAGCTCCAAGAAATTCCCTTTTTTAGAGCACATTTGGTGCCTTTCTCCACTCCCAATTCCCGATGGAGCTGTGGGAATCCACATCAGGACCCAGCTGGGTTTTCTCCCAAAAACTCAGACCGGATCAGGGCATTTTCCACCGGTCTCTGGGAAGGTGGAGTGGGTGGAGCAGCATTTTCCAGCCTCCCTCGCTGAGCAGCTCCTGGGAAGGAATAAAACAGGATCGCTGCTCCTTCCACGGCTGCGATCCCGGTGTTTTAGGGATGTGGCAGCTTTGATATTCCCTTCAAAACGGGCTGCGGACATGAAAGGCGGGTTTGTCACTCGCTGCCTCGCCCGGGGCTCCGCCGCCGAGGTTGTTGTGCTTTGCAGGGAAAGGATTTGGTTTTCCGAGAGCAAAAAATATCCCCCGTCAGCAGGAGGCTGCAGCTGCAGCTCCTCCCGATCCCGGCACGCTGCCCCTTCCCTGGGACGGGACGAGAGGGTGACCAAAATCAAGGGTTAACATCCTGAAATATCCTCGTTTTCCTTATTTCTTCTGGAGCGTGGCATCACCTCATCTGAGGTGTCCCTGAAATCATCACATGTGCCCAAATCCATCCGGCCGAAATCCAGCACGGCATCATCAGAGAATCCTGAAATGGTTTGGGATGGGACATTAAATCCCATCCCATTCCCCCCCCTGCCATGGGCAGGGACACATTCCACTGTCCCAGGCTGCTCCAAGCCCCAATGTCCAACCTGGCCTTGGGCACTGCCAGGGATCCAGGGGCAGCCACAGCTTCTCTGGGAATTCTATTCCAGGGTGTCCTCACCCTCCCAGCCAGGAATTCCTTCCCAATATCCCATCCAGCCCTGCCCTCTGGCAGTGGGAAGCCATTTCTCCTCTTCCTGCCACTCCAGGCCTCGTAAAAAGTCTCTCCCCATCCTTCTTGTTGGGTCCTTCAAGTACTGGAAGGCCACAATTAGGCCGCACTTGTTCCAAGGCCTGAGCACCCTTTCCATGAAGGAATTTTCCCAATATCCACCCTGAGCCTCCCCTGGCCCAGCCTGAGGCCGTTCCCTCTCCTCCTGTCCCTGTTCCCTGCCAGCAGAGCCCGACCCCCCCCGGCTGCCCCCTCCTGTCAGGGACTTGTGCAGAGCCACAAGGTCCCCCCTGAGCCTCCTTTGCTCCAGGCTCAGCCCCTTCCCCAGCTCCCTCAGCCCCTCCTGGGGCTCCAGACCCTTCCCAGCTCCCTCAGCCCCTCCTCACATTTCCCATTTGTAAAACACAGATGCCATACGAAAGATGAGGAGATTCGCATAAAACCTCCCGGAATTTTTGCACCATTCCAAGAGCCCAGGCCCTGGAAGGAGGGGCTGCCCCTTTCTGACCTCGGGGAACATCCAGAGATCTCTCGCGTCGGGAAAACCAAGGTGGGGAATCAGTCACAAGCTGGACTCGATGATCTTGGAGCGGTTCCGTAACCTCACCCAGGCAGGGGAATCCCCATCCACGCCCCCCTGCACAGCTCTTTTTAGGGAGTTTTCCCTCAGAATGCCGATCAATGCCGGAACGAGGCGAGGCAGCAGCTCGGGGAGGCTTTTACAGCTCAATCCAGGCCGGCCCTGGGGGCTCAAAGCCAGACTTGTTCCCTAAATATCATTTTCCAGCGCTGGAATTCCCTACCCGAGCACAACTGACCTTTGGCAGGACGCGATTTCAGCTGCAGCTCCACAAACGTCGCTGCTGCCGCGGCTGCTCCTCGCTCCGTGTTCCCACCCGTCATTCCCACCCGGCCTAATCCAAGGGGACAGAGGAGCGCGGCCCCTCCGAGTGATCCCGGTTATCCCTCATTACTCCCCTTGTTCCAGCCCTCCGCCTCCCCAGCTGCCGCTAAACCCGAGCCCCTCGCTCCAGGCCGGCTCTGCAGGGCCGGGCCTGCCTTAGGCCCGGAATCAATTAAGCAGGACTCGGCCCAGCGGCTCGGAGAGCGGCTTAGAGCAGCTTTAATTTTGATTAATATCTCCTCCTGCCTTTAAACCCATCTAGGCACGACTCCCGACCCAGCCATGCTTGTTAAAATCATAAATCAACCCGTTCCCTTCCCTCCCGCCGCTCCGAGACCTTTCCAGTCGCGGCCGTCCCAGACTTTTCTTCGCTGGCTTTGCCTCAGCCCTCTGCAGAGAGGAAAATCCACTCATCGAAGCCCCCCTTCCCCTCAAAAAAAAGCCTGGAACGTGGATTTGTTTTAAAGTAATTCAAGTTACCTCGTAAGGACAGGACACTTTACAGGGTGGGAGGAAAGGTGGTCACCCCAGAACTCAGATCCCAAGGTTTTGCCCATCCTGGGAGGATGGACACCTCCCACTATCCCAGGGTGCTCCAAACCCCGTCCAACCCGGCCTTGGACACTTCCAGGGATCCAGGGGCAGCCTCAGCTTCTCTGGGAATTTCATCCCAGCTCCTCCCCACCCTCAAAGGCAGGAATTCCTTCCCAATCTCCCACGTAAACCGACTGTCTCTGAGATTAAAGCCGGAACGATAATTCCAACGTTCTCCATCACTCAGCCGGCGCCTGGAAAACCGCGGCGCTCCCGCCGACGGGGAAGGCACCAATTGGGTTTTTAAGTTCGTTCAACGCGGTTTTACCACGAAACGAGTAAAATTTCCAACAGAATAAGGACTTCTCCATTCACTCAAGGAGCCCTCAGTGGCTGTTGACATCGAGATCCAGTTATGGAAATGATGGGGTGGAAATAGATTTTTCCAGGCCGTAAATAAACGTTGTCTGCAAGGAATGCGCTCCCGACGAGAGGCGCGAAGGAGAGGCACCGACGCCTCCTGCCAGGCCTTGGAATGGTTTATTCAGAAGCACTTCTGCTCCTCACACACGGCCTGATCCCATCTGCCCAGCCTCGGGAATGGTTTATTCAGAAGCACTTCTGCTCCTCACACACGGCCTGATCNACGAAACGAGTAAAATTTCCAACGCAACAAAGACTTCTCCATCCCGTCGAGGAGCCCTCGGTGGCTGTCAGCATCGAGATCCAGTTATGGAAATGTTGGGGTGGAAATAGATTTTTCCAGGCCGTAAATAAACGTTGTCTGCAAGGAACACGCTCCCGACGAGAGGCGCGAAGGAGAGGCACCGACGCCTCCTGCCAGGCCTTGGAATGGTTTATTCAGAAGCACTTCTGCTCCTCACACACGGCCTGATCCCATCTGCCCGGCCTCGGGAATGGTTTATTCAGAAGCACTTCTGCTCCCCACACGGCCTGATCCCATCTGCCCGGCCTCTCCCAGGTGTTGTTAAACACTCGGAGCGGAATCGCGGGATCTCTGAGGTCGGAAAAGATCTTTGGGATCATCGAGTCCAAGCCGTGCCCGATCCCCACCTTGCCCCCAGCTCAGAGCTCTGAGTGCCACCTCCAGGAATTCCTTGGGCACCTCCAGGGATGGGGCACTCCAAACCTCCCTGGACAGCCCCTGCCAAGGCCTGAGCACCTTTTCCACAGAGAAATTTTCCCTGAAAAGTTCTCCCGCCCAGCCCCCCGTGCCCAGGGGCTCATCCCAGCACTGGGATGGGGAAGGTTTAGCAAAGGACTGTGCTAAAGGAATAAATAAATAAAATTATCAATTCAAAGTTTGGGATATGGGAGCATCTCTGCAGTTCCAGCCTGGTGCCGGTCACCAGCAGGGAGAAATCCATGGGATTTATCCAAATCTCCAGGGCTGGAGCCAGATGCTCCCCTCGAGCTCAGCACAGCTTCTAGCCCCGTGAAGTGACACCCAAATGTCACTGACTGAAATGAATTTATGGATAAAATTCCTCGGGTCAGGAATATTCGTGGTGCCAGCGAGGATGAGGAGAGCTCTGCCCGGGCTGGTGAAGAAACAGGAGAAAATCTGGGATAACCTGAGCAGGGATAAACAGCTCCTGCCTGGTTTGGGTGGGATTTGACACTTTTTCTCCAAAATGACACCAAAAACCAGAAGGAAAGGAAAGGCAGGAGCTGGAATTTTGCTTCCAACGTCGCCCAGACTCAAAGGGGAGTGAGGAGAGCTCGGCTCTGCCCCAGCCCTGCTGCCCAGCAGCGAGGATACCAAATATCGGGATTTTTCCAGAGAAAGCAGGGACAGGGAATCCGCAGGACAAACTCCTGCACACCCCAGCTTAGGGAGGGAAGCTGGGATTCATGGACACGGCAAGGAGCTGGAATTGCAGGCAGACGGTGCCATCTAGCTGCTGCTCCTGGAGTGGGAATGCTGCCCCTGGAGCTGGAATGCTGCTCCTGGAGTGCGAATGCTGCTCCCGGAGTGCGAATGCTGCCCCTGGAGCTGGAATGCTGCTCCTGGAGCGGGAATGCTGCGCTCCCCTGGCAGTGGGAAGCCATTCCCTGTGTCCTGTCCCTCCAGGCCTTGTCCCCAGTCCCTCTCCAGCTCTCCTGGAGCCCCTTTAGGCCCTGCAAGGGGCTCTGAGCTCTCCCTGGAGCCTTCTCCTCTCCAGGTGAACATTCCCAGCTCTCCCAGTCTGGCTCCAGCCCTCGGTCTCATTCCCTTCAGGAGAGAGCCCCCATTTTCCCTGCTCTTCCTTTTCTCTCCAAGGCACCTTTAGAAACCCTTTTTGTCACCCTTGGTGGCCCTGGGCAGATTTAATTCCCTCGGGGCTTCATCCTCCCCAGTTCCCGTGTGCTTGGATGAATTCCCTGTATCCTCTCAGGCTGCCTGTCCCTGCTGCCACCCTCTGGGTTTGTCCCTTTTCCTCAGCCCGGCTCTGGAATTCTGAGCCCTAAACTCGGTGTCACCCCAGGCATCACCTGCAGCCTCCAAACCGCCCCAGGTGGAGCTCACTCCTTGCAGGAATTCGGGAATGTCAAGCTGGAAGCGTTGTCCCAGTCTCACAGCTGAGGAAGGGAACTGCTGATCCTGATCCAGGGGATTGGGATCCAGCTGGAATTCACCTGGAGATGCTGGGAGAAGGAAAGATCACCCCCAGCCTGGTCCCACAAACACAGGAGGCACAGCAGGAGGCACAGCAGGTATTCCCAGCAGAAACAGCACTGCTTTCCCATCCCAGCACTGCCAGCTTCCTTTCCCAGCCTCGGGATGAGCCTAGAAGCCAAAGTTTCACCCAAAGCCTTTGAAATTCCTCCCAGAGCCTCTGACAGGCGTGGATTGTATCTGGTGCATAATCCCCTGCCATTCAGCGGGGTTTCAGCAGCACAAATCCCCCCTAAACTCAATTCCAGCCGAGGGAAGCTCATCCCTCCCAAAGCCGAGGCGTTGCTGCCTTTTCCCCGGCTCCGAGCAGGACGTTTTATTTCCCTGCAGGAAAACATTCATGAGCTGCTCCCTGTTAATGCAAAGCCCTGGGAGCGGGTTTGGGTTTCACCCGTTCCTCAGGGGAATCAGCAGCTCTCCATAAATCGCTCTGCATCCAAATAAGTTCGAGCTTCGCATCCACGAACCCCCGGAGATGGGAGCCATCAGCTTCAGGGAGAAACAAAATGCAATTTTCTCCAGAAATTCCAGGGTTTGTCACCTCGCCTTTGTCGTGTGTTGGGCAATAAATTGCTGGTTGAGGCAGCAATGAGGTAAAAAGGAATTACAGCGTGTCCTGCGCCGCTTTCTCCCCTGATTTAAAAGATGGGAGCGATAAAAAAGGAGGTTTAAGGGGTATTTGAATGTTTACAGGGTAATTTAAAAACATATTTCAGCTTTTAGGGATTTGCTTTGCAGTTACCACCCCCAGCTATTTGTGTTATTTTTGTTCCCCATCGTGAGGGTAACAAAAAATGTTCTGGCACCGATTTGGTGCCCGGATCCTCAGGGCAGCACAGGGAAAACGATCCCAAATCCCTTTTGCCCTCAGGAAGGAGCTTTGCTCAGGAGAGAGGGAGGAATATCCACAATTCCCTGCCTGCTTTGAACGGCTCTTTCAGCTCTGAGAGCCCAAAATATTCCGGCACTGCTGCCATTCCCAAGGCTCTCAGTGGTGCCCACCAGGGGAGGATCCTTCTGTGCCCAAGGTGTTGGGAAAAACACGGATTTCCCACTGGGAAGGGCCTCTGAGAGGCAGCAGGAGGGAAGCTGGACACGGCCGTGGGAACTGCAGAGATCCTCCCATCACATTTTGGATTTCTGTGAAGTTTTACACCTCAGAGCCCCACCCCAAATAGAAGAAATTCAATATTTTGGTTAAAAAGGCAATCAGGGCTCTCTGGTATTTCAGAATCACACCAAAGTCAAACACATCCCATGGGATTCCCTCCCTGTGCACACCAGAGGGGGGGAAAGCCCAAAACCACCAGCAGAGCAACTGAATATTTTCATTTTTTTAGGTGCAGAACCTTCACACTGAAGCTTTTTGGTAAGAAGCAGCATTGAACCATTTCTCCTTCAAAATGAGAAGCCCAACCACCTCCTGCTGCAACAAAGCCAAGCCAGCAGCAGGCAGAGCTCCCAAACGATCCCAAATCCACACCCCAGTGCCACTCGTGGGTGGATGTAGGGGGAGCAGGCAGAAGGAGCCCCTTCCTCACCTCCCCCAGGCAGGCAGCACCATCCCCACACCAGTTTGGAACTGGGACACTGGAGAGGGCAGAAACCCCCCCAGGAACCTGCTCAGCCCCATGGCAGCAGCTCGAGGCAAAGAAGAGACAAAAATATGAGAAAGTGAGAGCCAAAAGTTTAACCCTTTTTGATTTTAATTAGATTTTAACTACAAATTTATCCTGTTTGGCGTCCCAGGATTCGCTGCTCCTCTCCTGCACCTCGCTGTGGGTTTAACCCCCTTGCTGATGACATTTTCTCCCAAATCATGGAATGGTTTGGGTCGGGAGGGACCTTAAATCCTTCTACACCTTCTGCTGGACAGGCCTTGGAGAAACCTGGTTTGGTGGGAGGTGTCCCTGCCCATAGAACTGGATGGATTTCAGGTCCCTTCCGACCTAAACCATCCTGGAATTCATGGAATTCCATGGGCACAGCTGGGTTGGCTCCCATTCCCTGCTCACCAAACCATCTCATTGATTTAATAACCAAGGGGATAAAATAAAAACCCCTGGAGATTCCCAAAGGATCTGCAGAGCTCTCAGCAGGGAGGGACCAGCACTTGGCAACCCGGGTGTGAGCAGAGAATCACAGACCTGGTGTCAGTCCTCAGAGCAATGGCACCGAGAGCACCCACACACTCATAACCCCCTCTGAAGGGCTTAGGAACCCTAATTCCAGACCTCGGGCACACTTCGGTTTGTCTTTAACTCATTCCCTTCAGAGAAGCTGTGGCTGCCCCTGGATCCCTGCAAGTTCCAGGCCAGGTCGGACAGGGCTTGGAGCAGCCCGGGATAGCGGGAGCTTGGGAGCAACTCCCCCCATTCCTGGAGTAGCACTGCGGGGAGAAGAACCCCCATAGCTGCAATAACCTTTACAGAAGGGAAACACGCACGGGTCAGCTGGGTTAGGAGACCATTTATTAAGTAAAGCTGAGCCAAAACGCTGTGGATTTGTCAAGGAGGCCCTGGGACGCCCCGGGAGCTCCTGGCTGTCGCCTCATCCTCCCGGCGCTCAGTCCAGCTGCAAGAGAGCGAGAGAGACAAGAGGAGTCAGCGGGAACCGGCAGCCCCGAGCCCCTTCCCGCCGCCGCGGGCCTCACCTTGATGAAGCCGATGTCCTTTGCGTACTGGCGGAAGCACTGCCGGCACATGTTGAGCCCGTACTTGCGGATGAGGCCGTGGCGGTTGGAGCACACGCGGCTGTGAGGGGAACAGAGAGAGAGGCGGGTGAGGGCGGGGAATGGAGCCGGG
>VZTA01012304.1:19443-47930 GCA_013398855.1 Mohoua ochrocephala | reverse complement strand
CGTGGCCTCAGGGCTGTGGGGGCTGTGCCTCTTCATCGTGTCCTGCCCTCAGCACTGCTCCCGGCCCCGCTCTGCCCCTCAGCACTGCCCTGCCTGGGCTCTGCGTAACCCTCTCACCCGCTCTGTCAGCCCGTGCCACCCCCTGCCATGGGCAGGGACACCTCCCCCTGTCCCAGGCTGCTCCAAGCCCCATCCAACCTGGCCTTGGACACTTCCAGGGATCCAGGGGCAGCCACAGCTGCTCTGGCAATTCCAGCCCAGCCCCTCCCCACCCTCCCAGCCAGGAATTCCTTCCCAAGATCCCACCCAAATCTCCCCTTTTCCCATTTGAAGCCATTCCCTGTGTCCTGTCCCTCCACCCCTTGTCCCCAGTCCCTCTCCAGCTCTCCTGGAGCCCCTTTAGGCCCTGGCAGGGGCTCTGAGCTCTCCCTGGAGCCTTCTCCAGGCTGAACAACTCCCAGCCAGCTGGGAAGCTGCTCACAGCCCTGTGGAGCTCTGACACATCCCTGGTGCTCGGGGCAATCAGAATGTCCAGCCCAGCTCTGAAGGGAGTGACTGACACCCCTGACACCCCCCAGACCAGTACAGTGCTCGTACTGGGGTTACTGGTGCCCCAGTGTAACCAGTACCTTTTACATCCCTGCCACAAAGAGGAGGGCTGGCAGCAACTGGCACCTTTCTGCATTTTATCCATTCATATAAATTTTTCCCATCTCATTTTCTCCCTCTCTCAATTGCTGCGTGTTGAGAGCAGTTTCTCCATCTCTCCACGGTTGTTGCTTGCAGCTCGTTCCATCAATCTCCCTTTGCTGCCTCCTTGGTTGCTCCTTGGTAATCTGTCATAACCTGCCCTCCTGTGGGCTTTCATTGCCTCTGGGATTTTTCCAGCCACTCGTGTTTGGGATTCTCCAAAGCATTCTGTGTTTTCCTCTCGGCAGCTTGTTGGGAATGAGGGTGAACAACGTTTACGATGTGGACAACAAGACCTATCTCATCCGCCTGCAAAAGTAAGGGCTTTCAATGTCTTTGTTTAAAAATCCTTTAGAAATGCTATGGGAAAACTGGATTTATTTTTTTTTAAATTGTCTGCAGTGATTTCTGACTTGTTTTCAGTGAAATCCTGCTGTTCTTTGATAAAATACAGTAATTTTTACCCCAAAAATTAACGGGAAATAGGACATGAAAACCCTGCAAACTGATGGGTGGTGAGGGGTGGCTGCTCCTGCGCCACGTGGAATCAGGGAATATCCTCACTTGGAAGGGATCCAGGAGGATTTTGGGGCCCAGCTCCTCTGTTTTGCCCTCAGGCCGGACTGCAAGGCCACGCTGCTGCTGGAGTCCGGGATCCGAATCCACCTGACCGAGTTCGAGTGGCCGAAGAACATGATGCCATCGAGCTTTGCCATGAAGGTAAACGCAACAGAGTTTGGGGTTTTTTTGGTCAAATGGCTGGGTTTTGGGAAGGAATGTTCACGTTCTGTCCTTGGAGACAAGAAAGTAGGGATGGATTATCCCGGGGAACCCTGATCCAGCAGGTGGATGGAGATAATGGAAGAGCAAACGTGGGCTTGGGATCACATCGTTGATGTTCAGTGCCTGAAAGAGCGAATATTTAAATTTATAAAAACTCCTGCTAATCTGCTGGATATCTTTTGGACCTCCCAGACCTTCTGGAATGTTGCTCCAGCAAAATCCTTGTCATTCCAGTTTGTCTTGCATTTTTAGGCACTGGATGCACGCTGTGATACAGAGTCCTCTGTTCAGTCTGCTGGGCTTTGGGGGTTCAGAGCTAGCTCCAGGCTGTTAGGGGGCTCCCCCAGAGGGATCCACAGGTAGATCCAGGGGGATACAGCCTGGGATGACTCCCCTGGATCTGTTTATCCTCTGGGTGCAGCCCCATGGAAATGACTCGGCTGAGATTCCCCGGGGTGGCTTTCCACGGCAGAGATGGACGCTCTCCTTCCAGAATAAACCCTTGGAATGGGAACTGGCTGCTCCCTTGAGCTAAACAACCAACATGGAAAAAACGTCTTAATGTTAAGAATTGGCATCAATTATATTTATAATTATAAAAATGAAGGCGTTACTTGGTGAGAACCACCATTTTTGCCCTTACGATATTTGAATTAAATAGAAGGCGGTTGGTGCCACAGGAGGGCTCCGTAGCTGAGCCATTCCCAGATGTTTCCCACATATCCCAGACATTTTTCCCACCCCTGGCAGTGCCGGAAGCACCTGAAGACGCGGAGGTTGGTGAGCGTGAGCCAGCTGGGCATCGACCGCATCGTGGACCTGCAGTTCGGCAGCGACGAGGCCGCCTATCACCTGATCGTGGAGCTCTATGACAGGGTGAGTGAGGCCTCCAGCAGCGTCCCCCCCGGGGGGCAGGGACACCGGGGTGGCCTCGCTGAGGGTCCCCGTGCTGCTCCCAGGGCAACATCGTCCTCACCGACCACGAGTTCCTCATCCTGAACATCCTGAGGTTCCGCACGGACGAGGCGGACGACGTCAGGTTCGCCGTGCGGGAGCGGTACCCGGTGGACAGTGCAAAAGCTGCCGTGCCTCTGCCGACTCTGGACAGGTAATTTCCATTTCAGAGCTCTTAAATGGTGTGGTTTTTGGGATAAACCCAAATTCCTTGGAGCTGTGAGGATGTTGGGGTAGTTCCTCACATGTTACAAGCCACTTTTAGTTTCTTTTTTGGAGGCTGGAAATGTTTTGTAGCTCCTGAGCAATGCGGTGTTGTTTTGTTGTTGTAAACCACGTTGTTCTTTGGAATTGCAGCTGTCCCTTGTCTCCTGCAGGTTAACTGAAATCATATCAAATGCACCCAAAGGGGAGCAGCTGAAGAGGGTTCTCAACCCACTCCTTCGTAAGTGACTGGGCTTTGGTAGGAGATGAAATGGGGTCAGTCAATGTGTGTTATGTCACGCTGGAAAATTCCAATAACTCACCATAGAATCCTGGAGTGGTTTGGGTTGGAAGGGACCTTAAAGCCCATCTCATTCCAACCCCCTGCCTTGGGTGGGGACACCTTCCAGTAGCCCAGGTTGCCTTGGGAAACAGAGATTTATGGATTCCAAGCCATCTGCACAGAGCTGAGCCTGCAGGGATGAGAGCTGGGAGTGGCTCTGGTGGAGCTCTGGCTCGGGGTATTTTGCACCATCCTGGTACCAAACAGGAGCTGTAAGTGGAAAATCAGCTTTTCCTGAGCACGGAACCAAATTTGTCTTGTGTGAGGTGGTCAGAACAAAATTGGGTTTTCCTCCTGGCCTGGCAATGCTGGTCAAGCAGAGAATTTCCTGAACAGCTCAAATTACACCTAAGCATTACTTTCCCCATCTCTTTACTCTTTTTCACCACTTTTCCCTCTCTTTCTCTGCCCTGGTCTGCTAAATAATTGCTATTACTATATAATAATAATATTACTGCATAATTGCTCATTATTGGCCCCCACTGCTCCCAGTTTTGCTGTATCCATGCTGGAATTTGGTATTTCTGATCCCATCAGGTAGGAAACCTTGGCCTCACACGGTGTTACTGATCCAATGACCAGGCCCAGCTGCTCTACTCTAAAATCCCCACAGTTTTTCCTTTTGTGGGAATTTGGCTGTTTCTCTCCTCCTCCTCCTCCACCCATGAAATCCACCCATCCCTCCCACCCCTTCCCTGATTTTTGGCACTTCTCACTCTTCTCTCACACTCTTGTGTCCATATTTTTTTCTAAATGCAAATTGTGAATATTTTCTACAGATGATCTTTATTATTTTATTAGATTCTTCATTATTTCTCTCTTTTTTTTTTAACAGCTTATGGGGCCACTCTCATCGAGCACTGCCTTATAGAAGCTGGGTTTTCTGGAGCTGTCAAAATAGATCAACATCTGGAAAATAAAGGTATCATATTTTAAAGGCTGGGCCACAAATATGGGGATTTTTATGTCTCTGTAGTGTTTTTTTTTTCCAAAGAGGTGAGTAAAACTATAGTTCTGACCACGTGGTTTTATGTTTTTTAATGTTTTTAGCTTGAGGAGCAGCCTTGTTTACATTAAAACTCTTGATTTGTGCAAGAATTGGAGCTAAAATATCAGATTCTTCCTGTAGTCTAAATGGTTTTATCATGAGACACCACCTCACCCAGGAGGTGAGTTCTGGTTGTGCCAAGAGCTGTCTGACAAGAAGAATTAACATCAGAGTCTTTATTTGTAGCAAACTTTGGGGATTTGGTGAAGCAGCAGCTTTACATTTATTGGGAAATTCAGGATTTGGGTAGGAAAATCAGAATATATCTCCCTGCAATCTTATTTTCCTCGTGTGCTTTATCTTTGCCATAAATCCAGAGGATTTTTTTCCTTCCTGCTGGATTATGGTGCTGTAAAAAATAACTCCTCACAGCTTCTGCTTTGCCCTCTGCAGCTTCAGTTTCACAAAGTGCTGGGATTTGTGTGGTCTTTTTTTTTTTTCCCTCCTGAAACTTGAATAATTATGTCCTAAAAGCACCTAAAGAGATTTTTATATTAAAAATTTCCCAGATGTAAACTCAGGCTCGTGTTTAAAGTGAGCAATAACTGCTGGAGTGAAGCACCAGGGATGAAATATTTCTGCTGTTTTATTTTCCCTCTTTAGAAAACCTGGAAAAGGTTCTTTCAGCTCTGGAGAAAGCAGAGGAATACATGGCCCTCACTGACAACTTCAGTGGGAAGGTGGGTCTGGGGTGGCTTGTGGGTTGTTTGGGATTGCAGAGTTAAACTGGCGGGCAGGAATTCCTCAGGGTGTGCAATTCCTGCTGTTCCCAGCCGTGGGTTTCATTCCTGGGTGTCAGGTGGTGATGTGGAATAAAAAATTGCTTCTTTCCACGGGGTGGGCAGCAATTAAATAATGCACGAGCAGGTTGGGTAAATCCTGAAAGATTTTCACTTGGGTTTTGATAAATAATATTAAAGTAATAATTTACTTTATTACTGTAATCATACAGTGATAAATTCTGTAATAAATAAACTGTGCATTTATGGGATAATCCTGAGGGTTGCAAGGAGTTCACTTCTTTTTCCAGAAGAAATTGGGAGTCAAGAGGAGCCAGTTGGGGCAGGGATTTACTCAGGCACAAGGTTCCCTGCTGGAATTATCTACTGCCTCATGCTGGTGACACCTAAATCTTTTGATCCAAAAATGATATTTTTGTTTACTTTCAGGGTTATGTTATCCAGAAGAAGGAGAAAAAGCCAAGCCTGGAACCAGATAAACCAGCAGAAGATATCTACACGTAAATATTTGAAGTATTTCTTCCCTTTTTATTTTTTTTGTTTTCCTACTAGTCTGCGTTACAGAAATTAGTTTTCAGGTGATAATATCAAATGTGTATTTTACAGATATGAGGAATTTCATCCTTTCTTGTTTTCTCAACATTCAAAATGTCCCTACTTGGAATTTGACTCATTCAATAAGGTACAGTGCTTTTGCTGATGCTGTACTTAAGTGCTTTAATTGAGTGCTGCTAAAAAAAAAAGTAATTAAAACACAGTGCAGAGGTCGTTCGTGAAAGCAGAGACCTTGGAAGGGATGATTCATTTTCTGGATAAATATTTGCTGAGGAAAGGCCAACTCCAGCAGGGCCTTTAAGGCTGCAGCTGGGCACTGCTGTGTCCTGAGCTCAGATCCTGGAGCTGAGTGTGGAACCCGTGAGGGAGGTGGATGTTTCCAGCCAGAGAATCCCAAATGTTCTGTCCTGCAGAGCTGGAATCTGAGTTGTCTCTGAGTTAACAGCTGTGACAGACATCACATTTGTACTTTTCTTGTTGCTACTCTGAAAGCCTCAGGCCCCTGATTTGGTGTTTCCTTGGGTGTTGTCCTTCCTGGTCCTCAGCTTGTTAACGTCTGGAATCATTAATTGCCTCTTGTTCCTGACCTTGATCTCCAGAATTCCCATTTCACGTTCCTCCCCTGCTTCCTGGCTGAATTTCTGTCATTTCCTTCACTGATCGCAGGGTCCCACAGTGGTTTGGGCTGGGAGGGACTCAAAGCCCACCCAGTGCCACCCCTGCCATGGGCAGGGACACCTCCCACTGTCCCAGGCTGCTCCAAACCCCAGTGTCCAACCCGGCCTTGGACACTTCCAGGGATCCAGGGGCAGCCACAGCTGCTCTGGGAATTCCCATCCCAGCCCCTCCCCACCCTCCCAGCCAGGAATTCCCAATTCCCAATATCCCATCCAGCCCTGCCCTCTGGCAGTGGGAAGCCATTCCCTGTGTCCCATCCCTCCATCCCTTGTCCAAAGTCCCTCTGATGATCTCAACAGCCCCAAACCTTCCTCATCTTGTGCTTTAAGCACAGCTGGAACACCAGGGGCAGTTCTTGGGCATTCTGGGTCTTTGTGGGTTTTGAAGTGACCCAGTGGAGCAGCAGGAATTCAGGACAGACAGAGCTGCCTTTGCAACCATTTCACCTGAACCAGAGCAGCTTCTTTTGCATCATTTCTTAGCAGAAAAGCTGAGCCATGGCTTGGCCACTTCTTTACCTGTGTTTGCAGTGAGACACAGCCCCGAGTGTCCTGCTGAGCTCATCCCATGGGAAGGGAGATGGACAAAGCTCCTGGAGGTTGTTTCAGCCCCTCTCACCTCTTTTAGTGCTTTGCAGCCACTTCTCTGGAGGGACCCTACTCTGCCTGCTGGAAGTCAGGCCAGCCTGGAGGTTCTCCAACCTGATTCTCTCTTGCAGGCAACAGACGAGTTCTACTCCAAGCTGGAGGGGCAGAAGATTGACCTGAAGGCCTTGCAGCAGGTGTGTCCTGAGCCAGGACTGGGGCAGCTGGGATGGCTCCCGGATTTCCAGAGGCTTCACTTGCTTCTGGCAGTCATTACCTGATGCCCTTTGGATTTATATTTATATTTTTTTTTTGCCATCTTGTTTTTGAAAGGAAAAACAAGCGTTGAAGAAACTGGAAAATGTCCGTAGGGACCATGAGCACAGACTGGAAGCTCTCCAGCAGGCTCAGGTAAGACAGATTTGGGGTTTTAATGAACGAGATGCATAATCACAGACCCGTGGGATGGTTTGGTTGGGAAGGAACTTCAATCCCATCCAGCTCCACGAGCAGGGACACCTTCCACTATCCCAGCTTGCTCCAACCTGGCTTGGAACCCTTCCAGGGGTTGGCAGGGCTGGAGTTGGATGTTATCCTGTGCCACAGCTTCGATCCAGTCTTGGATTTCTTCCCCACTCCTTCCATTTTTTACAAACCTCTTGCTGAGCACGTGTTCAGCTCCAACAGCTCCAACCTTCTCCTTTCCCTAAGGAAGCTGATAAGCTGAAAGGAGAGCTGATAGAGATGAACCTGGAGGTGGTGGACAGGGCCATCCAGGTGGTCAGGAGCGCCTTGGCCAACCAGATCGACTGGACCGAGATCGGGGCCATCGTCAAAGAGGCCCAGGCCCAGGGGGACCCCGTGGCCACGGCAATCAAAGAGTTAAAGCTGCAGACCAACCACATCACCATGCTGCTGAGGTGAGTGCCCGCTGCTCAGTGCCTGTGAAAACCTCATCTCGCACTGCATCAGGAGCTTAGAGATGAAAAACAAACCCCAAAATAGCTTTTTTTATGGCCAGAAGTTGTGGTGTGAAAGCTGGGACGTGGCCAAGTTAATCCATGAGGTCTTAGGTCCCTCCCTTTCAGGAATGTCAGTACATGGAATAAACTGGTTTTCACTCAGTTCCTTGGATTGGAAAGAATTGGGCTCTTTATCTTCTGCTCTTGTTTTCTTTTTTCCTCCAGATTTTAGACATAAATGGGCTGGAATGAGGGGGCCTTCCTGTGTCTGCGCAGTGAAAAGGGTTTAGAGGCTCCTTGGGCCATTTCCAAACTTCTGAGAGAATTAAATGGAGAGCACATTGCACCAAGGATTAAAACTTCACCAGTTCTCTTATCTTCATCTCATGATGCCATGTGTTTTTAGGAACCCCTATGTGTTATCTGAGGAGGAAGAGGAGGAGGACGATGCTGACGTAGAGAAAGAAGAAACAGAAGAACCAAAGGGAAAAAAGAAAAAGAATAAAACCAAACAGTTGAAGAAACCTCAGAAAAACAAACCCTTGTTGGTTGATGTTGATCTCAATTTGTCTGCCTATGCCAATGCCAAAAAGTAAGATTTTTTTTTAAGTAAACGTGTGTTTCTGTAGGAGAGATTTCTCTGTGTTTGCAGGAGGAAAGGTTTTGGGATATCCTTTTAAAAATGGGAATGGCAGCTTGCCCTGAGCCCTGGGATGGGAATTGCCCTGGCCCAGACTCGCTGGTGCGTGGCAGCTGGTCTGTGGCTGTCACATTGATTGAATTTTGTAATTAATTGAGTCCAGTTCTGCACATGGAGCAAAATGCAGAGGCCTGGGATAAGTGGGATGAGGATAAAGGAGTGGATGTGCTGGGATTTCAGGGGCAAACACTTGTGTTTGTCACAGGTACTACGATCACAAGAGACACGCAGCCAAGAAAACTCAGAAGACAGTGGAAGCTGCAGAAAAGGTATTTTTTTCCCTTGGATTTGAGAAGAGATTTAAAAGGAAAATCCTGACCTGGTCTGAGCAGCCCTAACGAGACATGAAAGGGAAAAACAACCAGCCCAGGGTTGTTTTATTCCTGACATTTTGAGCTCAGTGGAGGATTGCAGATCCCTGGTGTGTCGTCCTTTTCCACCAGTAGCATTGGGAATACTCAGAACAGGTGCAGATGCTGACAGAGCAGGACTTGGAGTGGAAAATCAGTGGAAATGCTTCCAATCCAAGAGCTGATGATTTCAGGGAGCAGCTCTCCAGGGTGCAGTTTTAGGGGCAGCTGTCTCACAGGAGCAGGGCTGGGTGGAGCCTGCACTCTCATAAAGTCCAGAGAACCATTTCCTACCAACTTCCCCAGTGCTCAGTTGGGAATTTTGGGATTCCTGCTGGATGGTGACGGTGCTTTCTGTCCAAACAGGCTTTTAAATCAGCTGAGAAGAAGACGAAGCAAACCCTGAGGGAAGTCCAGACAGTCACCACCATCCAGAAAGCCAGAAAGGTCTATTGGCAAGTACAGCTCTCTTGTCCTTCTCTCGTGTCCCGTGTCAGGGTGGATCCTCACTGGCTGGGAAGTGGAGCTGGTTGGGATTTCTGAGCACTGCACTTTGTGTGGTGTCCCCCTACAGCTGCTTCCTAAAGCCAGAGAATCCCAGAATGGTTCCCAGGGATAATAACCCAGGGAAGCTGTGCCTGCCCCATCCCTGGAAGTGTCCAAGGCCAGGTTGGATGGGCCTTGGAGCAACCTGGGAGAGTGGAAGGTGTGGTCCAGTGGGACTGGATGAGCTTTAAGGTCCCTTCCAACCCAAACCATTCTGGGCTTCTGTGATTTAAAAAAAAACCCCAAACCAACCAACAAATGAAACAAAACCCCAAAGCTTTGAATCACCTAATAACTGAATTATTAAAATAGAAATAAATAGGAGGACTGTGGTGATGGTGGTGCTTGTTTCATCTCACAATCTCACTGCCAGTGATGCTGTAGTTGTCCCATGCCTTGTTTTTATGCCTCAGGCCTGTGGATGGAAGTGAAACTGTTTGCAGTGTCATAAATGGTAGAAGCTGAGATGGATATTCTGAGTGCAATGTCCTGTTAGTTCCAGGTGTTTCTCACACCCTGGATTTGCTGGAATTTGGCAGGTTTGAGAAGTTCCTGTGGTTCATCAGCTCTGAGAATTACCTGGTCATTGCTGGCAGGGATCAGCAGCAGAACGAGCTGATCGTGAAGCGCTACCTCAAACCAGGTGAGTCCATGGAGGGGATGTCTGGGTTTCCCTCCCCTTTTAAAAATTTGGGAATGTCCAGGAATGACATGGGAAGGTTTCTCTGCTTTGTCCTTGAGTTGGGGCCTTGGATCAAAGGGAGTTTTGGTGATGGGAGTCCCTGTGGTGCCACGGGGCGAGAGCAGGTCGGATGGGCTCCCCTCAGGAGCAGAGGAGCTGGTTCTCCCTGGGATGAGGATGGACTAAAAGGCTCCTGTGTCCCCAAACTGCCCCTTGAGCCAGAGCAGCCATTTCCAACTAACATTAGAGACTTCCCTGGCTCCGGGGGCCCGTGGCTCTGACTGGAGCCTCCCATTTCCCAGGGGACATCTACGTGCACGCGGATCTGCACGGAGCCACCAGCTGCGTGATCAAAAACCCCTCAGGTACCTGTGGGACCCTGGGCACGGGAGCTGGCACCACCTTCCCTCGGGATGTGGATCAATCCTTCCCTCGGGAAGCTCACAGGCAGGATTAGGGCTCACAGGCAGCACTGAAGGGGTCGTGGGTGTCCCCCCAGGTGAGCCCATCCCGCCGCGGACGCTGACGGAGGCCGGGACCATGGCCCTGTGCTACAGCGCTGCCTGGGACGCCCGCGTGGTCACCAGCGCCTGGTGGGTCACCCACAGCCAGGTGAGCCCGCTCAGGGGGCAGCTCTCCAGCCACAGCATCCCAGGGAACTGGGATGTGACCCCACACACACGGTCAGGAGCCGATGGGTGCGGGTGGAATCCCGGGGAGATCACCCCGGAGCCGTGGTGGTTTTGTTCCCTGAGTACTCCTGGATGTATCCCGGGTTTGTTTCCTGAGCTGCTCACCCAGGGCTCCTAAACCTCAGCGCTGGTGGTGTGGGATTGGATTGAAACATCCCTCAGGAAAATTCCCTGCAAGGGAGAGGCAGAGCCCCTCAGATGTGGAGTCCTGCAGAGCTGTTGCCAGGAGTTCAGTGTGCTTCTCCCGGTGCTGTTATTTACCTGGTTCTGGCTTTCTGGCACAGAGATTTCTTTACAGTTTATCGTGATTTTCTTTTAGGTTTCTAAAACTGCCCCCACAGGAGAATATCTCACCACTGGGAGCTTCATGATCCGAGGTGAGGCACAAGGGAACAATGGGAGTGGGATGTTTTCCCAGAGGTGCTGGGCTGTCCTGCAGTGGCACTCCCTGTTCACTCCCTGTGAACAGCCAGCAGATCCCACTCTTCTCCCAGAAATCTCTTGGGAATGGCTGAGACTGAGCATCAGGCAGCTGCAGCAGCATCTCGAGCTGAGCCCTGGGCAGAAGTTCATTAACTCAGCTGCTTTTGAGCTCTCCTGTTCTCATCCCAGAGATAAAAGAAGCCCCAGTGTAATTTTTGGGTAGCCTAAAGCCTCTAATAAAAATGAATTTTGGAAGCACATCCTGCAGCGTGGCTGCCAAACCTCCTCATGAGACTCTGCCTTTGTTTTCCAGGGAAAAAGAATTTCCTTCCACCTTCCTATCTGATGATGGGCTTCAGCTTCTTGTTCAAGGTACAGCTTTTCCCATGCAGCTCCTGCTGGCTTTTGTAATTTGCTTTGAGCTGCAGGAGGCTTTATTTTCTGCATCTTGCTTATCAGTGTATTCCCAATTACTACTTCTCCCACTGGGACAAATCCCATAAAAGGCTTCTTGCTGATAATGGCTCTGCTTTCATTTCCATCTTAGCCCAGGGTGTGCATTTCAAACGGGCTCTGGACGTTCCTGCCTCTGCCAGGGTTGTTATCCCAGCTCTCTTTGGAGCTTGGGAATATTTAGGGAATCTGGGAGTGCAGCTCCACGTGTCACCCTGACTTTTGAGCTTGGCACACTTGGGTTTAAACGAGCTGGTTTTAATTTCCTTGCTTTTTGATGGGAAAAAAAGTGTTCAAAAGGGAAGGAAAAGCTGAGGGAGGTGTTGCTGACACAGCCCTGACCTGGAGGCTCCTCGTTTTCAGGTGGATGAAAGCTGTGTCTGGAGACATCGGGAAGAGAGGAAGGTCAAGGTCCAGGATGAGGACCTGGACACGGTTTCCAGCAGTGCCAGCGAGCTGGTGGCTGAGGAGGTGGAGCTCTTAGGTACAGTGGGAGGGACTGGGTGCTGTGGGTGCTGCTGGGGGCATCCTTCAGGTCTGGGTGATCCCAGATTTTGGATTGCTGATGGGACAAGGGGGAATGGTTTCACACTGCCAGAGGGCAGGGATGGATGGGATATTGGGAATGGGGAATTCCTGGCTGGGAGGGTGGGGAGGCCCTGGCACAGGGTGCCCAGAGCAGCTGTGGCTGCCCCTGGATCCCTGGAAGTGCCCAAGGCCAGGCTGGACATTGGGGCTTGGAGCAGCCTGGGACAGTGGAAGGTGTCCCTGCCCATGGCAGGGGGGTGGAGTGAGATGGGCCTTAAGTTCCCTTCTAACCCAAACCATTCCGGGATTCTGGGATTCCATGATGGATCAGTTTGGTGTTTCTGTGTTTTCCTGCCCCGTGTGCCCCAGAGGGAGGAGACAGCAGCAGCGAGGAGGAGAAAGCCGAGGGTGAGGAAGCTCCGGAGGGTGAGGAAGCTCCGGAGGGTGAGGAAGCTCCAGAGGATGTGGAAGCCACAGCTGAGAGCTCCCGTGAGGAGGGCATTGCCGAGCTGGAGCAGGGAGGAGGGAACGCTCCTGCTCCAGAGGCCGACTCCGAGGAGGACAACGGAGACTCTGAGGAGGAACACCCGGAGCCAAAGAGGGAAGTGAAGGAGGAAGAGGTGAATTACCCGGACACCACCATCGACCTGTCACACCTCCAGTCCCAGAGGTGAGGAAGCAGCAGCTGGGGGCACCTGAGGGTCTCCTAAAACACTGCCAGGACAAGGCTGGGAGGAGCTGCCATCCCTTCTTTCCGTGCTCAGCAATGGGAATGCTGCCTCCTTTTCCCTTCAGGGCTGCTCACACCTGAGACACCGAGCCCTGGGCTGCCTCTGCTCTGCATGAGACTGTGGGCTGAGCTCATCCCCCTGTGGAGCTCATCCCTGGCAGAGGGATTCCTTAGAGGGTGCACAGAGGGGGGATTGGGTGGGTGCACGTGGGGCCCTGTGCCTGGCAAGGGGCACATCGGGGTTCCCTCGGGGCCCAGGCTGTGTTTGGTGCTTGTGTGGGTGTGAGAGGAGCTGGCAGAGAGCCAGGGCTTGTTTGGTGAAGTGAATCCCAGGATTCCTGCCCTTTCCAGTCACCAAAGCTGGGATTGCCAGGCACTGGAAGGCTGAAAGTGTCACAGCCAAGCTGCCCAAGTTTGGGCTGTGGCTGCTGTGTCCAGGGTGAGCTGCCCTGCATCTGCTGATGAGTTCCTTTGCCATCTCCCCACAGATCCCTGCAGAAAATCATCCCCAGAGAGGAAGAGCCCAACTTGGTAAGGTCCCAGCTCTGATGGGTGGCCCGGAGCAGTGGGAGCTGCTGGGCAGGGGCTGCTCTGAACTGCCTTTCCCTCCTCAGAGTGACAGCAGGGCCCAGGGCCGGAGGCACCTCTCTGCCAAGGAGAGGAGGTGAGAGCCAGGGGGTGTTCCAGGGAATCCCAGGATGGTTTGGGTTGGAAGGGACCCTAAGGATCATCCCATCCCACCCCCTGCCATGGGCAGGGACACCTCCCACTGTCCCAGGCTGCTCCAAGCCCCATCCAACCCGGCCTTGGGCACTTCCAGGGACCCAGGGGCAGCCACCGCTTCTCTGGGCACCCTGTGCCTCTTCCCCATTCCCTGCCCAGGTCCTGGGCACATCTGTGCCCTCTCCCAGCCTGGGCTGATCCGTGCCCATCGTCCATCCTGCATTTCCAGGGTGGGTCCTGCTCCTGCCCTTTGGGAATGCTGGCTGGGAGCAGTTTCTTGTGCACTCGTGGGCTGAAGGGGTTTTCCTGAGGAGGGGTTGTTTCCAGCATTCCTCTGGATCCCCGTGGCAGGGAAGCAGGGTGGGAATGCTGACAGGAGAGAGCAGCAGCCTCTCTTGTCACCACAAAGCAGGGTGTTGTGGTGTTGTGATCGTTCCCCTCAGAGAAATGAAGAAAAAGAAGCAGCAGAACAACTCTGAGAACTCGGAGCTGCCTGAAGAGAAGCAGAAGGAGACGGAGACCGAGACCCAACCTCCGGCTGCTCCCAACAGCCACAAGGCTGCTCCAGCCCCTCAGCCCATCAAGCGGGGCCAGAAGGTGGGCAGGGACCAGGGGGACCCTGGGCTGAGCTGTTGGCATGGAAGTGTGGGCAGAAATCCCAGATTTCCCAGGCATCCACGGCTGCCTGGTGGTTCTAGGCTCGTGGTGGTGCTTGGAGTGGTTCCAGGATGGTGGTGGTGGGGGGGGTTAGCACAGAGCTCACTGGAACCAGTCCCGTGCTCACTGGTGAACTGCTCTGGAAGAGTTTGGGATACTGGGAGCAAAGAGCACGTGGGCTCAGCAGCTGTGGGTGCAAAACTCTGCTAAAATGGGTCATTTCTGAAGCTGTTGGTGTTTCCTCCTGCAGAGTAAAATGAAGAAGATGAAGGAGAAGTACAGGGACCAGGACGAGGAGGACCGGGAGCTCATCATGAAGCTGCTGGGGGTGAGGGCTGGAGTTGTGCCTTCCCCAGGGCCTGGTGGCTCCGGTCAGCAGCCCTGACCCCCCGTGTCACCACAGTCTGCAGGCTCCACCAAGGAGGACAAAGGGAAAAAAGGGAAGAAGGGGAAGACAAAAGAAGAGGCAGCGAAGAAGCAGCAGCAGAAAACCAAAGCCCCGCGTCGTGCGGCCGGAGGGGACAAGGAGACCCTCCCGGCAGGAATTCTGCTGCACGAGGCACAGGACCCGGCCCTGGATGAGCTGCAGGAGGAGAAGGTGAGGAGTGGAAGGGTGGGAAGGTGAGGAACAGGGTGGGAAGGTGAGGAACAGGATGAGAAGGTGAGGAACAGGGTGGGAAGGTGAGCAGCAGGAGGGGAAGGTGAGCAGCTCTCTCCTCTCCTCACCTGTCCATGTCTGTCCCTCGCTGGGGCTCTCCTGCCTCTGTGTAGCTCTTCCACCCTGGAAGCTGAGCAGCTCCCCACGGATTTTGGGCACTGTGGAGAGCTCTGTGCCTGTTGCCAGGGCTCAGGGAGCCCGGTGGATTCCCAGAGCAGCCCAAAGCCCTGCAGCAATCCTTGTGCTCGTCCTGTTCCCAGCACAGCCAGAACTGGGGCTCGGAGCAGTCCCCAGGATCCCGTTCATCCAACACCTCCCCCTCAGCTGAGCTGTAACCGAGCTCCCAGCCCTGTTGGTGGGATTTGGTATCTCTGAGCCCCATCTCCCTCCTCCCAGCTCGGCGTGTGCCAGGCAAATGAGAGGTTGGGAAGAAACACTCCACCCTCCCGCCCACGGCAAAGTGCTGCTCCTGCCTTGGCTGTGGAACGAGTTCAGGTCTCTTTGCAGGCAGAGCGGGGCTTTCTGGGGCCTTCTGATAAAAGAATTCATTGGGGACAGGGGGAGGAAGAGGCAGCTCTGTGGTTTCTGCAGCCCTGACGTGTCCTCTGTTTGTTGTGTGCAGGAGGAGCAGGACCAGGAGCAGCCAGGCCTGGAGGTAAATGCTCAGTTCTGTAAGTGCCGAGCTGGGGGCTGTGTTCCTGCTGGGACTGGGACATTTGGGAGCCCTCCAGGAATCTGAACCCACCTTAATTGGATTTTTAATAATTAACCTCCTTTTTCTCCTGCCCTGCTCATCTCCACATCCTCCATAACCCCAGAGCTGGCTCCGTGGGTGTTTGTCCCTGGTTCTTGCCTTGGTGGCTCTGGGCTGGAGGATGACACCATGAGCAGTGCAGGTGGTTCTTCAGCTTGGAAGTTTATTTACATCTAAAACTGCTTCAAACTTCTCTGTAATTCCAGGCTGTGGGTGTTGCCCCAGGCTGGGAATAAGTGAATTCCTTAAGGGAGGAGGATAACGGTGTCTGCTGGGGGAAGCTTTGGGTGACCCTGGAAACTCCATTGGGGGGCCCAAAATAAGCTGCAGCAAAAGGATGGGATTTTTGGGATCAGAGAGGATCAGTCCTGAATCCTGGCTTGGTAATTCCATGCCAGTGAAGCGATCGTGGAACCATGGAATGGTTTGGGTTGGAAGGGACCTTAAAGGCCACCTATTCCCACCTCCTGCCCCGTGGCTCCGCAGGGAGGGCTGAGCACGGGGTCCAGTGGAGCTCTTTGTCCCCCAGGACAGCGAGGCCCTGCTGGACTCCCTGACTGGGCAGCCCCACCCCGAGGACATCCTGCTCTTTGCTGTCCCCATCTGTGCTCCCTACACGGCCATGACCAACTACAAGTGAGTGGCAGCACCTCCTGGGGCGGGGATGTGCCCAGTGGGTTTTACTGACAGGAAGCTCTCCTTTGGGCAGGTATAAAGTCAAGCTCACTCCAGGCACGCAGAAGAAGGGCAAAGGTACGGTCTGAGAGCCCCGAATCCTTTCCTGTGCTCTGCCTGCTGCAGCCAGCCTGCTTTTCCAAGCTTGTTTCACTCTTGCCTGTGTTTTTCCAGCTGCCAAGATCGCCTTGCACAATTTTATGCAGTCCAAAGAAGCCAGTGCACGAGAAAAGGACCTGTTCCGCAGCGTCAAGGTCAGGCTGTCTCTGCACCTCTTCTTGTACAAAGCAGCAGCAGCAGCATGTCCACAAGGGCCATTTTGGGGGGAAATGCTGCCAAAACTGAGTGTGGTGTTGGTTTTTTTAGTAGCAGTGCTGTTTGTCAGTTCTGCTGGGGAAGGTCTGACAGCTCCAGAAGGGTTTGGCTTGGAAGGGATCTTAAAAACCCCCTCCCGTTCTATGGGCAGGGACATCTTCCACTATCCCAGGCTGCTCCCAGCCCCATCCAGCCTGGCCAGGGACACTTCCCAGCTTCTCTGGGAAGGCTGTGCTGGAAAGAACCATCAGAAACGGAGCCTCAGTGGTGGCACTGGGCCTTTTGTTCCTGCATTGTCTGTTCCTGCACTCATCTGACAAAAGCAGCATCTTCCAAGAAACCCTCTGGCTTTGGGAGTGGGAATTCCCAGGGCAGGGGCAGGTCCTTGCTCTGGGAGTTGAGGTTGGAGGTGTGTCCTGTGCCCCTCTCTCCCAACCAGGTGCTCACCAGGGCCAAGGAAAGGGATCATCCCAGTGCTCCAGGCCAAGGAAAGGCTTTGGAAGTGCTTTTCCATCGTGGTCACTTTCTCCTCTTCCATCTTTCCTAGGACACGGATTTGTCAAGAAATATTCCTGGGAAGGTGAAAGTGTCTGCACCTCACCTGCAGAACATGAAGAAGAAGTGATTCCATGCTGGGGGTTCTCACCCCCAAACCGGACCCGGGGCTGGGACAGACGGACACAGACCCACGCCCAGGACTGATCCAACAGCCAGGGCCTCCATTCCTGGTGCTTTAGCTGGACTCTGATACAAATTGCAGATAAACGTGGAAGTAAATATTGCTGGCATTTGGTCAGGAATGTCCTCCCCTGCTGCTGCTTCTCTGTTCGAGTCCTTGTTCCCCACTGCTGGGCAAAGGCTCTGGAATTTGGGGCAGGAAAACTCCAGGGTGTTCAGTTCCTTCCTGCCCTGTGCCTGGAGCAGGGGCTGGAGCCTCCAGGAGGGGGCAGTTCCTTGGAAGAACTTCCTCGGGAAGTTGGAATTGTGTTTCCCCTCAAACATTCCCTGGCTGTGGAGAGAGGGAAGGTGCAGGCCCAGCTCCCCCCAGCCCAGCTGTGACAGAACCCTGTGGAGGGGAGGAAGAGCAGGGCTGGGAGTCGGGATAAACCCACGGCATCTCTCAGGAATTACGGCACAGGAATTGTTCTACAAGTCAAAGTTTTTAATTGGTTTTTTTTGAAGACAGCTTAAAACATGATCCCCCCCACCCCTTCCCCACAGCAGCACGGCCTGGCCCTGTCCCCCCGTGTCCCCACAGAGCTGGGGCAGGGCAGGACTGACCCTCTCCGTGTCCCCACACCCAGGGGACATCCCTGGGGCAGCTCCAGAGGGCCGGGAACGGGCACAAGCACTCTCAGTTCCACTCGCAGGGCAGAATATCTGCTACCTAAGGTTCACAACTGAAGTTCCACAACATAAAAATTCCAAAAAAAAAAACAACCCCCAAACTACAGCCAAGCAGAGAGTAGTGGTGCTTTAACATCTCAAGGTTTACGACAGTTTTACCGACCGACAATGGGACAACTTCCAGATCCTGCTCCTCTGACCTTAAGCATTTGTGGCAAAACGTGAAGCTGTGGATTAAACACGACCTGCAGCCTCCACTACAGCAACGCTGCAGAGCCGTGGTGTGCTCAGCATCCCCAGCTCCTGTCCCCAGGGACCCCCTCCCCGCTCTCGGGGTCGGCCTCACCCCCCTCAGGGCGCACAACCCCCAGACCCCGCTTGCAGCTTAAGCTCAGGCTCCGTCTCCTCTGGCATTAAATACATTTATTGGAACATCTCACACGAACAAGAGGTTCTCTCTAAGGCCATTCACATGCACGGGAGGGCGAGAAGCGACTACCTACACACAGAGGGTTCAGCACACACCTTTGAATGTGTCTGTGGGGTGGGGCAGCCCCGCCCGGCGGCCCCGGGGCTCAGGAGCCCGAGGTGTTGTTGCTGCCGAAGCGCTGGTTCACGCTGTGCAGCAGGTGCTTGGGCAGGCAGTTCCAGGAACTGGCCAGCATCTCCTTGAAGCAAATCACGGCCTCGAGGCACAGCCTGGGGACACACAGGGCTGCTGTCAGCAGGGGATGGGGCTGATCCCTGCACGGGAAGCTCGTTCCTGCTGAGGGGAGTCCGTTCCTGCTGAGGGGAATCCTGCTCCATCCTCACACCAGGCTGCTGCTCTGGCAGCGTTTGGTAGAGGGAGAAATGCTTTCCAGGGTTTTAGGAACAGGAATGGGTCCAGTGGTAACCCTGCCCCACTGGTCTTAGAATCACAGAATGGTTTGGGATGGAGGGATCTTAAATCCCATCCCATTCCATCCCATCCCATCCAACCCCTGCCATGGCAGGGACACCTTCCACTGTCCCAGGCTGCTCCAAGCCCCATCCAGCCTGGCCTTGGACACTGCCAGGGATCCAGGGGCAGCCACAGCTTCTCTGGGGCACCCTGTGCCAGGGCCTGCCCACTCTCAGAGGAATTTCCTCCTGCCAGCTAAGCTGGGACACGACAGCTCCGTGCTGAAGTGTCGCTCTCTTACCTTACGAGAGATCTCGGTTGTAGGGAGAACACGAGGATTTCGTTACTGTGAGCCTGCAGGGTGGGGGAGAGAGAGAGAGGGAGAGTTGGTTCTGTGGGCTCACAGCAGGAGCCAGAGCAGCCCAGGCTCACACAGTCATGGAATCAGGGAATAATCCCAGAATGGCTTTTGGAAGGACCTTAAAGCTCATCCCACTCCAACCTGCCCTGGGCAGGGACACGGGAGGAAGCCTTCAGGCATCTGCACTGAGGGACTCGGGACAGGAGCAAAACATTTCCCCCTCAGGCTCTGTCTGTGCACCTCTGTGATCCCCACGAGAGCAGGAGGCTGGGGTGATCCAGCACCGCAGATCCCACGGGAAGGGGAAGCTCAAAACCAACTCACAGCTTTGGAATGGGCCAGAAGGTTGTTGGCACAGCCCCCAAAGATGATCACCTCGCCCTCCTCGCTGGCACAGGCCGTGTGCCACAGCCTGGGAACAGAAAGCAGTGTTGTGTTAACCCAAAATCCCAGCTCTGGGAAGATCCCTCCCCATCCCAGCCAGGCCAAAAAAAGGGGAAATCCAGGAGGAGTTGCTGCTTTAACTCCTGAACCTGGCTCAGATCACTTCCCAAACCAGAGGGAGGAAGACTCCTCGTGTTTTCCATGCATCACAGAGGTTTTGGGGCTTTAAATTGCAGGTCACAAACTCCTATTTCCTCAGCAGGAAGCCAAGAAGAGCCCTGGGTGTGCACAGGATGAGCCTCTGGCCAGGACCTTGGTGCCAGGTTTGCTGGCAGAGCAAGGACTCTGGGTCTGGTTAGCTCAGGTGCTGGCACTCACAGCTCGGAGACCCTGCAGCCACATCAAACCCTAAACCCTGAGATCAAACCCTAAACCCTGAGATTAAACTCTAAACCCCAGGATCAAACCCTAAATTCTGTGTTTCCTGCTGTTTCACAGGCTGCCTGCAGCACCTGCCCCGTGTGGCACTCACTGGAATTCCGGGAGCACACAACAACCTGCACCTCTAGGACAGGTGGAAAAGGAGAGCTGCGAGGAGGAACAGTGTCCCCTCTCTGTGACAGCCACCACCAGGTGATTCCACACCCCTTCTGTACCAAGTTTCCAGGGAATTGTCTGCCATACCTCGGTTTTTCAGAGTAGTTATGCTCAAACTGTACCCACTCGTTCTTGCTGATACAATAAATCCAGGCGTCACCTGGAAAGAAGCAAAATCCCAGCTGAAACCAGGATTCTGTTAGTTCTGTGAGTTGCTGCAATAAACAAATACTCTGGTGCAGCACAGCCCGTTTCTGTTCTTAGAGAAATCGAGTATTTTGAGAAAAAAACCTTATAAAACATTGGTTCCTGTTTGACAACAGCTGTTCCATGTAACAGAGGTTTGGGTAAAGCTGTTCCTAATTGCAATTTGCACGAGAGGTTTTTAGAGCAGATATGAATGGCTGGAAGTTCTGGTGTCTCCACACCCTCAGCAACTCCTGCTCTGTGGAAGGAGCTGTTGGCCATGAGGAGCTGGATCACAAACACACAGGAGGAATTTGGAAGAAATTCAAGGCAATCATTCAAGCTCCTATGATGCCTTAGGTTTGAACTTTTCTATTTCTCAACCCCTGCCCTGCCTGGTGTGTGACTCTGCAGTTCCTTGTGCCCTGGGAGCTGCTGTTCTCTCCTGCTGCTCACACACAACAAACCTCTGCAGGTTCCCACTCCAAGGACACCAGGCCCCAAATGTGTCAACTCAAAGCCTCTAAAGGGGGGCAAACTCGGGGTGATTCCATCATGGACTGAGGTGATCACTGGAGAATGAACCCCGAGATGCAAATGAACCAAACTGATCAAAGGGTGAAGAACCCGTGAGCCAGGGTCCATCTTGGGTGGAGCCTCTGGACTGCCCAGGGTGAGCCTTTGAAGGCCCTTCAAATAAATCCCTCCTTTTATTCTCTTATTCTTGTCTGGTCTCTGTGGTTTAGGTGGCCACTCAAGGCATCAGTTTTTCTTTAGTGACCCAGGTGGGACAGGAACCCCCAGTCCCCAGCTGTTGGTGAGACAGGGGTGAGCTTCAGGCCTCACTGTGCACAGCTGTTCCAGAGCACGGAGCCACCACCAAATCCCTCTGGAATGACTTACTCAGGGGCTGCTTGTCCGTGGTGAATCCTCCAAAGAGGAAGAGGTGATCCGAGGAAATGGGTGTTAAGGAATGCCACGATCGGCCGACGGGGCAGATGCCTTGGGTGAGTCTGGAATTGCAATAAAAACACCCCAAATCACCACGAGGGACAGTAAAATCCTGCTGCTCTTTCCTGCTCTGGTTATTTTTCAGCTATCTGCAGAAAACTGCAGCGACCCAAGGACAAGTTCAATTTCTTTAGACACAAAGAACTGGACACGGATCGAGTCCGAGTACCCACATTTCGTTCCACTCCCACGTGTCCAGGTTCAGGTAGTAAAAGTCGTTCATTCTGGACTCCTAAAAGGAAGCAGAGCACGGTTCAAATCTCCTGATGAGGTTTGGGGTATCACAGGTTAAAGTGGGCTGGGCTTACCCTGTATCTGCCTCCAAACACGTAGCCCCTGTTCCCAACCGTGGCGCAGGCGTGAGCGGCTCGAGGGGACGGGGTCTTCCCCTGGGGAAGGGACAGAGGGACAGGGACATCACAGATCAGTCACCAGGGGACAAGAAAGGCTCCACTCAGCTCAGGTTTAAGGCCAGCAAGGAACAGAGTGAAAAAAACCCCAGCCAGTAAATCATCCTGGGTGCAGATTTGCTTTTTTGATGGATGAAGATCACAAAACTCATTAGAAATGGGGTTTATTTTTTCCCCTCTTGAGGTGTGTAAATTTTGCTTTTAGCACAGGGTTCAGCCACAGAAGACAGACTGTAAACGAGACAGTGACACAATAAATCCTTGTATTTATAAATCATGGAGTGTCCAAGGTTGGACAGGGCTTGGAGCAGCCTGGGACAGTGGGAGGTGTCCCTGCCCATGGCAGAGGGGTGGAACTGGATGGGATTTAAGGTCCCTTCCCACCCAAACCATTCTGGGATTCCATTAAACAGACTTTTTCCTGAGTTTCTGAAACTCTTGAGACCTTTACGAAGTAACCAGAGCAATTCTTTGGCAATCTGGAGTTCCTTTGTCTCATATTTCATTTCCTCCAACCCTGTGGCAACACCGCCCCATTTCCCTGTTCCTGAACACTCCCGGGACACTCCAAACGTTTGTTATTTGCAATTAGGAGTGTTTAATTCTCTCCTGACCACGACTCAGCACCCCAGGGACACGAACGAACCAACCACCACGTGGCAGTGAGGGTGACAGCAAACCTGAGCTCCCCGGGAGCACAGCGCAGCTGAGGCGTGAACCGAAGCAAGTGACAGGGAAAAACGGATGGAGACAGATCAAAATAAAAGGCAAATTTCCTCTTTTTGGAGAGTGGATCTGTCTAAATGAATGGTTTAAATTCAGTGGAAATGGCTCCAAGAACACTACTAAATAACGTTGCTGAGCTGTGGCTTAATTAACTGACAGCAGACCGTTAATTACCGTGGTTATGGGCTGGCTCCAAGTGAAAGTTTCAAGGTCCAGAACATGGACGTGGTCGTTCCACCCTCTGGGAAGACCTGAATTCTTTAAAAAAAAAAAAAACAAAACCCAAAAACATAAAGAAGCAACAAGTTTTAATAAGCACCGAGTAAATATGAAAAGCTGAAACAGAAATGGCTTCCAGGGTTACCTACCCAAAAAGAGGTTTCATCGAATTCAAACGTTCCGCGTTGTTTCCCTTCAGGAAAATAGCCATAGCCTCCAAAAAATATCAGCCTGCAGGGAAACAGGGACCAAGAGCTGTGAGAAATTCTGTCACATCTGCTGTTATAAATAGAAATATATTTTAAAAATTTTAAAATAAAATTTAAATATAAATGTAAATGTAAATGTAAATGTAAATATGAATGGCTGTGCTCAGAAAACCAGGGCAGCTCCTTTGGTTTTCCAGGTGAGGGGCTCAGTTTGTTGCCTCACTGACCCTCCCACCCACACTGAATCCCCTCTGGAGCTGTTTTCCAGCCTCAGGCTCCCAAGCTTTGCTCCACTTCCCAATCTGTGTCGCTGTCAGGGTGTGCTGCCTGCTCCTCGCTGCACATTTTGGCCTTTGCCACCCTGTTCTCCTGAAGTTTAAATGGGAATTAGCTCCAAGTTTTTATCTGTGGGGTTTAGCCCGTGTCAGAAACTGGCAGGGCTTTGCCAGAAATTCCTGCAGGATTATGGAGTGACAGAAAACAATCTGCACCACCTCATTAACCACCCACAACTGCAGCCCTGCACAGATTTGCATCTGAACTGATGGTATCAGGTGTGGTGATGATGAGCTCACGCCCCACATCAAGGACCTGAAAACCAGCACTGAGGGCAATTCCACAGAATCAAGGAGCATCCCCAGCTGGAAGGGACCCACAGGGATTTTCCCACCTTCCCTGAGCCTCTGCAGCAAATCCCACAGCAAATTTCCTAACTGGGAGCTCTCTCCGTGGAGTGGCCAAAGCAGCACAGGAGTTAAACTCCAAAATCACCAGGATGGTTTGGGTTGGAAGGGAACTCAAATTTCATCCAGTGCCAGCCCTGCCACGGGCAGGGACACCTCCCACTGTCCCAGGCTGCTCCAAGCTCCATCCAACCTGGCCTTGGACACTTCCAGGGATCCAGGGGCAGCCACAGCTTCTCTGGGAATTCCATCCCAGCCCCTCCCCACCCTCCCAGCCAGGAATTCCCAATTCCCAATATCCCATCCAGCCCTGCCCTCTGGCACTGGGAAGCCATTCCCTGTGTCCTGTCCCTCCATCCCTTGTCCCCAGTCCCTCTCCAGCTCTCCTGGAGCCCCTTTAGGCCCTGGAAAGGGCTCTGAGCTCTCCCTGGAGCCTTCTCCAGGTGAACAGCCCCAGCCAGCACCACAGTGACTGCAGGGAGGGGGAGGAGGAGGAGGAGGAGGAGGAGGAGGGAGAACCAACAGAGAGCAGAGCCCGCCCCGGGGCCTCACCTGTTCTTGTACACCCACACCCCCAGCTTGTCCTTGGACGAGGGGGGCACCCCCTGGCACTCCACTCTCACCCACTGCAGCACTTTGTCCGTGGATCTGGAATTTAACATGTAGAACTGGGGAAATAAAGAGATTTTTTTTTTTAAATTCACACAGTCAGCTCAAAGCTGAAGTCTGCTGTTAAAACAGCAGCTTTGAGTTAACATGCATTGGTATAGAAATAGTCCTAAAGGAAAAGTTCTTTTCCTAGCTGGAAACCAGAGCACTGAAAACATTGGGAACAAAATATGGATTCACAAACCCTGCCCTTTTTGCAGACTCAAACACTTCTTACACCACTGACAGGGTTGTGGACGTTGAGTTTCAGCACCCAAAAGCTGTTGTGGGATACGATGAAGGTGTGTACAGAGTACAATTATCTCACAACCAAAAAACGGTTAAAAAGTTTCCAAAGTGACATTTTTTACAGTATCACCCCTTCCCTGCATTTATGTAACTGCACAGGAAGAGAAGCAGCTGCCACACTTGCATTAAAGAACTGAAATGTAAGAATGCCACGGCAGGAAGGGAAGAAATCACACCTTACACATGAGGTTTGCTTCAAACTGCCTGCAAAAATTCCACCAGACTCCTTCCAGTTTATATTTACACATGAAATATAGAATCTTATTTTTAAATATATAAACGATGTATTTATAAAGGCCAAAAGTATTTAATTTAAACCACATTGCCTAGACTAGCAGAAAATATCATTAATTAATTCTAGCTGATAGGGTGGTGATTGGTCAAAGGTTGGATTTGATGATCTTGGGAGGACTTTTCCAATTTAAATGGTTCTGGGATTCTGGGATTATCCCAGAGTCCAGGAAAGAGAAACATTTCAAGGCACCCCAGACCAGTTCCAGATCAGTTCCTGATCTTACTTCAGGCAACTCTGGCAATTCCCATATTTTAAAATCAGCAAACTCAGAGGCAGGGACACAATCCAGCTGATGGGGGAATTGCACAAGAACAGAACCAACACCAGCTCAGGGTGTTCCTGCAGGGCTGTGAAGCTTCCAGGGCACAATCCTCAAGGGAAAGGATGGGATAAAGGAATTCCTGACCTTGTTTGTGTTGCCCCGTGCGTGGTGCCCCCCGAAGAGATAAACCACCCTGTCCACACACACGGCACAGCTGCCAGACATGGAGGGGGGAACATCTCCCTCTGTCTTGCTCTTCTTCCTGGAAAAAAACAGGCTGGAATGTTTCACCTGCTCCCAGTGAACAAGGATGGGCTTGTTTGGAGGGTTTTAATCCCAGCAGGTCGCTGTGGGCATTCAGTTCTCAGTTCTTCCCACCTTTTCAGGTGTAACAACTCACAAAGCTACCCTGTTATGGTGGAGGGGGTGGGGGAAAGGCAGTTTAGTTAATTTAGTTTAATACATGGGTTTTTTGGGGGTAGGAATCCCACGTGCCCAGCTCAGGAGTTTGGAATGCTCAGAATCCTCAGGCAAAGAGGATTCACCTGGGTAAACTGCAGGTTTCTACTCTGCTCCTGGATTTTTCCTGTTTGTAAACACCATGACCACAGAGAGGAGATTCCAGCCCTTTTCCAAGGCTGTCCCTGACCTCAGGGAGGGCTGGAAGCATGGCTGGAAGCACAACTGAAATCCCACTTCCTGCAAAGCACCGAGGAGCTCCTTTGGCTGCATCAACCTTTAAAAACAACTCCTGGAAAGGACAAAAACTCAACGGGGATTCCCTGACCACCACTGGAATCAAAAGTGGTACAAACACAACTTCCAGCTGCTCCATCCTGTCCCAGGAGTCCCAAAACACCTCACACTGGTGATCACACACTCCAATCCAGGCTGCCTGTCCCAGCTGCCTCTCCTCCTTCACCCTGGGAAAACTTATTGGATGTTTTCACAGAAAAAAAATCACCCCAAAATCTGAAATATTTGTCACATTTTTGCAACAGTTTGATAGGTGGGAACAAAGAGCTCAGGGAACTCTCTCCCTGCTCAGCCCCTCAGCGTGCTTTCCACACCAGTTTAAGGATTTATCAGGTTTTTTCCCCCCAAATGAATGATTTACTGTACCATCTTCCAGTTTCCATGTTGTAGATCCATATTTCATCCCTAGGCAGGTAGAAGTCATAAAATCCCCGGACTTGGGCGTTCTGCAGGACAGGTCAGAGAAGGAAAAGCAGCGTCAGGAGGATGTTTGACACATGGAATTACAGACTCCTGGGAATGTTTACACCCCCCTCTGGGACCTAATCACAGCACAGATCGCAGCTGGAGCGATGCCTGTACTTCCCACACCCCTGTGCTTCCCACCTGCACGGAGAGCAGGAATCAGCCTGCTGGGGACAGTCAGCTCCCAGCAGAGCCAGACGGGTAAATGAAGTTAAACCTCTGTTTTATACCCCAAGCTAAGGAGCAGAAATGAGCCAAAAGTGCCTTTTTCATTCTCCCACTCCCTCCACGACAGGAGTTTATTTACTGAGTTCACTGACAGTGGTTTTGTCACTAAAATGACTCTGTGGTGCTGCAGCACACGCATCCCCTCAGGGAGACAACAACCAACCCGGGATCCTCAACACCCAAAATACAGCTGTGTAAATAAAATCACCATTCCCAGGGTGCACAACTCCCATCAGACAATATTCCCTTCACCCTTTGCCAAACAACACCCCAAAATCTGCCTCATCCGCCAAGGTTTAACACTCGTGATTGATTCCCAACGTTGCAAAACACCCCGATGTCGTGTTACAAATTGTTCACCGGAGCTGCCGTGTGTTGCGGGGGAGGAATAATTTCCCGGAGTCGCTCCCAAGATTGATGGGACACAATTCCCCAGCGCGCTGGGTGGCTGTTCCAGAGGAGCTGTACCTTGTATCCTCCCCAGACGTACATGCAGCGCCCGTCGGTGACAGCCACGTGCCCGCTGCGCTCGGCGGGACTGTCGTTCTCCAGCTGCTCAAAGCCGTCCTCGGCCGGCGGCGGCAGCTCCTCGTCCGCCGGCAGCTCCTCGTTCTCATCGGCCATCTCGGGACGTGCTGCACACGCGGGGACACGGAATTCCCTCAGCTGGATTGTCCAGCTCAGCCCCAGGCCCTGCACAGACACCCCAACAACCCCACCCTGGGCATCCCTGGCAGCGCTGCCCAAACGCTCCTGGAGCTCTGGCAGCCTCGGGGCCGTGCCCATTCCCTGGGGAGCCTGGGCAGTGCCAGCACCCTCTGGGGGTGATACCCAACCTGATCTCCAACCTAACCCTTCCCTGACACAGCGTGGGACTTGGAAAAACAAGAGGGAAAAATCAGGAGAAGCTACACACTGTTGTTTCTTTTCACGCTGATGTTTAAGTGGGAAAAGTTATTCCATGAGTCAAGAAAGTTCCAGGTGGGGACTCCCCAGTGGTGCACGGTTTATAATGGTTTCAGTTGCCAATGTGAGCCAAAGTGCCCATTTAAAAAAAAAATATTAAAATCTTTATCTATAAATACTTTAATTGATTTGCCCAGAGAAGCTGTGGCTGCCCCTGGATCCCTGGAAGTGTCCAAGGCCAGGTTGGACAGGGCTTGGAGCAGCCTGGGATGGTGGAAGGTGTCCCTGCCCATGGCAGGGGGTGGAACTGGATGAGGATTAAAGTCCTCGCCACCCCAAACCATTCCACGATGCCAAAAAAAAACCCAATCCAAAGGGGAATAAATTTGACAGCTTTGCCTACAACAGTGGCAGCTCCTGGAGCTTTTCAATGTCCCCCACACAAACCTTCCCACAGCGGTTCAGGGCAGGACAATGTCCTGTATCCCACACCAAATTCCACAGAGCCCATGGCCCTGCTCCAAATCCATGCAGGATGCCAAACCTCAGACTGTCCTGGGAAGACACAGATCCAAACCTCAGGGAAGCCAAACAGCCCAGGTTTGTGCACCCAAAGCCAGGGAAAAGGACCTTAGAGGGACAATCACACCCTGCACTCCAGGGTCGGATATTCTGGCTTTGACATTGCCCTACACCGCTCCTGAGGGATTTCTGCTGTTTAATTTTAATCACTCCCACGACGGAGACGCTGCATCACCTTCGGGGGGTTATCTGCGAGCTTTAATTACGATTTCTAATTTAGATTAGCGAGCCTTGCCCACAGCTCCGTGAAACCTGCCTGCTTCGAGCTAGCGGTGTCTTCACCGCCTCGGAGAAACAACGTATACGTAATATTTATATATAATAGATATGCATAATATGATATTATTCATTTTACCCCCTCAGACACGCTGGGCCGTGTCCCTTCAGCCATTCCCCCCTCAGCTCCCCGCAGCCCCCGAGCTCTGCCCGCCCCCCCCTCACACACCGCGGCGAGCAGGCGGGGGCTCCTCACGACCCGTTCTTCTGTCGCGACATGCCCGAGCGCAGGGCGGGCCCGGCGGGGCGGGGGGGCTCCTCACGACACGCTCAACTGTCGCGACATCGCGCCCGCAGCGCCCGCCCGGCGCCGTTAC
>VZTA01012304.1:5035-18709 GCA_013398855.1 Mohoua ochrocephala | reverse complement strand
CCTGGGGGCATCTGAACCACCCTGAAGTTCACCCGGGGGGCCCCGGGCCCCCCGAAACCAACAGCGAGGCACCTGAACTGCTCCGGAATTCACCCTGGGGACACCCGGCACCCCGAAACCGGCAGCGGGGCACCCGAGATGCTCCGGAATTCACTCTGGGGACACCTGAATTACCCCAAAACCAACACTGGGGCACCTGAGCTGCCCCGAAATTCACCTTGGGGGCATCTGAATTACCCTGAAATTCATCCTGGGGGCACCGGGCACCCCGAAATTCACCCTGGAGGCATCTGAACCACCCCGAAACCAACGGCGGGGCACCTGAGCTGCTCCGAAATTCACCCTGGGGACACCTGAACCACCCTGAAACTCACCCTGGGGGGACCCGGACACCCCAAAATTCATCCTGGGGGCATCCAGACAGCCCAAATTCACCCTGGGGGCACCCGGACATCCCAAAATTCATCCTGGGGGCACCCAGACACCCCAAAATTCACCCTGGGGGCATCTGAGCCACCCCAAAATTCACCCTGAGGGCACCCGGACACCCCAAAATTCACCCGGGGGCACCTGAACCACCCCAAAATTAACCCTAGGGACTGCTGAACCACCCCAAAATTAACATCAGGGGCACATGAACCCCCAAAATTCATATTGGGGGCAGCTGAATAACCCCAAAATTAAGCTTGGGGGCACCTTAACCCCCCCCAAATTAACATCAGGGGAATCTGAAACCCCTCAAATTAACACTGGGGGCATCTGAACAACCCCAAATTCACATTGGGGGCACCTGAATAACCCCAAAATTAACCTCAGGGGCACTTGAACCCCCCCCAAATCAACACTGGGGACTCCTGAACCTCCCCAAATTAACACTGGGGGCACTTGAACCTCCCCAAATTAACCATGAGGGCACCTGAAAAACCCCAAAATTAAACCTGGGGGGCACCAGGACCCAATAAATTTAACATCAGGGGCACCTGAATCCCCTCAAATTAACCTTGGGGCCACCTGAAGCACCCCAAATTAACACTGGGGGGCAACTCAGCCCTCCCAAAATGAACCTTGGGGGCACTTGAACCCAACAAAGCAATCCCAAACCCCCGAATCAAACCTTGGGGGGCACCTGAATCCCCCCAAAAATCAAACCTTGGGGCTCAAGGGGGGCATCTGAACTCCCCCCTCCCCCCCCCAAAAAAAGGAGTTCAGCACATGAAATGAGGCTGTTAAAATACCCAGTCACTAAAGTTCCTTTTGGATAGAAATTTGCTCCCCCCCAAACATCTTTCCCCCAAGTAATTCATTTTTACAGATTGTAAAATCATCAAAAACTTGCCAAAAATGCCTCTCAATTCAACTCTCTATAAAATTTTAATGACTGTGCTCCTGTTTAACTAAATATTTGAAACAGAAAAAAATAACCAGTACTACATTTGCCTTTTTTTTTAACAATAAATAAGCAACTTTTGTTGTCAGGTTTTTTTTTTTCTTAACAAGAATGAAATATAAACTTTGCACATCCAAAATACAATATACAACTTCTTTCCAAAAAGGACTTCCCCATGACAGAAACAGGAAAACCAGGTGATGAACGGGAAGCTTTCCTACAGAGACCAGCTGATGTTGCTCGTTGCAGCTTTTTTCTTCCAAGTTCCACAATTCCCTGATGGATTTTTCCTACTTGGAAAGGAAAAGGAGGTGTGTGGGGGGCTCCACGGTTGGATTTTGGTCAGAGGCTGGTGGAATCAAGATTTGGTGGTGGTGGTGGTGGTGGCAAATTTGTTACCTTTAAGACTGACAAAGTGTGAACATCCCCAAGACACCGAGTGGAATTGATTTTTTTTTGGGAAGATTGATGGGATAAGGCCAAAGGAGGAGGATTTTTAGACTTTAAACCATATTTTATCCAGCTGAAATGGATCATGTCCCCTTCCAAAAGAACAGGTCGTGTGGGCTGGTGTGGTCAAGACCACGACAGCAGAGGTGAACAATTATCTAGAAATGAAGTTGTATCAGTTTTTCCATAACGCAGGAAACAAAGAGATTTCCCATAAAAAGGTTTTGTTGTCAAACTTCACTTAGAAACCCAGCTTAACACAGGAGCTGTTGTGGAACAGCAGCAAAGTTCAAGAACAAACCACTCTGAGGTGTCCCAGCCTCTCCCTGCCCTGCTTCATGTGGAGTGCAGCTGGTTTTGCCTCTCAGTCTCAGCTTTCCTCTCCTGCCTGTGGGTCATGGCAGCCCAAAAAGTGATTTTTTTCAGCACTTCCTGCAGAAGTTTGGATGGCAGGCAGGGAATTTGCTTCTCCAAGAGAGCTGCGTTCTTCCCAATGCAGTCAAGACACAGCCTGAGGAAGGAACAGAGAAAAAAAAGAAAAAAAAATATTGAAGTCAACGGTTTCTATTCTAACTAATACAAGCTGGTGAAGTGCGTTAATTACAGGTGTTAATTACAGGTGTTGTGTGGGTGCACGTGCAGGGAATTACACGGCACCAGTGATTAAACTGCTGGGCAGCAGCACCACTGAAGGGTTCAGGTATTTCCTGGGGAGGTAATTGGGTATTTCCCCCAATTTCTGCAGGAGGTAATTGGGTATTTCCCCCAATTTCTGCAGGAGTGCGTGGCTAAAACAACCCCTGGGACAGTGGGAGGTGCCCCTGGCCATGGAACACGATGGGATTTGATGTCCCTCCCAACCCAAACCGTTCTGGGATTCTGGGATAACTCCAACTCACCTGAGCAGGGAATAAGGTTGAGTCTGAAATATCAACAAATCACTGCAGTGACCCTGATCAAGAGGAAAAAAAAGAACCATTAAAATGGCAAACAGCTTCTCTTCCTCAGGTATTTTATAGGTTAATGTCACATTTATTACCATGTGCACGATTTAGAACTGATTATACCTGACTAATTATTTATCAGGAATCTGAATTACAAATTCCTTTTTATTCTGTCGGTCCAGGAAGCCTCAGATGGGGACTCCTCAGGTGTGTAAATTAGAATAATTCCCTCAGTGGTGTGTAATTTACAATGGTTTCAGGTACCAATTTGAGCCAAGGTCTCAATCTGGTTTTGGTTTTTTTTTTTAACTAAAATCCTATATAAAAATATATTTATTCATTGATTTGCTTAGAGAGGTTTTGGACTCCCCATCCCTGGAAGTGTTCCAGGCCAGGCTGGATGATGCTTGGAGCAAGCAGGGACAGTGGGAGGTGTCCCTGCCCATGGCAGGGGGGTGGATCAGACAGACTGAAAGGTTCCTCCCAACTCAAAGCATTCCATGATTTTATATCAATTATAATTATCCTAATGATGGGATTCATTGTTCCGTTCACTGACCGTGTCCATAAAAAGCAAATCATCTTTGCTGCCACCAAACACCATCACTTCTCCCTCCTGTCCAAGGCAGGCTGTGTGCCACAACCTGGAAATGAAACCACAAATGCAGTGAGTGCCCCAGGAAGGAGGAGTTGTGTGTTAAATAACACCTTAAAACGTGTCACTTGTTTGTTTGATAATAGAAAAGGAGAGAGCAATGTTGACTCCCCACCTCAGATGAGAGTTATTTTCATCCACACCAAGATATTTTGTCATTATTTGACTCTTCTGTGCTCTGGGCATAGAAACTTTGTCTTATTTATCACCACAGTGGAAAATTGTTAGACAACTCTACAAACCGAGCTTTTCCTTTTGCAATTTTCCACTTTCTTTGGTTCAGAAGTACAATTCTCGTGGCTTTCAGACTGGGGGTGGGGGTTTCAGTACTGCCAGGGATCCCTGAGCACTCGGATCTCTGGTTACCCTGTTCCAGTCTTACACTTCCCCCAAAGATTCCTGGCATCACTTTCTGTGAGTCAATGACTTCCATCACACCGAGCAGGTTTTGTGATACACGATAAAAACCCCGCAAAAGCAGAGCCTGGCTTTATAATCTTATTTTCACAAAGGTTCTGCCCCTTCAGCAGCCACCCCTCGTGAGATTGATTTATCACCATCAGATTTTTCTGCCGGTCCGTCACCGCCGCCGATCGACTTCAGAGCTGCCGAACCAAAACCGAACACAGCACTGAAGTCTCAGGCAAAAACCAACATCTTTTTCTTTCTCCATTCACATCAGTCCTTAGGAGGTACCTCACCTTTTCCCTTCCTCGTACCTGTGGGCCAGATCTGTCTCTGCCTGATCTGCATTAGGGAAACTCTGGGCTTGGTCACGGAGAACACTGGGAAGCCTTTCCTGCCTTGACTCTGGTGACATCCTAGCTTGCAACCTCTGAGGCTTTTTCCTACTGCCTGAGAGTTTCTGTCCTCCCATGGGCTGCTCTAACTTATCACACCTAAACATTCTAACAAAGCACGTTATTGAGATCACACAGGGCTCTTCCAGCTACAGCAACAGCATTACATGGGAATGAAAACATTGGGAATGCAGGAGTTAAAACAGTTTTGTTCTCGATTTGAAACCCAGCATGCAAAACGTTGGCTGAAGTAAAACGGGATGGACGGAAAGAGGAGCAGAATTTTCTACCAATTCAGAATCACCTGAGAAGGCAATTTTGAAAACAAATTACTAAAACTGAAGGTTGAAAAATTATTCTCTACAGAATTTAGGGAGGGGATCGGAGTTGCAGAAGCATCAGGAAAAGACACGAATGAGTTTTGTTACAAAATAAGAGAAATATATAAATATATTTAAATACATATATATATATATATTACTGCCCCCTGTGTTTTAAGTCATAGGAGCAACTGAGCTGCCTTAAAGCTTTCCCAGCTGCAGAGATCCTGCAGTAAATACAATCGTGGCACAGGCACTTCACACTTCACCAGTCCAATGTACAGACAGGGTTTTGGAATGGCTCCTTTTACCCACGTTTCCAGGAGCCATTCCAAACCCACCCGGACACATCCCTGTGTCACCTGCTCCAGGTGACCCTGCCTTGGCAGGGAGGTTGGACTGGATGATCTCCAGAGGGCCCTTCCCAACCCCCTAAGGATTCTGTGAGTTCCTGAAAAAGGTTTAATGAGGTTTTGGGCTTTGGTTGAAGGAGGGGAGATCTTTTCCTTCTATAAAGGTTTAGGTGCTCAGCCCTACGACCCAAATCTCCAAATCCTCAGGTGGTGGAGACCAATTGAGGGAGCTCAGGATGTGACCCAAAGGCTTTGCTCCCTCAGGAGCCAGCTCCACTCCTGTCCCACTGTGGGACCTGCCCTGAGATTGCCTGGAAGCCACCTGGGGGGCTCAGGAATTGCTGATCCTCCCAGCCAGCCCCACTGCAGAGCAGGGCACAGGGGTTATCCCAGCTGAGCTGCTGCTCCTGGGGCTGCTCCCCAGCACATCCCAGCCCTTCCCCAGCCTTTTCCAGCACAAATCCTGTCCCAGGGAAGGTTTAGGAAACCATCCATGGGAAGAACTGAACACAGACCCCTGGCTGCCACTGCTGTGCTGTATCCAAGGACTCACCAGTCCTTAAATATCATAAAAAGCTCACAAAAAGAAAATATCACTGATCATAAAAAGGAAATATTTGGTGAGGCTGAGATCTGAGTTTATTTGGGTTTGAAAGAGTTTGAAGTGTGAGAAAGCAGAAAAGTTGGTTTAGCTGTGGCTGTTGTATTTAAAAGACAGCCCAGAACAGGATAAAACAGGAGGAAATGAATGGAGGTGAGGATATTTCAGTAACAGCCACAAGGCAGGAAACAGACCAGAACTGGACATTTTTGTATCAAAAAAGAATGAAATAAAATTGTTGCTGAGAGTTCCTGGGTGAATGCAGAGAATGAATTCAATGAAAAACGGAATATTTACTGTCTACAGCAAAGCAGCTCAGTAATATTTAACTCAGAAACACAGATAATGCTTCAAACCCTGTGTTAACACTCAATTTTGCTTTTGAACCCCGAGTTAACACTCAATTTTGCTTTTGAACCCTGAAAGATGCATCAACTTTTTCACAGTTCCCTCCTCCCCTGTTGCTAAAAATGCATCAAGATTAATCAGCTTTTATTATTCTCCTCGGTTATTAATTCCTCAAGTTTTTATGGTTTTGTTTCTGTAACAGTGATATGGCTACAGAGCACCAGCTCAGTTGGACACCCAGCTCCTCCACCACAAAAACATCTTTCCATGCAAATTAAGCACCAGGGGTAACAAATGCCCACATTAAAAATGAGCTACGAAGGCGAATAAGGTGTTAAAGCAAACTATTCAATCCCACTGCATAAAAACACTGCTCAATCATTTCAAAATTGGTTCATTTTTGAAAAAAATGACTGAATTCCAGCACACAGGATTGAGGTTTCTGTACCTGGGCCTGCTCTTAGGCAGGTGGGTGAGCTGCTTCCATCCGTTTGTTGCGATGCTGTGGATCCAACCATCACCTACGAGGTGAGAGCACTCATCAGTGGGGTTTTGGGGACAAAGAATGAGCTTTTTTTCCATTCACACAACCAGCTCTGTGTTCTAAGAGCATGTTTTATTTAGGTAACAGCAAGGAAGCTGCACCTTTTCACTCTCTGTAGTTTAATGTTGTCACAGAACCCTCGCTGCACTGAAATCTGGAATTAAAACGCATTTCATCTCTTTCTTTTGGGTAAATTGAGAAAATCCCATCCTCCCAGTGGATTTCCCAGGGAAATTATTATTTCTCTTTAAATTCTTTTTGCTAATTTCAGGTTTTTTTCATGCAAACAAGTTGCTTTTTCTATGAAAGGAACCATCCCACACCCTGTTTGTGTGATTGGAAGTGCACAGTGCAATGATAATCTCTACAATTACTTACTCAAAGGAACATTATCAGAGCTTAGTCCACCAAAGAGGAAAAGTCTGTCATCCCCTATGGGAGTCAGCGTGTGCCAGGAGCGATCTCTGGGCTTCTCTCCACTGATATTAATCCTGGGTGAAACAAAGAAACAAAAACCCCCCCAAATTTTCAATATTGAAAATTAATTTAGCAGAAAAAGTCTGAGTTTGTCCTAGAACCACTTTGGGTATTTTCCCAGTAAAAAAGCAAAGATTAAATACCCAAATAAATGGCATGGACATGTTAATTGAGATAAAATTTGATGAATCCTGAGGGGCTGCAGCCTCTTCACTCCAAGGAAAATGATTCTAAATGACACAAGGATCGTGGCTTTACCTTTGATCCCAAAGCTACCACCTCTTCAACCTGGTGCTCAGCCAGACTTTGAAATAAATATTAGTGAAGAGGGGATTTCCTAAGTACAGAACAGATGTAGGTTTATGGTTGAGATGCCTTGAGTGGCCACCTAAAGCACAGAGGCCAGGCAAGAATAAGAGAATAAAAGGAGGGATTTATTTGAAGGCCTTCAAAGGCTCACCCTGGGCAGTCCAGAGGCTCCACCCCAGATGGACCCTGGCTCACGGGTTCTTCACCCTTTGATCAGTTTGGTTCATTTGCATCTCAGGGTTCATTCTCCAATGATCACCTCAGCTCATGATGGAATCACCCCAAGTTTGCCCCCCTTGAGAGGCTTTGAGTTGACACATTTGGGGCCCGGTGTCCTTGGAGTGGGAACCTGCAGAGGTTTGTTGTGTGTGAGCAGCAGGAGAGAACAGCAGCTCCCAGGGCACAAGGAACTGCAGAGTCACACACCAGGCAGGGCAGGGTTTGGAAAATAGAAAAGTTCAAACCTAAGGCATCAATTGCTAGAATCTCATGTTAAAAAATACAGATTTGAAATCTATTTCACCTGAGCTGCATTGAAATTGATTTCATTTTAGTTGGGTTTGCTTGAGAATGTGAACAGGAAAGATGCTGATATCCCAAAAAACCAGTTTTGGTTGGTTTTTGAACTCCACTTTTGTGAACTAACACCTCACACACAGATGTGAGCTCAGCCTGAGCAGTGCAGACACTCATCTCAATCTCCTCTGCTCCCAGTGCAGAAATCCAGGTCCTGACAAACCCAGCTGGGATTTATTGTCCACGGCTCCCTCTGGAGCAGCTGCCTCACCCCCAGGAAGCTCCCTGGGGGAGGACTGGAGGGATCTCCCTGCTGGGAATTGCTGAGTTTCCCACCTGGAAGCAAAGGCTGAAGGGTCAGAGGGAATCAAACAGGGATTGCAAAAGTGCCCTGCTAAATTTGGCCCTGAAGTTGAAGCCAAGTTGCAATGTTTGTTTGAATCCAAGTGCCTGCTTTGGAAAAGAGGCTTCTAAAATTGGCCAAAGGGCAGCCTGGGCTTTGATGGTTAAAAATCCCCATAAAACAGATACTGATCAGTGATAAAATTTCAATTTTCGTGCACAAGAAATGATCCCACAACCAGAAATAACCTAATATTGAATGAGAATTTAGTGGAGTTCAAGGCAGGGAAAGCAACTTGTGGGTAGTGGCAGCTCAAATAAATCTTGCAGTCTCCTGCTGGATGATAATCCTGGGTTAGGAGGTTCATGTTATGCAATTCCTTAAGAAAGTTGTGGAGAGTTGAGTAAGAAAAAAAAACTTGACAGGTTAGTAAATAAAATCTTAATTTACTAATAAATAATTATGGGCTCCTTTTGTGATTAGGAGATGAAATAAATAATGAATAAATATGAACACTTTATCTCCTGTGAGGTGCCAACATTCACACGCTGTGAAAACTCTTTCCCCCCCCCCAATATCTTAAATATTTTTTTTTTTAGCCTTAAATCTCTTTTTTCAGTCTCTCAAAGAGTCTTTGCAGAGGTGCTGCAAGAGCTGAACAGAAGATCCCTAAATTTACAGTGATCCAAGTCTATACTAAATCATGCATAAATCTTACAAGCTATTCTTGGATCACAATATAGAAATAACCGGAATTTTGGAAAAATCTTCGTTTTTTTAAGGATTTCATGGAAATCTTTTATGGAAGAGACCCTTCCTCAATTTGTGCTGTCATTAGCCCAAGTACAGACAGTAAAAGCAGCACTGAAACCTGGAATTCCATATGGATGAATGTACCCAGCCTGAAAATGAGGGTGTTAAATCACTCCACGCTGCGCTTTAAACAGCACCATCAACGCTTTGGTGCAGAGCAGGAAAAGCTCAGTAACCACCATCAAATTAAATTCAATTGAAATCACAATCCAGCAGCTGTTAGAACAGTCCCCAAACCCTCATTCTCCTCTCGGAAAAGCTGCAGGAACAGCTCTGGAACTATTTAACAATATGTTTCCATCTTCTAAATGCAGTTTGAAGCGTTGAGAGAGGCAAACCTACCTTCCAGACCAAGTCCAAGTGTCTAAATTCAGGCAGTGCAAATCATTCATTCTGGTTTGCTACAACAAAGAAATAAAATCCCAGTCGGGTTATTTTAAGCAAACAATCAACAAAAGTATTTCAGTGAGGCCTTCCTGGGACAGAATATTCCAAGTACCAATATTTTGAAGAAATCTGTACCCACGTGCCTTAATAAAAATCTGTATTACGTGGCAGATGAAAAGCTTTTCTCCTCACAAAAACCATGCAACTCTCAGGAAAAGTGCCTGTCAGGAATATTTCCAGTCATGCAACAGCACTACGGGGGCAATTTTAGCTTTTAAGAGTGAAGAACTTGGTGATATTTATCCAGTTCCTGCAAAGGTATTTAACTTCCATCCACAGAACTCCTGGCAGGGAGATGCAGAAGGTGTTTTACTCTCCTACTGTTGCCTCATGTCATTTCTCTCGACATTCTGATCAGAAGTTTGTACCCTCCTGTCTGGTCACTACTCCTCGGAGGATCCTGGGAGTGCTGTACTCAGTATTATTCCCATTAAAAGTCCATCATTGTGCTTTTTTTCCCTCTTTTCCTTTCACAACGTGACCACCAGCAAGGACAAGGTTTTAGGACCCTGTAGCATTTGCCATAAAATACAACGGGAATTCCTTCCACTTGCTTATCTGCCTGTGATTTTTGAGATGGAGGAAGTCTCTGACTGCCTTGGGGGTGGTGGAGATGATGATAAAGGATTTCTTTGCTTGGCTGGCAGCTGTGGTTCCCCTGGGGACTACAAAAACCATCTGGGAAGTAGGGAAATGCATCTTGCCTTACCTTCCAACTCCTTTTCTCCCTGGGTAGTCCATAGATCTATTAGAATAAGCCTTTCTCCAGCTTGCAGATCCTCTGAGGCAGAACTAGGCTGAAAGTAGTGGTTTTACCCCTAGGAGTGAGTCTGAGGGACTTCCAGAGCTGTCCAGCAGAGCTCTGGGAAGTCTCTCAGGGATTGCAGGGGAACAGCAAGGTTTTCAGGAATGCTCTGGGTCTCCTCTGCCCAAGTACTGCTAACCCCGCTGTCCTGGGAAGGGAACGGTAACCAGCATTTTGGGAGAAGGCAACAGGATAAAGACAAGCAGATTGTGAGGGTTTGGGGCATTGCCTGAGACATTTTATCCCTCAAGAGGGTGAATAAAAACAACCAAGTGTGGTCCAGGGGAACAGATCTGTCTTCCATGACAAGTCTATCCAGTTTCCTGTGCTCCTCCTGGTGGCTTTGAAGGGGGTGAGGAGCAAATCATCCAAGCAGAAAGCAAAATGCAGTTGGGATCTTCTGGACACTTGGGGAAAACCCAACCTCCTGGCCTCTACAACTGAAAATATTCAATCATATTGGGGTAATACAGTTTGATATGAAGGACATCTATCAAAGAAAAGTTGCTGTTATGTTGAAAATTAAGGTTTCAAGAGGATCCTGTTCAAGACCTCCTCGCTGACTTTCCTTTGCTAGGCATTGGGCAGAAGATGGAGAAGTTCTCAGTTTCCTGGTCCCTGGGAAATCAATGTATTAAATTCTTTACATGATTCAACAGCTGGACAGATGCATTCATCACAGCAACCTCACTTTAAACTCAAAACACCACCAGCTGGACAAGATTCAGGCCTTTAACAGGGCTTTAATAAATAAAATCACCTTTCTACCCAACCCTCCTTTGGGAAGCTGGAGAGCACACACCTTCACAGGATCCTCACTTGCCACACAGCTCTCCTGCATTTCTGTTTCCTGCTCTGTTTAATCGTCCTGCTGCCAATCCTGAAACGATTCTTAATTGGCTTAAGAGCACCAAGCCTCCTAAGAGGGTTTGCATTTCCCTCTGAGCTACGAGGGCTCCTGAGACATTCTGCTTTATCTCGGGCGAGTTCCTTTCTTTGCAGCCCAGTGCACATTAAGCAGGACCTGCTTTGTCTCAGGATTAGCAGGATGAAAGGCTTTAAGGGGTGACATTATTCACAGCTCGCTGCTGGGACAGGGAATTCTGCAGCTCTCCCTCCTGGATTGACAATCAAACAGCTATTCCAGCTCCAAGCTTTGCCAAGACAAGGATTGCAGCTCCAGGAAATCTTCTGAGCTTTGCTGACAGGAGGGGTAACAGGAAATAGAAACATGTTTACATTAAGGCACCAGATGTGTGAAGAGCTGCTGCAAAGACTTTGGTTTATTACTTCATTCTCAACATGAAAATTTTCCACTTAAATCAAACATCAACTTCTGGACTAACTCTCCTTCCTTCCCACTTTCTCCCATTCCTGTTTTTTCCAGGGGCTTACCTGAAGGAACAGAGTCCACATAACACTTCTGAGCCTGTTTTCAAATGATTCCTGGTACAACTGATTCTCATCATCATCATCATCATCATCATCATCATCATCTTCTTTTACCAGTTCTAGCTCCAAGTTTGGAAAAAGGTGCCCTTTCCTCCCAGAAAGATGAATAGGAGAAGCCTCATGACACTTCCTGGCCCTTTCTGGTTCCTTGCAGAGCCTTTTCCCTGGGAAGATTTGTATTATGGTGAACTAGAAGGAGAAGGAGGAGCAGAGCAACCCCGTATTTGCTCCTTAATTTCTGGAGAAAAGCAAAACTTCATCCTTTGGGGAGGAATTACTGCTGGTGTCAGGAAATTTAGTGGTTTTCTGCTGTCTTTAGCTTTCTCGTTTCATGACTTACATTAATTCCTCAAGCCCCACTGAATGCTCCCTCACCTTTTTATGTTTCCTTCCATTTATTTCTAGGATAGCAAATGGATCAATAATCATCACCGAGGTGAAAATTACACTTGCTGCTCTCCTACAGAATTAAACACAGCTCGCCACAATTTCACTCTTCTCTGACACGCTTTCCCAAGTGGTTTCACTGAAATTTAGCAAATTTTTAAGGAGGCTGAAGAGAAAAACCTTTTCAGATCAGAGCCTTCTGAATCCTGTAATCAAACAGAGCTGAACGGAAGCCTGAGGGCAAATCCTCTGAGGGCAGATCTAATCATGCAGCAGCACAGTGGAGAAATGACAGGTGAGCTCCAGCTAAATTGTAATTTCACTTGCAGAGGCTGTGTGAAACCCCAGCTTGAGTTACAGAGCAGTTCAAGAGTGCAGCAACCCCGAGGTGAGCACTGACAAAACCCTGAGGGAAGGAGGCTTTGGAAGTGGTCAGGAAAATAACTGGCAGGGCAGGAGGGCCTGGGCTGTACCTTTGCATCTTCCCAGCTGGGTTTTTTTTCCCCCCTCTCAGCTCCCTGAGGGAGGAGCAGGACTTGGCTGTGGTCAGCAAGGGTTGGGTTATGGGCACACAGGACAGAGCACGTCCGTGGCAGGGGTGCAGGGCTCACTTAGGGCACGGATAACCCTGATTTTTCAACCTCCTTCTCAAATCTCTTTTATTTCCATCAGTTATTTGCAAACCCAGTTTGTCCAAACCTACAGCTCTGGAAGGTGCTGAGTGCAACAATTCCAGAGATCTCGAATCAAAGGTCACGTAATGGCAAGAACAAACAGGATCAATTTCAATTATTTTCTTTTCTGTTTGCTCCGGAAAGGCACTTAAATAAAAAACTTCCTGCAGCTGTGGGAGGCAATTGAGACTGGAAAGTGGCTGGACACGGTGTGGTCACTCTGGTTTCTGTCTGGGCAGCAGGAGTGGGAAGGACTGCAGATCTGCCAAAGGAATGTCACAGCAGGAAAAGCAGGGAATGGGGAACAAAGTGCAGTTTTACACTGCTTTGTTTGCCGTGGGAATACAGGGGTGAGGCTGTGGCAGCTTTCCAAGCTGGAGTTGGCACGTGTTCACTGTGGGGCATTCCCAAAGCGATTCCTTCTCTCGTCTAGAACAGAACTACAGGAACTCAGCACTTGGGGGGCTTTCAGAAGCTTCTTCACTGTCACTTTTTGGAGTAGAGAGAGAAAACATCCAGGCTCATCCTCTACTCAGCTGAGTAGGATTAAAGGCTCTAAATCGGCTGTAGTGAAAAGAGCTAAAAACTTAAATTAAAAATAAAATACAAGAGTGCACAATAACTTAAACTGGGAGGGTTTTAACTTGCCTTACAGAATCTCTTCTTACATTAATGCTTCAGCAGAGAAGAACTGAGTAGAAAACCTCCTTTAATTAGCACTGGAGAAATTCCAAGTGTTGCTGAGAGGTTTGAGTATCTCCTTGCTTACCAGTGGTGGCTTCATGGTTTTTAGGTACAGATAATTGAGGGGGGAGGGTGATGCCTAAGGCTTTTTTAAGTTAAAAAGAGTCAGGAAGAGTTAAAATCACCCAGCCACAATCCAGCCCTAAATTAAATATGCACAGATTGCATCCTTTTGTCTATTACCTCTTCCAGACATCTGCATTTCAGTCACTTCTGTGCAAAAAATGGCAAAATTAAATTATAAAGCCAACTCAAATCTGTTATTTACCACGTAGTCATCTGTGTTTTACCTTTTTTTTTGGGGG
>VZTA01012299.1:50378-66538 GCA_013398855.1 Mohoua ochrocephala | reverse complement strand
TCTCATCAACAAAATTTTGAAGCAAGTCAGCCTAACCTCCAGTTACATTACATAATTTATATTTAGGTACTTCAACAAATGGTGTGATGTTCAAGGTCTGAAAGCCCGAGCTTTGCAAGTTCTCAACACTTTTGAAAACTAAGTCAGCATTCAAAGTCAGCATTCAAATCTGGGTTAGGAATGTAACTGTAGGCATCTCATTTGACAAATCAAGCCTAAATTCATTCCTGATTATTTTTGGTGTTCCATATTGGTGAAATATTAATGTCAATCATGTGATATTGTGCTCTTCACATTGTTGACTGTTAAACTTCCTTCTACAGATTCTTCTGCAGTGTCTTTGTGAAAGATGTTCTTCACAGAGCTTAGTACCAAGTGTGGAGAGCCAAAAATGGGCTATCAGGCAGTCTGAAGTACGTGCAAAAGTAATGCGAAAGAGTAAGACTCAGCAAGGGTTCTTTTAGGAATCAGCCATTAATAATACATGTTAGTGTTTAAGCCTTGATTCAGCAAAGCTCTTAAGCAAGGACTTATTTTTAAAGATGATAAGGGTCGTATCTCTGGTCCTTAAATATCTTCAATTCTTTTTATGTACTAATGGTACATTTTAAATATTTGAAGGTCAGCATGTGCTTAAAATCCGTACTGCATCTGGAAATTTTACGCGGTGTTCTATTTAATCCTGGTCTTTGCTGGTGATCCTTGAAGGAAGAAGTAGGATCCAGTTGGGAGGATGTGCAAGGCAACGCACAAAGAGTTATGTGGTTGTAGTAATTGAAGGGTTCTCTATCTGACTGCCTTTATCATAGATTCTTTTGTCTAATGCCAAATAGGTCACTGAAACCTAGTGGTTTTTAGTGGTTCCTTATTGTGTTTTCTCTCAGTTCTCTTCTCTTGATACCCAGCTTGAGAGAACTTTTCTATGGTAAATATTGACTATCAAAGGCTCAGTAGGCACTTTAACTCTGGAAAGTGCTGTAAAATGCTACAAACTTTGACAAATCAAACAGGGAATGTCTGGATCTTGAGATGAATAAAAAATGCTGGTCTTTATTTCTGTAGATCAGTTTTTTGAGATTGTTGATTTGTGCATTCACAGCTGGGATTCTTTTAGTGAACTTTCTATGTATGTTCATCTGGGTTTTCTGTTGTTTTTTGTCTGTTTGTTTGTTTGTTTTTGGTTTGTTTTGGGGTTTTTTTTTTGATGCAGATAATTTAAATGAGCCTCCTGAACTCTTAGTTAAAAACAGTGTGGTCTTGCATATTAAATTTGGAGGAATTTCCATGGGGATATTCCCATCAGAAACCCAGTCTCTTCAGGTTGGCATTTCTATCTTTTTGCTTAAGAGCTCTTTATTCTCAGTTAGGAGGTTTTGCACTCAGTCATACTGCTGTCGCATGAGCAGTCTGTAAGCAAGCATAACCTGGCAGAGCTTCACATGTGAATGGTTGCAGTAGAACTTGTAGTTGCCCTCACAGGGAGCAGGAGAGGACTCGGTGCTTATGAACAGTTTTTCCTTCATTATCACAGCATTGGTGGTAGTTACTGAGACTCAGCAGTCATTTTCACAATATCTTTTGGAGCATCAGGGCTTTTAAAACAGGACATGAGCGCCTCTGAGCTTGAGATGCCTGCCTGGAGATACAGAAAGCCAGTATCCAGAAATAATTGCTTGGATAGCACAGTAGCTGTCTGTTTTCAGTCTGCTGGCTGAGTTGTGCTCTACCTTTCTGCATGCCTCAGTAGTCCTGGCGTGGACAATGTCTCATCCTGATTCTCCACTAGGAGAAGCAGAAAGGCACCAGCTGCCGCAAACAGATTAGTAGTGCTTCCTTCTGCTTGCAGCCCATTGCCTAAGAGTTTCTTATTTTGTGACCCGTGGTATCTAGTTGGTTTCTAAGTACAGACGTTAGACTTTTTTCATTAGCACCAGATTATTTTTACCTTTGAAAGGAGAAGGAAGCTGTCAGTAAAGAGCCCTGTAACTTGTAGTGAGTGTTAAAGAACCACAGATCTCTGGGTGGAAAAAAGAACATCGCTGTCTGAAGGTACAACTTCCACTGTGCTTTTCTCCTCAGAAAGGAGACTTTGTCCCAGATGAAGAGCTTTTCCCACCTTTCCTGAAATTACGTACAGATCAGCTAGGAAAGCGTCAAGTCTTCATCTTTCCTACAAATCACCTTTGTTATAGCTATTAAGGAAACACCTGTCAACAGCAAAAGGCTCTGACAAGCAGCCAGCAAAGTTGTGACTGGCTTTTAAAGTACTTTTGTGTTTGAAACTGCTGGAACACCTTTCAGGAGTAAAAAAGCACTACTGAAAGTAATTTGCTATTTGCAATGGAGGTGTACAGAGCACAGTGACTTCCCAGACTGTTTAGATTCATTACTTGTATTGATGCTGCCAATCACCTTCCTTCTGTCCTTTAGCAGACATCCCAATTGCTTGGGGAAATAATTTCCTTGGGTTTTTTCCTTGCCTCCTTTTTCTGGTTCTTAAGTTATCATTATTACTGATACTTTATTGAAATCGGTCTTGCTGTGATGTTCCAGAATTTTATATTGGCTTTTAAAATATTTTTCGAAGTAGGGAAACAAGGCATTTCACTATTCCTGTACTTCAATTCATGTACCTCAAACTTTAGTATAATACAGAAGTTTAGTATAATACAGAAGTTTTAATGGAACTAATGCTTCTATTTTTAATTGGAAAAATATGTAATGTTGATGGTACTAATTAGGTAGTCATGGTGTTGCTTTATATCTGAGGCTCTCAATGCATTTTTCATACTGCTATCAGTGGATTATTATCAGAGTGATAATAATAAGATAATAAGGCTGTGGTGAACAGTGAAGAATAACAGCAAGGAAAGACAATGCTATTTAACTTGCTTAATGTAGCCGTCTTTCTGTATGAAGATTTCACATCTAAGTTGCTTCCATGTAAGGTACCAATAGGAAAGTTCCTCTGCTGACTTCAGGTGGCACCTGAATCTTTTTCAAGCAAATGGTTTTGAGACTATTTTAGGAGTTGTTTGGACTTTTTTGCAGTTTGGTTAATTTCTGTGTCTTCCTAGTTTGTGTGTTTAGGGAGAGCATGAGGAGAACGTAAGGGAAGCTCAGTACATAAACATCTTTCTTACTATGATTTAATTGCCGAAATAAGTTCTACTACATAGTAAGCAGGAAACAAAAAAGAAGCATACATTATAATTAAATCTGAATTCTTCTGGTGTGGAGTTTATTAATTTTTATTATTTAAAGTTCTTCTGTCTCTGGCAGTAACCTCTCCCCTTCTCTGCATCGTTTTCATAGTCAATTTGTGAAGTCGACTAACATGAATGTGTGCATGTTTTACTGACCGAGAATGGATTAAGCAAATCACTAAAATAAGCATTGCTTTTGCACAGCAAGGTGTTAGGACCCCAGGTATAGTTCTGAGAGGTCCTCAAGAAGTGCAGAGAAAATGTGATACCACTACAGCACTTGCCGTAGTTTGGTGAAGCATCATTTAAGAAAAAAGCACGTTCAGAAAAACAAGTTGTCCCGTGTTAAACTGAATTGCGTGTCTGTTCTCATTGAATGTCCCAAAGCTTCACTTCAGTCTGCTGCTAAAAGGCATTTGTCATAGCTGTCTGCCAGAACACATTTAAATGATTTGAAAATAGTGGAGTGGCTGTAAGAGGGTGAATTAGTTCTGTGTACAGCAGCAGCAGGTTGGCCCAGAGGACTTCTGACCCAGAAGGATCCTGAGTCACTGCAATCTGTTCTGTGGGAGATGGAAGGCAGTATGACCTGGCTCTTGGACACATTTTCAGCAGTCGTGAGAAAACAGCCTGTGGGCTAAGTGATGCTATGGTTCTCCATGCTATTCCTGGCCTTGTGGGCTGTGGTGCTGCAGCAGATGGTTCTTGTCCAGTTGGGTGGATTTGAAAGATCAGAACAAGGTAAGCACAGGAAAGGCACTTGACTGGGGGGGAGAGGGGAAGGAATGAAGAGGGATAAACAAGCTATGTTTATTTTCTCCTTTTTCTTTGAAGTTTTTGCTTTCTATCTTTAAATTCTGTATAAATATATATAAATATCTTAACAAGTAAACACTAAGACCATTTTGGTGGGCGAGGAGGACAACAAAAACCTACCGTTAATGTTTCCATAATCAGCTGAAGTTCTGGCTTTCTGTTTGTATTTACTTGGAGAATCTTCAGTTGTGTTCATTAACTCTACATCCATAAGCTTCTCAAATGTGTTGGTGGCTAAAATGAATTAATATTAGGTTTGTAGTGTCACTAAACTTAAATGGAAAAGCCAAAAAAAGAGCCTGGAACTTCTGAAACATCCTTGGTTTTCTAAATACAGTCTTTTTGGCATTTAAACACAAGACTTTCTACAACCATAAAATCTGGCTTTTCAGGACTTGAGTGTTTGAGGAAATGTGAAATCTAACTTAAATAATACTCTATATTAATTTTATATTCTGTTATGAAGAAAGTATTATTTTATTCCTGAGACTTGTTATGAAATTCTTGACTAAGGGTTCAGATGTACTTCAGAATATTACTTTTGCAGCCACTGACAGAGAGGTAGTTCTACCTTGCAGCATTCATCTTCTGGACTGTGCAAATTTGCTATGCATGGAGCAGCTATTTTTACCTTATTTAAACAGAGTTTGGTGGGGTAGTTATGTTTTCAGTGTTTTAGATTGGGATTTTAATGTGGGAATTCTAGTTTCCCGGCAGTTCTTGCTATGTAATTATTGACATTGATAGCCTGGAAACATTTGGTAATGTTTTGATTCCTTTAGAAAATTCCACGTTCCGGAGAGTATCAGCTTGATAAATACAGATAAGGTTTTTGGGGGGGTTGGGGTTTTGGTTTGGGGTTTTTTTGTGGTTTTTTAGTTGGTTGGTTGGTTGGGTTTTTTTATTATTACTCTTCTGTCTAGAGTATAAATACTCTACTGTCTGCAGACTTTTTCACCCCTGTGCATCTGACACAAGACAGTTATATTGCTGTACACATTTAAATGGTCTATTACTAGTCTGCTGCCAGGCACTAATAAAAATATATTAACCCTCTGATCAAATTTTATTATTTTTGTCATTTTCTTTCTAGACAGTTTATAGTTCCACAAGATTCTTTAATTCCCAGTCATGATGCACTGTTGATGGGCTTTAGAATCTCGTCTCCTTGGCTTCATGCCAAGCAGAAGTCTCAGCTATCTTTTGGACAACGACATGTGTGACATATACATAGCACTGGAACTCCTAATATAGCCATCAATGTGAGGAAATGGCAAAAATTTGTTCAACATACTGCAATTCTTTATGCATAAATTTACCCATAAAAATAAGAGATAGATTTGCTAACAACATATGATTTATATAAACTTAGTTTTACTCTATTTTAAGCCCAACGAATTTGTGGATTCAAACTTACCTGAAAGGGAAAAAAAACTAACACTTGGTATGGACATAGCATAGTTACACAAAAAAGTTGAGCCATGTAGATGAGAAAGCTTACTGTGTTTACAATGTACAATTCATTTTACTAGTAAATACTGGGAAAGAACTTAGTAAGAAATCCTAATTTTTTCAGAATTCTAAATTACTATGATTTACTGCTTCCCAACATTTGATCTGGTCAAGCTCGAGAAGTGGGCCCATGGGAATCTGATGAGGTTTAACAAGACCAAGTACTGGCCAGGGGCAATCCCAGGTACCAGCACAGGCTGGGAATGAGCAGACCAAGAGCAGCCTTGGGGAGAAGGACTTGGGGGTGCTGGTAGGTGAGAGGCTGGACATGACCCAGCCATGGGCACTCACAGCCCAGAGAGCCAAACGTGTCCTGGGCTGCATCCAGAGCAGTGTGGGCAGCAGGGGAGGGAGGGGATTCTGCCCCTCTGCTGTGCTCTGGTGAGACCCCACCTGCAGTGCTGCATCCAGCTCTGGGATCTCCAACATAAGAAGGACACCAGCTTGTTAGAGAAGGTCCAGAGGAGGGCACCAAGATGAATGGAGGGATGGAGCACCTGTACTATATGGAAAGTTAAGAGAACTGGTATTTTTCAGTCTGGAAATGAGAATTTTTGAGGTCACCAAATGGTGTCCTTCCAGTACCTGAAGGGAGCCTAAAGAAAGATGGAGAGGGACATTTTACAAGGTCACGTAGTGACAGGACAAGAGGGAATGACTTCAAACTGAAAAGAGAGTAGGTTTAGATGAGGCATTAGGAAGGAATTCTTTACTGTGAGGATGGTGAGACCCTGGAACAGGCTGATCACACAAGCTGGGAATGATCCTCAAATGTTCAATGTGGATCAAAGCTGCTGCCGGGTTGAATGCAGCTTTGAGCAACCTGGGCTGGTGGGTAGCATCCCTGCCTGTCTCAGGGTGGTTGTAACTACTTTAAGATCCCTTCCATTCTATATGTCTAAAGAGATGATGTCTAAAGGAGAGCTAGGTCCTCCTTTGTCCTCCAAGCAAACCAACCCTCTGCACCTTTTTCTGTTGTTCCCTCCCTGGCAGTCTAACTTTTGGCTAGCTGATTGACTGAGAATTTGGATGTATTCATTCCTCTGTAAGGAATTCATTGAATAGCTAGACAATAAGCACTAATAATGTCCCATGTTTTCCCAAAAGACAAGGAGTTCTAAGGAAAACCCAAAAACATGTCACAGCTCCTTACCAACTCACCTGTGTCATTCCCCTTCTGAGGTCATAAGATGTGCCAGATCCAGGTGCTGCCAGAGCCTGTTTGTAAGTGAGTCTATTTTAGGAGACAGTTTCTGTGTAGAAATGACAAGTTTCCTGAACTCCTCCAAGGCACAGACTCAGAAAAGAACAAGTCTGAGCTGGTGTCAGTTCCTAAAAAGAAGTGTTGTTTTTCTTCTGGCTAGCCATTACCTGGCTGAGCTTATTCCAACATACTTGGGACGGGGGTGGCTGGGAAAAACTGGAAAACATTGCTTGCAAGTCAGAAGTGAAGAAGTATTTACCCATCTGAGTGGGACTGCTCAAAACTGGTAATCAAACACTCGGTGAAGTAACTTGCCATTTCAGGATTTTAATCTTTCCTTTACGCTTTCCATCTGCAAAACTGGGAAAATAGTAGTTATTTAGCTCACAGGGACAGATGACATTTCCTTCATTAATATCTTGGGCATGAGATGGTAGTCTCACATAAAAAGTCTTCAAGAATTCAATAGTATTTTTGAGAAAGAGAGCTGGTATCCCTATTGTAATTTAATTGTTGATCTAAAGCTTGTTTATACCTCCTGAAGTGATGCCCAAAGTAGGTGTGCCTTTAGAATGAAGCCAAGTGATACAGAAGTAAAGAAACCAAATTTGCCGAACTCACAATGCTCAACAGTTATGTTTACACTAAGAAAATATTCCAAGATCTGAATTTTAATTTATTGAAGACATGGTTCAAATATTTTGCCTTCTTATATATATACGACATATATGATTATCTGTGGGATTCTAGTGTTCTGTTAGCTGAATATTAGATACCCTAACTGGATATGAGGATGGTAAATGTTACCATATTGTTTTATTAACCATGCTTTCAGGGTATATCGTGATGATGATTTGCATTTGGCAGTGGTATTGTTGAAGTAGAGCGGATAATGAAGTGGTTTGCAGTTGGTACTTGCATTAATGAATAAGGATGAATTATAAAAACTCTGTTCACATTGAAGCTTTTCCAGATTCAGGTGAGTCTGAGAGACAGGGAGTAGTGTGGTATTCCTTTAACATCTCAGTACTACTTGAAAAATACACTTTTTAAAACCCAGGATTATGACCCAAAATATGGAATTTATGGAATGAGAGATTTCAGCTGACTTCTGGAATGAATGGGAAACACTGGAGAGAAATGAGTAGCTATAATGAAGATGGAGTTCTTATACAATAATTCCTCATATTGACCTCTTGAAATTTCTAGTAAACAAAATTAATCTGAAACTAATAATGATCTGAACTTTCTGCTTTGAGTTCTGTATCTTTTACTGCTATGTTTCTAATGGAACATGTCTTTCTTTTGCTGTCTGTATCCTTCACCATTTCTTCACCTATTCCTACATTCCTGGATTCTCCTTTGAGCTGAATTATAGAAACAAGAAAGTGAAAAAAACCCCCTCAACCGACCAAACAAAAAGCCCAACCAAGTAAAAAACAACAAAAAACCCCCCAAAATAAACAACCCACGTGCACCCCAACAAAATATCTCAAAAGAAACAAAAAACCCCTCAAAAAAACAACAAAAAAAAAAGGAAAACAAACAAAAAATCCCACAACTGCACAACTGTGTAGTCCCCTTATTTCTCTTTCATTTCTGCTGGGCATACTTGACTTGACTTGATTTTTATGTAAGCTCACAACTGGAGCTCTAGTCACTGTTTGTGACTCCAGCATTTGTATAGGGCTTCAGTCCTGAGCATTCACCTTTGTCCCCGAGTAACATGGACCATTCTACTGCTACAGTGAAATTTGAATAGGAAATGAAGCAGACTTTGCTCATGGCCAGTGAATGCTGAGAGAATTTTCCTCCCTTGTTCCAGGTGGCCAGTCAGAGCAAAAAAGGTGAGCATTTAGCCATGGAGCCTGGGAGTAAACTTTTTTCTATTTGACTGTTGTTGATATGCCAAATTCTCATCCTTCAGCCTAGCTGCAGCTGGATATTTGGTTGTCACTGGGAGCCAAAGGTGGGCTGGCAGCTCTCCATGTGAAAGCTCTACTCTGCCACATGTATTTTAGACAAGTTCAGTCAAAAGTTTGCTATGTCTTTTACTTTGAACTTAAATGAGGAAGGAAGTTAGAGGGCTTTCTGGGAAACCCTCTTCAAGAAGCTGGGCATAACTCAGCTTCTTGAAGAGTTACAACTGCATTACATTGTTACTCTGTATGCAATTTAATTGTCATAATCTGTTATAGCAACCTCTAGGATAGTGCGTTTTGTTGTTGTTTGAAAGCTAATGGCCAAAAATCAATTCCTCAGTCACTAGAAAAGAACAAAACAGACTTTCCAAGACAGAGAATATAATGAAAATAATGAAAATAGTCACATGATTACACATGGGGTACTTTTGCAGTACAGACAACTCTGAAAAGTGGAAAACTCCAAAGGTGAGGAAGAGCAGTCACACTTAGGCTGTCAAACATCTCAGCTGTATGTGGTTGTAGGAAGTTTTGAAAGCACAGGTGTTGCTGGTCCAGTTGTAGGTTGGCAGTAATTAGCAACTGGCTTAACTGCTTGCCATTAAAATTTATGCCTTTGTTGTTAATTCTAAATAGGATCAATAAGTTGTTTTGGTTTGTCAGACCAAGCACTGCTCTTAGCAGCGGTATTGATGAACTGCACCTTTCTAAATGTCATGGGAGAGTGCTGCTGTCCAGGCTCCTGCCCCTCTAACTAATTCACAGGTCAGTCCTGGGGAACTGTCAGTTTTTCAAGAGAGATTGGTTTTTTTGTCTACAGTACTATAGTTCCAAAAATTGTATTTTTACTTGTCTAATGGATTTGTTAAATTGTCTCCTTTTCATGGATTTGTAATAGCAAATGGTCTCTAATACATTTTTAATTAGTTGATTAAAATTAAATGATTAATTAGAGATTATCTTCTGTGAAGCAGAAGAAATTATGATGGGAGTAATCAAACATTAATTACTGAAGATTTTACTGATCAGCTGTCTGCTGAACATGCTATACTGCAGGTGTGTGATAGGAAAAGTAAAAACTTTTCCATAACTTCAAGTCCAAAACAGGTAAACTGTACCTCAGCCTCTTAGAGATGGAAAATGCTTTTTTCACTTTTTTTTTTAGTCTTTTTAGTCGTATTTTCTTTTTTTTTTCATGCTTTAAGGAGCATATTAACCTTTAATTGCCTTGCTTGTGTACTGTGCATAATAGTTCAAGATTTATTTAATATGCATCTGGCATTATAGCACTATAAAGCTGAGTAGTTTATAGAGGGGGGTATTCTCTTTCATGGTACAAGACTGGTGGCAAATATCCTTTTATGACAGAGACAATAGATTTTACTTTTAGGGTTACCTCCTTGTTGCTTCCCTTTGCTTTCACATCGGTTTTCCTGTTTTGGTAGTTGGCTCTCAGTGCAGCTCTACATTGTTGTTTTTTAAAAATCCTCTGAGGAAAGAGAATGTGTTTTGCTTGTTTTGTACATGAGGAATCATAGAACACATACATTGGCAAAGGATTCAAGAACTTAGAGTTTAAATTTAAAATATTACGATTTTCTTTTTGAGCAAAAAATCACCTGCCGTCTAGTAGGACAGCCACCTGAAAAGCATTCAAGTACGAGCCGTCTGACTGTACCGGTGACAAATAGTTTGAAGTGTTTTCTGAACTAAGAACTGTTGTTCTGGATAGCCAGAGAGCTGAGCCGTTCCCAGGTGGACTTGGAAGCATCCAACCCAAATATGAAAAGAAGAGTTAGCTTCCAAAATAAATTATTAGGAGTAGACATTTGTAGTAGACAAAGCCAAATATGTTTTCCCTCTTCTGCTTTTATATCAACAGATGATGGAAGTTATTTAGTTTATACTGAAAATGTTGGAATGTGATAGTCAAGCAGAGTTGTCACACCTGTGTTATGCTTTCCTGGTTGTCTAGACATTCCAGCCTCCGTTCATTCCTGTGGATCTGAATCCATCACCTGTGCTTAATACTTATGTCTGTTGAAAAAAAGTAAATACTCCTCCAAATGGTGTGTCAAGAACATGCTCTTCTAACTTCAAACAGGCCTTTAATTCTCTTGGGTTATGTGAAGTATATTGGTGTCAAGATAGAAAGATTGCTTTAAAGAAACCAGGTGTTCATTCTCTTGAGATTTTTTTTTATAGACTTACCCGTATATCTCCTGCTGTTTTCAGCTACATCAGCACAGGGAAGCATGTATTTTTGACTATGGTGCTGCAAGCTTTTCAAACATACCTATGAAAGATGCCATCCAATTTTCGGTAAAGATTTGTACATTTGTATGTCCTTCTTTGTTGCAATATGCCTTGCATTACCTAACTCAGTTTCCTTCTCTTGAAAATGAATCTTATTCCATCTTCAAAAAGTTAAATTTATTCTTTGAGTTTGAGATACTAATACCACAGTTCACTCCTCCTTTCCTTACCTCAGTCATCTGTCAGCTTTCCAAAGCTTCAAAACTCTCAAGAGAGTACAATGCATGTCAAATGTGAGAAGAGTGCTGTCTCAGTAAGTTTGACCTGATCAGGAAAATTTTCTTCTTTTCTTCTCCTCCCTTTTCACCCGAAATGACTTCTTCAGGAAACATCCAATCTTTCTGTAACTCAGTGGATCAAAGTGCTGTATTGTTGGATCTTAATCACATATGAATGGCTCCAGAAGGGATCAGAGCTCTCTTTGTTCTTTAGAGGCTTCTAGGCCAAAACCAGTGCCAGCAGCCATAAAGGAAATATGTAAACCTCTGTTTGGTCATTCAGGGAACCATGTCACTCTAGGTTTGACCCCCACTTCTTTGCACTAGCTTCCTTCTGCAGGAAGGTGGCCTAGATCATGGTTGTAAAATATATTAATGCTAGCAATTGTAGGCAAAGGGGTTATTTTTGTCTTTCTTTTTGATGTCTCTTCTAATTTTTCTCCTTGCTGTTTCCTGCTTCTGAATGTTCTCAGCTTTAAGCACAAGCTAGGTTCAAAATGTTCCAGATTTGTCTGTATCAGACAGAGCATGGTCTACATCACTGTGGTGTCACAGTGTCTTGCAAAGTGTGAGTGCTAAGTATGTGCCAATATCAAAGTGTAAAACCATAAATGTTTGGGATTTTTTCCTGTAAAATGGGTTTCTGTTGTGCTGGGTGTTTTGCAGATTGGTACTAGTTATAGGTAGATGGACTGCTCTATTAAAAAAAAAAAAAATACCAAGTGGTTTTACTTCTTTATAGCCCATCAAGATACTAGAAGAGCTTAACGAGACATAATAGTATTCTATAGGACATTAACAAGATATTGTATTTCTCCTTTTGCTTCAGCTGTGAATTTTTGTGCAGCCATTTTAGTGATAATGTCACTTTATGTTTTTACATTATACAAGCTGAGATGTTCTTGCTTGTAGACTAAGGTGTAGTTTATACCTAAAGTGCAATCCTGTATCTTTATTCTGTTGTATCAAGCATGAATCAACTGCATAACTGATAATAAACATACTGTCTGAATGTTCGTAGTGAAAGGAAGATAGAGAATGAGAAGTTGCACAGTATTCAGGGTATTTATGCACAAACATGAGTGTTGTTGTTTATTGGGTTGTCTGTTACTGGCACGCTTTAAAATGTCACCCAGTGAAGAAGGCAAACCAAACAACTTAGCTGATCAATCATATGCTGTGGATACTGAAAAGCAAATAATTGAACCGTTCATGTTTGCCCTTTAGGTCAGAAAATTCATTGTGCAAAGTAAATGAAGGTTCACAGAAATAAGGATTGGTTTATATGTGCCTTGTGAGTGTCCAGTCTGTATTAGTGGAACAATAGAACTTCAAATGTAGTTTCACTGGCTTTTTGTCTTTATATACTGTATGCATAAAAGCAGACAAGGCTAAAAGGGAAAGAACTTTGTGTTTTAGCTAACACAAAGTTCTGGTAAAATTTAGAAAAGTCAGATATGTTAACCTCTAATTAAAAATGGAGTGTACAAGTCCTACTAGAAGCATTATGGTCTTGCATGTGTTTTGTATAAAATGAGCAGATTTGCTCCCTCCCCTCCCACAAGAACAGCTGAAGATCTAATCAGACCGCTGGCCAGTGTATTTTTTCATAGGATCCAGTTGTACTTGTTTGTCTGCATTTGCCTTTAATCTAAACCCAGGTGATTGAATTTATACCTTTTTACAGATAGATCCTGTTATCGCATTTTAACTTTTGTCAAGGAAACAAAGGAAACATTTTTTGTTTTCTGTGACAAATGTCACTGTTTCATCTTGATTTTCTAAACATTTTCCACTTTTCAGTATACTCTTCTTCAGATGTTGTCAAGTCCTTTTGCAGATTTGTGCTTTCTAGCTGGTGAACATCAAACTGATACACTAACAGCTGGACTGGAATTTTTTTAATATGAAGTCATTTCTGCTGTGATGGATTAGACATCTTTAGAAGCAGAATGTTTTATTGCTTGTAAGTCATCTAAAACTATTTTATATGGGTGATCTCTTCTCACCTCTCTCTACTTACCCTCTCCGATTCCTGCTGCACAGCCTGTGGTCTGACTGACATGATGATGACACTGTCCTTTCTATTAATCTGTCTGCAACTGCTCTTATAAAACAGTGTGGCTGGTGGCACTCTTCACTGCATGTTGAGGAAACTACTTTGCAAATACTTATTCATTTGAAGTCTTGAGAATTTGATCCACCTCCAAAACAGTTTTGCAGCAGGCAACATAGCATCTTTTCCAGCTTTTCTGGAGCAATGTATAAAACACTTCGTAATATTAATTTTTTTTAAAAACTGTTGTTAGTGCTTCATCTAGTAAGCGGGTAATTTCTTTTGTGAGAGGACAGTTGGAAACGTTACATTATTAATATTTCAAATTCAAGCTCTTTACCAAGTAGGCCCTTTTTGTTAGAAGTCACTAAAGCGTCTGAATTATAAGCAACATACTGTTAGTACACTGATTCACTGTAAAACAATTGAACCATTTTTCAGTTATGGAAGCAAACATAAAACATTAGTTTTCAATTTCTAGTCTTTTCAGTAAAACTGGCATGATCTTTCTGTTTTTATAGCACTGTGCTAAACATTCAAATGTAAAATGTTATTGAAGAACATATTTTTAGCTTTGGATGTTTTTTAATATATATATTTAAATCCATGACCTCCTTGCAATGGTTTCTTTTTCTTTGGAATCTGGACCACTGTAAAGCTGAAAACTGTGTCTCTGAGCTGGAGATTGAAGAATATTCGATAACCTGTTGCTAGTTATCCCCTTCTCATGCCACCCACTGAATAAAAGGCATAACAGGACAGTAATACGAAATCTAACTGGAAGTGCCAAGAACAAAGCTATGATATAGTGCTACTTTCAGACTATAGAAAAAATCACAACTTAGATTTATTTTTGGTGCTTATGGTTGAAAGATGTTCTATTTGTTGTTTTATTGCCTTCGTAATACTTTGGAGCTGCACAGGCCGTGGTGATATAACAATAGATCCTATACTACACGTCTTGGCATAGAAATAGCAGAATAGTTTAATCGTGTTAAACCTTTCAATTACTGCCTCACAAATGGCTATTTGTTCTTGATGGGTTTCTCATTCAAGTAACCCTCGACCTCATAAAATACTAAACTCATACTGCAACCTACGCTTTATAATGCCAGATTTTTTCCCATTTTCAGTTTACGCAGTTAACTTGTATCAAGTTTAAAAATAATGCTTTAAAAGAATCAATTTCATGGTGAATGCATCTAGTCAAACAACTCATTTAAACAACATCTTACTCATGTGTAGCAGACCGTTTTACAAGTAACTGAGAGTTTTACAAGCCTGTGTTTCAGACAGGATAATTGGTTGTTTCTCATATGTGAGCTTGGAACTTAAACTTGTTAACTTCAATATACAGAACCTTTCCTGGCTTGGTAAGGAGTATTTAGTTAAGGTCTTTTTAGCAATAGACATATATAATAGTTCGTTATCAAGAAGTGGTAAAATGGTACAAATTTTGAATATGTTCTGTAAAAACTAGTGGTTATAACCTTTTAGCTTGTGACTAGTGGTCAGCAAACTTAGCCTATGGTGATTTCTAATGTAAAGTAAACTCGATTAGCAATTTCAAATGTGCAGATTTCTGACTTATGCTGAGCACCGGAACCTCAGGATTTAAAGAGGTGATTTTTACCTCTATTAGACCACAATTTTGAATAGGTAGGTTACTCTCTAAGGTAAGTGGAGAATGCTCAGAAAAATCTGTTGCATTAAGATATTTTAGTCAACTGATATTAATCTTCTCATCCTCATCAAAAGTTAGTGTCAGCTATACACTTGCGGTATTTGATTCCCTTTTCAGTGCAGTGCTTACCCCAGGTGTAACACTAAAACCTGTTGGTAAAGCTGCGAGTCACATCCAAAGGTAGAGGGAAGGAGCTGTCTGTCAGCTTGCAAAAGCCAGGTTTCCCTTTCTGCTGGAATCTCTTGACAAGTATCTGCTTTTGTTTTTCATTGATACAGTCATGATAATTGGGGCATTACTAGGACATAGCACGTCTCTCCAGGTGCTTTTCTTTAGAAATAGTATGGCTTTTCAATGATTTTAAAAGTACTCCACAGTTGGGGTGTACAAAGGAAAGCCTTAATTCACTTAAAGCAACAATAGCTTTACTACAAAACCTGTTTTAAGCTTCTTCAATATTATTTTTAGTAGCTCTCCTTTAAGGAGACCATAAATTTTACAAATGCTGTCAGTCAGAGTTTGGCCATTCTTTGGAGAGATGAGAGGGACATTTTATAGGGGCATGTGGTGATAGGACAAGGGGGAATGGCTTTCAAGTGAAAGAGAACAGGTTTAGATTAGGTATTGAGAAGAAATTCCTTACTGTGGGGGTGATAAACATTTGAACAGGTTGCCCAGAGAAGCTGTGGATGCCCCACCCCCAGAAGTGTTCAAGGCTAGGCGGGATGGGGCTTTGAGCAAACCTAGTCTAGTGGAAGGTGTCTCATCCCAGGGCAGTGGGGTTGGAATAGGATGATCTTTAAGGTTCATTCCAATCCAAGCCATTTTATGGTACTTTGGGGCTGGTTTGAGGTTTTTTTTAATGTTGTTTTGGTTTGAAAGATAGGTGTCTGCTAAGGAAGGCAGGAGCCTCCCTTGGAATGGAAAATGTAACCCCCCCTTTCCTTCGAATTATTATAATTTCGAAATTAAGGGACTTTTAGGCAAAGATATGAGAAATAGGAATAACAGTTCTTTACTAATATATGTCTATCAAGGCAAACACACAACAATAACTGTGGCAGTGACACCAAACAGAACCAGAACCCGGTGCCAGCCTCCCTCGGCCTCAGCCCCTTTCCCCTTCGATGCAGTTCCGCTCACCGCCGGCAGGGGCGCTGGCGGCTCCCGGCGGGCAGGGCGGGTGCGATGGTTCCCCCGCGGCTGCAGGGGGCGCTGTGGCGCGG
>VZTA01012299.1:32554-49956 GCA_013398855.1 Mohoua ochrocephala | reverse complement strand
TGGGGATCCTGGCATTTTCCCCGGAGGCACCCCAGCAGATGGTGAAAAAAAGTCCCTCTCTTAGTGAGGCAGGGTATTAAATAGGGTCCCAGTGCAACGGCTGCTCCAGTGAGCAGAGCTCCACTCACGGTAGGAGGAAGGCAGCAGAAGGCAGAACCCTGCAGTGGTGATGAATTCTCCCCACAGCGACTGCAGCCCCTCTCCCCTCCGAACGCCAAGAGAGCCAGAGAGCTAGGGGCTGCAACCCCTTTTTCTCAGTCCAAATCTTTTGGCATCTCTGCCCTACATGAGAAAACTGCAGGTGAAAGAGAGTGGCCATCTGGACCTCTCCCCTGAGCTGTGGCCAGGTCTTTTGTCTCCCTTAAGTATCCAGTCGTTATTGTCTCCCAGCAGCACTTTTGGGGAAAATTCCTTAAGAGAAAAAACAAGAGAACTCCTAAAACCCCAACATATGTGAAGGTTGATATCCTTCCTGAGATATCTGTTTACCTCTCTTCTTTCTTGTATATGCAACTCTTCGTCAACTGCCTAGTATCTAGTCTCTTTCCTTGAAGTGTGGATCAATATAATGTAGGGAAGTGCTATCTTGATGCAGTAAGAGAAAAATATTCATTAGTCATTTTCTTATCCCTTCCCATGGAATATGTTTACTGAAAGACTTTTCAGAAAGGTAGAATTCCCTGCTGCAACCTATGGTAATGGCAGGAATAACGCTGGCGCTTAAAAAACAGAGATTCTAGCCCATTACCTTTAAGTTCAAGAGTCAAAAGAACAATGCACCTCTTCAGCATCCCATTGCATTCACTCATCTTCTTCAAATCCATCTGGTCATCCGTGTCTTTTCCAGCACCACTGCTGCAAATCTCTGCATTAGTTTGTTAATATTACTTCCCATTTATTTGGTTTAAAACATCCTCTCTTGCTGTAAAGTACTCACTTTTTTTCCATGTCTATAATTGCTCATGCATTTCTTGTCATTTTAGAGTTTGCGGAAGATTTGTTTTGCAGATGGATGTTCTCCTGTGTACAGGACTGCGTCCTGAGCTGTGTAATTTTCCTCTTAGTGTCCTTGTGCTTTATGAAGAAATCTGAAAGCAGTGAGGGGGCCTTGCTCAAGCAAGCCCTGGTCAGAGCGCATGAAGGGGTTCTGCCATAATTCTAGGTGGATAGTTAAAAAATATCAAGAAATAGATGAGTCTGGAGCTGCCTGGAATAGTAGTTTTAAGTGATGGCTTGCTGTGAGTTTGGAAGCAGCAAGGGTCCAGAGGCATGGACCTAGAAAACCCAAAGTACAAATCTGCATCCTCTAACCGCAGGGCAGGAAGAAATCCTCGGAAACAGGTCCCACAGAAGCTCCTGGTGCCGGAGAAGCTGGGAGGGTCACAGAGCCTGTGGCATTCTAGCAGCCAGGAACTGAACCTGACAGAGGCACGGTCTCTGGGAACACTTTTTGCTTAACAAGTATTTTATGTTAACTTTTTAAAAATGGCTTTATTACACAGTTTCTGCTTTTGAACAAGAAATGGCTAATTGCAGTTCTGGGCTTCCATTGCCTCAAAGCAGACTTTGTATAACAAATAATTCTCCCATTGGCAAAGGACCTGAAGGGAGGTCGGAACCATCCTGCACGTACACACTGTGCTCGGTACCTGGTAAGGATCAAGTGAAACAGGCACAACCACTGTCCATCTCTGCTTGTGGGAGCACACACCTCACAGAACCACAGCTGCTGCCCAGTGGCTTTTCTTTTGTGTTCACACTGACTGTTAACTTGGAACAGTGTCAGCAGTGTGGATGTGGGGAGCCAAACACAAAGCCCTTAGAAATCCTGTTCTTTGCTGCTGATACAAGGGTACATGTCCATACAGTGTTTTGGTGCTTTGCAGACGTGGGCACAGCATACAGATGTTATTTATTCAAGTGCTAGATTTATGTACATGTTCAGGCAAACACAGATGAATCATCACACATGCACTTCTCCAGAAAATAATGTTTAACTGTTATCTGAACAGAAAACATGCAATTTGCAGAAAGGCTGTGATAAATAAGGATTGATCGTCGGACTTCTCATTACTGGTAAAGGTTATTTTGACGTTCAACATCGCAGGTAAACTTTTTTGGGTTGGGAAGGGTAAAATCTCAGCACTTGTATGCTTGTGTCTCAGGTTTTGTTACTAGTTCAAACCACAATCTGTAGTTAAAACTAGCATATTTTGCTGCTGAAATCAGCATACTCTGTCAGTAGTCTTATATTCTGAAGTAAACCATGAGTACCTGCAGTCTATTTTAAAAAAAAGGATGCTACAAAAACTCTGTAAGTCTCTGAAAGATGTTTCCTAAAGGTCTTGAGTGTCGAGTCTCTACTAGTTTTTTATATTCTTTAAGCTATTTAACTGAAGTTATAACAAAAACAAACCTGAGTGAGAGATGGTAGAGCGGAGATGAGTGGTGGTATAGTAAAATCTTTCAGTGGGTTTTCTGTAAAATTATCTTTGGATGTGTTCCATTCTATATTTTTTGTCAACACTCTAGGGCAACAATAGTAATTTAAACAAGTTATCCTAAGTTTAAATTGATCTTATATTCAATCAGTCATTGGTTTGGTACAGCTTAAGAATATGCTTGGATGTACTAAGAATACACTAAAATAGAAAATTGTCCTTATATGCAGTAAATTGGCATTTTTGTGTTTGTGCTCTCTGTGGAGGAAAAAACGTATGTGAATTTTAGATGTCCTCCGAACAGCTATCTTTAACCAGGGCTAATTTTCAGCATTGCTCTTTAGGATTTTATATTCTAACACTTTACCTGTAAGTGCGTAACTGTCGGACAGTATCTGTGGCAACCCAAAGTACTTAATAAAACACAGTGGGTAAGAGAGAAAGCAAAAGGAGCAGTAACTTAAAGTGATGTCTGATTTTCACTTCTGAGTAATTCTGTGAAGTAAAATAAGAATTAAAGCTGCATTAAAGAAAAATATTTTACTATCCTTTCATTGCATGCATTTTTGTACAGTACCCTCTTCTCTGTTCTTGTTGTTTCCCTTGCCACTCGAGATGCTGTTTCACTCACTCTAGGGTCGGATAATTTTGAGTCCTTGTCTTGTTTTTCCAGTTATGTGGTTAAATGAACCTTCATCTGGAAGCCTGGTTTTCTCTATATAGGTACGCTGCTGCTCTTCTCATGTTATTTCTATTTCTTCCAGTTGTAAGAAAAGCGCATGCTTATATGAAGCGAATATCCTGGGTGAATAAGACGTGGAAGGCAAAGTATAGGTGGATGTTTTTGGCAGCTACACATGATTTACTATTTCTTTTGTATAAAATAACAGAATCTAAACAAAAAAAATCTAGTGCACTGTCGTACACTGTTGCGTGGTGAAGACTTGTGCAAAGAGTTGATGGATCCTAGTAGCTTTTTAAAGCCTATCTTTGCTTCCATCCTCATACAGATCTCAGTGGTACTTCTACAACCTCTGCAATTTTCTGTCCTCACTCTCATCCGTCTTATTTGTCCAGACCCATCGTAACATGACTTTGTCTATCTGTAAAACCCCCCCCCAACTTATGTATTTCAAAACCTTCCAGCTCTCTAGCTCGCTCCCCCTTTTGTCTCATGCTTGCATTTGCCAATACTCTGTGCTCTCTGGAACAGTGTGGCTATGCTGATTTTTCAGGCATCCTATTTCTTAATTTTGAATAGTTAGTTACCTTCTTTAAAAGACATTTCTTTCAGCTATCACTTGCAATCTGAAAAGTGTTATGACTTGTGGCCACTGGAGTTAACAAGGATGGAAAAGTGCACAAAGCACTGTGTACATTACTTTAAGTGACTGCATTCCTCTTTGTAAAGACTTAGAAGCCAAAAATATCATCCGACTCTCTTACAAAGCTAAGTACGAAGCTCAGTTGGACATGTTTCAGGTAGTCTTTTATAAAAGGCGAAATCTAAAAAAAAAAAAAAATTTTGAAAGCTGTACAAACTAGAAATACCAATTTGTAAAGCATTCACTGCTACTTGTGAGACGTACTCAAAGGCCTCTGATGGTTTTGTAATCTTGTCTAGAGAAATGCTGAAGAAGACAGACTTGTTTTTTCTTTTGATTTTACTTCAGCAGGTTGTATTTTAAAGTTTAAAAAAAAGGGGGCAGCTCAATTTCATAAATCTGATATCATAACACGTACTTAATGGACTCACTGCAAATTTTTAATATTGTACATACAGACTTTGGATTCCTTGGCACATTAAAGTCAGTGAGCGGTGAAATATGTGTCCTCAAAGAGCTAGAATATAAAAGCATTTCTGTGGCTGATAGTGTTGTTGGACCTCAGCTGGCATTCCTGGGAGTAGCCCTGTGCATAGGTTGCTCCAGGCCACAGCACATCACCGTCCCTTCTCATCAGCTGAGGCACTTTCATTCCCCTCCCTGTTGTATGAGAGATATCGCGTATGGAATCAATAAATATGAGGTACAGGTGCTTTAGGAGGAGTGCTTATGATGCATAGGTGCATTACAAGGATCCCTCTAGACAAGGATGAGATCACTGTTAAGAAAAAGCATAAGAGCAGGCATACGTGAAGTATCTTTTCAGGAGAAGTGAAGTGTCTCTGCAGGATGAATAAATATTACAAAACTTTGGCTCACAGTTGTGCATGTTACAGCAGCTGCTCTGGTCAGACAGGAGGTCCTTTTTAGCCAAGTGGGCTGTCAGATAAGGAGCTTTCTAGCAGATTTTTTGGGAAAAGCATGGACATGTTAATTCCTGTATGATAGTGGATTGAACTAGTTGATTTAAGATTAAGTGGCTATCAGTCCACTCCACACAATCTTATAAATCACTGTACTCAGAAAAGAACCAGCAGAGAAGTACATGTAGCAGCTCAAGAGGCTGTGCAGTTTGCAGTCCAGCACACCAACATAAACTAGAGTGGATTTCAATTTACTTTTTAGCATCAGTGGTGATTTAAGCAATGAGTTCTACTCTGTGGTTAGTAGGTCAACATTTGTGGTTTCTATTTAATTTGCCAGAATTTCCTTTCTTTTGTTTTCTCTTTTCTTCTTTTAGACATGACTTCTCTTACCTCTAATACCATCCTTTTCCTTACTGCAACTGTTGAAAGCTTTTTTGTTTATTTTAAAGTCTTCTGTAGCAGTATAAATACACTCTGAGCCTCTAATTATGGTATTTTTTTTTCTGTGCCACCTGCAAGCATTTTACCTTTTTAGCTGCACAGTTAATTTTCTTTAAGTTCCTAATTTTATGTAGTTTCCCTTTTTAAAACTTAATGCTATGTAAAGGACTCTTGGCTTTTTCTGGTCTCTAAATATATTGAATTTGCACAAGAATTGTTATAGGCAGCTTGTCTCTTGTTCCTGGAGCCAGCAAGCAAAATTCCCTCTCTGTCCTGCATCTTCTAAATGGTTGCTCCAAAAAGCAGATTTTTATGATGTCTGAAAAGATACCAGCATCACGGCTCAGTGAAACTTCCACAGTGTGAATATGGAATAATCCGGTCTCCCATTATTACTTTGTTTCTTGTCCATGCAGATTTGGAATGGATGAATGAACCATCTCTTATGGTTAATACATGGGTTCAGCAAATTAGATGGTTTTAGTTTAATTCATACCTTCATCAGTCACCCTTTTGCAGTAGTACTTGGTAAATCTGTGAAAGTCTTTCAAAAATTTAGGCTACTGGGGACACTGACAAGACCAGGCAGCCTTTGATTGGATATAATATACTTGTTTTGTTACGGTTTTTTTTTGTCCCAGTGAAATTGTTCAATAAAACAGCAATGAATGAAAAAATATTTTATTCATTAAGTTCTCCATTTACCAGCCTGGTAATATAAGTGACTATCTGAATTTTGTATTTGTTTACAACAGATTAGTCCCAGTGGGCTGGAAGCTTTTCTGTGTTGATGAAATTTGGTAGTATAATTTTGAATTTGAATGAAAAATAATGCTTTCAATCAGGTTGTTTTTTTTCCATGTTGAATAAAAGAGACTACTCTTTTCATATATTATAATATCTAAGTTTTCCTATAGATCTTATGTTCACATGTGTGGTGACCTGACTAGATAATGAGGTTCAGTAATAGAACATAGAAAAGCTTTCAGCAGGGCCTGGTTACTCAGCTTACGTATATCAATTTAGTAACATCAGTTCCACACTGCTATGATAATTTACACCAGCTGAGGTTCTGGGCACCGATCCTTTTTATTGTGTCTTGACTTTTCTAGCACGTAGGTTAAGCAACATTTGATAACCATATGTTTAGTGTATTGTGCCAGTAGAATAGGACTTAGAAGGTGGAGTGTGGGAAGAGTGGGAATTGCAAACGTGTACGGTTAGATTTTATTGACTTCAGAATGTGGCGTAAATACAGTGTCAAGTTCTCTATAAAACAAGGCCCCCATGTGGAGTCAAGACATACAGTGAGATCTTGTAAAAATTAGTAAAGAAATCTTAAAATTAGATTGAATTGGTTGTATTTTCTTCTAGGATTATATCTCAAAAATTTAGCAATCTCAAAGTAAACTCTTAAAAATGCAAAGCCAGTATGTAAAAGCACATCTAATGCGTCAGACTTCTGAAGCATGTTTGAGTCTTTATGTTTCACTTCAGCATCCATGAACAGGCAGAAAGCTTTTCACTGTTTATGCAGAGGGGAAGACAGAAGAGCTTCTCTTAGGAACTCAACCCTTTGTGCTAGTGTAATTGAAGGGAGCTGTAAAATAGTAACTGCTGATTATGCAAGAGCTACCTAGGTGTGTGAGTATTCAGAGAATTTCAGCTTTCTTTGGATACTTTGGTGATCAGTATGCATCCTCTTAGGAAATCTGCAGGGAATGAGTGTGGATGATGGTCAGTGGGGCAGAAAGCAACTAGAAAAACAAATGTGGATGGAGAGCTGAGAGCATTCCAGTGGAAAATTCAACTGTATAAAAAGAGTTGGGCGTCTGATTGTGTCAGTCTTTTCATGTTTCATCTGTTGCATGTAAAAAATGGTTCTTTTTTCAAGTCTAAAAAAAGTCCTTGCTTTTAGAACAGAATGGCTACTTCTGAGTTAAAGGGAGGGAAAGTTAAAGTAAATTGGAAAATATTTGTGTCTGCAAACTTCCTTCTGGAAGTTTCAGAGTTCAGAGAGCCCGCTTGCAAAACCTTGAGGTTTAGCAAACTCCATTGTGGTGTGAAGTTTAAATGAGGAAATATAGTAACACACCACAAAGTGTCCCTTGGGTTGTGGAAAATCACTTCTGTGCTACTTCTGGTTTAGTTAGTTATTATTTGTAAGCCAATTAGTGTTATTTTTCTAGATTTGCATTAGACACGAGTCATCCAGCAAATCTTTTTTTTCTCTGCAGAAGGTATGAATGAATAGCTGTTACTTGTGTGAATATAAGCAGTTGTGCTTTCATGCCGGTATCAAACCCTCGCATTTAAGAAACAATTGCCTAACAAACACTTTCATTTCGGCATTCATCTAGGACCTATTAATGCAGGTACTCTGAACTGTTCCTTAGTGTGGAAAATGATGACAGCACATCACCGATTTAGTAACATCTTGATTACACAGCTAGAAATAGAAAAAAAAAAAAATTAATCAACTTTGGGCATCCAAATAATTTATCTGCAATATTTGTTTCACTAAACCATGTGATGCTGTTGGCGTCTGCAGTCAGTGAAATACAGCTTAAAGGAATTGTGTTTTTCTTGGCTAGAGGCTACTTTGGGAAATTACGTTGTATTTGCCCACAAATGCACGAGACTCAGTGCTAGTCTGCTTAATGCCATCATTTCCTTGAGCACGTGTTTCTACTTTTAAACCCAAGTGCTGTCCTTACGATGTAATGACCTTCCTTCATTTGGGCAGAGCCCTAATTCGAGAGGCTGTGTAAGGAAGATTGCAGACTGACTTCAGTGAGCTCCAGGGTCTGATGGCAATAGTCTTCCAGTAGAGGGGGTGTGGTGGACATCCTCTGGGTTGTGGGTCTGAAACATCTCAAATTACTCAGCCATATTTGTCAGCTTAACACCAGCGGGCAGCTCTGTCCGCTAGCTGCGCTGACACCTTGCTTTATTATCCTTCCATGCAGCTTTTGCTTGCTCCCCTCGTGTGACAGTCAAGGAGGCTGTTGCTGAAACAGGCAATAGCGCTTCCTCACCCAGCTTCTCCAGCACTGTGATCAGTGCCATTAACTCAGTATATTAATGGTGGTAAATTCAAGCTGCTGGAAACATTGCAATACAGCCCTTATAGAGATTAGTGTCTTGGATTTTATCCCATATATTCGTGCTAACATATCAGATACTGACGTGGCACTGAGATAGCAGTGCTAAAAACTAGGTATGTTGATATTAAAATACTGGTTTGTTGAAGCCCCATTTACTTCAACTTGTATATTTTCTAAAATTTGTGCAAGGGGAAGTGAATGTCGAGTACCACACTTCATTTTCAAATGTTATTGATACAATTCTACTTTGATGGAAAGAGATTTAAAATTTTTCACAGTGTCATTTCTGGGTAAGCAGAAGGTCTCATCTCAAACCCACCATTTTCCCCCTGATATTTGTTACTAAACATTCTGGTTGAAATTCCTTTCTGAAAAATAAGAAAGCCTTCCTTACAAATGATCATGGTTCAGTTATGACTTATGTGAGTTGATACAACTCAGCTTGGTTTCTTCTATTAGAATACATTAATAGATAAACAAAACTGTTGTTTATCTATCAGTAGACAGTGTAAGAGCTACATGGAGATGTTGCAGTTTGCATGGAGTTTGAAGGCCTTTTTATTTTCCTTCCTCTTTTTTATTCCTTCTGCACATGGAGCCTTACACAATGTGACTCCAGTTGCCTGTCTAGGGCCTCTACTGCCTACCATGTTATGGGCAACTGTTCCTGTAATGGTGCTGCATATTTATGGCACAGTCTGTGATAAAAGAAAATTAAGAGTATTTGGCAATAATTACAGCAAACAAGACTGTGCAAACTAAGTCAGGACAAAGTATTTCTGTTATATGTGGACAGTAGCAAGAGCTGAGGGATATAATTTTGGATGTAAAAACTGAATGTCTATTGGACAAGTCAAACATGAGTAGACTTTTGGATCAAATACCTTCAAAGACTAAAATTTTAATGAAAACAGTAAAGTGTGGACCAGCATAACCTGCAGGCTACTGTTCTCTTCTAAGAGACATCAGAAACGTGTTTTGATATTGTACTTTCTATTTTGAAAAGTGATTGGAATATACGACTAAACTAAAATCTTTCCTTTCTCAGTCTTTCTGGGTCTGTATTTGTGCCTTGCCAGTCGTTGCAATGTCAGTAATGACTGGTGTTTCCAAGAAACTCCATCATGTCTCATTTATAATACTCACTACTATCCTCCTAACATTAGTGTGCTAGTCTTCTATGTTTAATTTTAGAAAAACTAAGTAATTTTGGAAGAATTTTTATTTTTATAGGATTTTCTTGGTTACTAAGAAGTGCTGTGCTATAGCTCATGTTTGTCTGGAATGTTTAAGATCTGTACATTTTTTATGTTCAATTTGTGAAGTTAGAGTAGCATGGTGACAAATTCTACATCTTAAGTGTTTACCAATGAGAGTATGATGAAACATACATTTTTAACATTAAAATAAAAATGCAACCTAGAATTACTGTTTTTTGCTCTTTTGGATGTGTTTTTGAGCACATGTTTCATGTGCTTTGCTCTTTGCCTCAAGTCAGTACAATTCTTCCTCAGACCTCCCATGCTGTTAAATGTATGGGTAGAGTGGTGGCTTCCAAGCAGGTCACTCACCCCTAAAGAAAACACTTTCAGGTCATGTCATATAACCTGTATTATAAGAGCAGCTGTGGGTAAGATTCTAAAAATGAATATCCTGATTTTTTTTTTACACGTTTTTGCTTGGTTTGGTTTTTTAGATGTGAGACAGAGTTGTCATGATATAATACATTGGTCTCTTTTTTTTTTTTTCTTAATAGATAAAAAAATATTTTGAACTCGAGCCACTTGCACGTGGAAAGCGCTGGATTCTTAAACCCTGCTCCTTGGATGATATGGAGGCAGTAAAAGACAGCTTCTCCCTTCTAATAAACTTGCTGGAAGAGAGAGACTTCGAACCTTCAAGAATGTGAAAGCCAAGAGAAAGAAGTGGTTCCCACGCATCACTGTACCTGCTCACTCTGTCACAGCTTAATTGTGGTGTGGTATCAAGGCTGAGCTGTGATATGTTGTTCATACAGAGTTAATGCAGAATGTCCTTTTGTTAAAATAAATGTTCTGTGAATCAGGTACACAACTATTTCCAGTAAAGTTGTCTACACTACTGAAGTAGGAAGTTCCTCTTTGTTTACCACTATTTCTGCACACTGCATGTTGCTTTCCTGCATCGCGATCATCCTTGGTAGAAAATTTTACACGCACAAAAATAACATAGTCCCTAAAGGAGGAATGCCACGTGTTACCTTGGATTTTAAAAAATAACTAATGTCTAAAGAATTTGTGAGTCTAATTTAGCTTGTTTATTGACCTCACATTATGGAAAAGCACAGCCACTGAGAACCTTAATAGGATACCTAAAAGGCAAGCAGTTTCATGTTAATGCAAAGGTTATTCCTGAACTTTTACGAAGTGAAAATGCAGTTGACAAGTTAGTTGAGTCCTCTTCTAAGGTCACTGCATAACCCTGCCAGAGGCAGTATGGTATTTTGCTGGAAGTTTACTGAAAAGTAAATTAATAAACGGATGTGCACAGATAACAGTACTTGGGGAAAATAGCTTACATAAACAGGTGGTCTAAGTAAAAAAGGTTTTTAGAAGTATATGAAAGATTTTAGAAATATACAGAAGTTGGATAAAGTAATAATTTTCATTGAAAGTAGTTTTCCATAAGAAAAGCAGGGCAAATATCTGTTAGTTCATCTGTGGAGGCTTTATTACTAGTTAGAAGTGTAAGTGATTTTAAGTAAGGATCGCTTCCTTTATCACTCATTCGTAGACTACTACTGTTATTGTAACATTGCCAAGGCATCTATCCCATAATTAAGGGTCTTCCAGTGTTTGTACTACAAGCTTCTCTTTTCAAGGGGATTATATCTTGTTCTTTCAAACTTCCTCTGGGCTAAGTGTTACTTGGAAGACAAAAAATTAGTCATTGGAAACAACATTTGTAACACATTTAAAAAAAGTCGATTTGGTTCGAGTAACACGGTCCACATTTCCTCTTTCCGTGTTTTCCCCACCGTAGATTTGCAGTATTTTGGCTGCCTTTTGTTTGATTTTTTAAAAACCTTATAGACTGATTTTGTCCATTAAAGAAACGTGCCAGGCCACTGGTTCACCAAGTCAGTGACGACAGGGTATGCGCAGATCAGTCACTGGGTTGGTGCACGCCTTGAATGCTGTGCCTTGCGCATTCAGCTACCCTTGTGCGTGAGTGTCTGCAAACGCAAACTCGAGCGAGGTGTCATTAGTTCTTCATCGACTCTGCTTCTGTCTTGAAACACGCAACGCCTTGTTTTCGGGGCTTTAAGCAACATATCTTTCCACTCTGAGCATTTATCTTCTGTTTGAAGTTTATTGTAGTTTCTCACTAGTTGATTTGGGGATAAGAAAATAGCAAATATCAGCTTTTAAAGGCTCATAAAAGCCATTTCGCTATTACTTGTAATTTTACTCTTTGTTAAACAAAATATTTCTCATAGGTATTTTAGTTTACTTTTCAATTTCCATTAATTTCTTGCATTGCTCTCACTGTTTTAACTGCTTCCTATTATCAGAAAGAAGCTGGGAAAACTGGTAAACTCCTTGTTTCATTTTGAGATGGAATCATCTCACTCCTAATACTTTTGGAAACAACCAAGAACTGGAATTGTTCATTTTAAAGCACAGAGGAGCCCTGCTTTGATTCAGTTCTCTCAGCACACTTTAGTCGGGACCCAGCTGCCCATCGGTTTCTCTTGTGGGGGCTAAGGAGGTTCCTTTCCCTGGATTTAAGGAGGAACTGGATCTAATTTACATTTCCAAACTCTCTCTTTGCTGACATGAGCTTAAAGGCTACAGAGTCCCCAGATTTCCACAAGGTCCCCAAATTTCTGTCCTATTTATGGACAATGGAAAACGAGTGGTGAGGAGGAGTAGGAGAATTATTTCCCGGAGAAGGCAGGCAGTTTGGGGAGACAAAATGAGGGATTCCAAGCTTTTACTGCTTTTTCATTGGCCATGAGTTAGAAGATGTGAAATAACATTTTTTTTACTATTTTTCCCCTGCTTTCCTTTAGTTACGGACCAAAAGGTACAGGAAATGAAAATAAGCCCAACTATATTGCATTCTTGAAACTGTACTTATTTCTACCATCAGTGAGTTTGTCTGGTCCAAACACTTTAGCGGCTCCAAGTTACGTTTTGGTCGTGATCTCCCGGCTATGCACTGTTGGAAGGTGCTACGTGACTAACATGGAAAGGCCCAAGAAGTCCACGATAATGTGTTTTTGGAGTATGCCAGTGGCCTCTTAGACTAGGACCTTTTGATACTTCATTGTTTTTTCTTTAGGCAAGTGTCAACTGCACAGAAGTAATGATTTTAATTTTCAGAATTATTTTGAGTATGCTTTTTCTTACTAATACAGTGATCATTCCTCATCACAGGTTGAAACAATACCTCATAACTGCTGAAGGCTAAGACCAACACTCAACTTTACTTTGAATGTAGTACTTCTGTGGTTTTGTGTTGTAGATGGACTTAATGGATGTGTACCTTTTTAATGTCTATAAACAACTTCACCTTTTTATGAGGGGATAAAAATGTTCATAGCAGCTCATGTCACACTTTCTTGTCTATAGTGTTGTTGAATGCTCTGGCTATGGTAGAATACGTAAGCACCATGCAGTTTTCATTCAGCAATCTCAATTGCTTTGGGTTTTGTTTGTTTGTTTGTTTTAATCTTTTCACATGTGTTTGTCATTTAGGTGGAATAAACTTGGGCACTAGGCTCTACTTTCCATGCAAGTTCATTAAGGAGTGAACATTGTCTTTTTAAAAAAGATATTGTGCTTTAATGTTCTTTAGCCATCTGTTAAATTACTTTGTGCGTGTATGTGTGTGCCCACACTGGGCTTCTTCTCAGACCTGTGGCTGTCTGCAGTGTCTCAGCCATCAGAATGAAAACATTATCAATCAGTATCCAACAACAGCTGGTTTTGACAACCTTCTGTCTGCTGCCTAATGCTTTACAACTCATCAGTAAGGCTTCTTTGTCTACCCACTCTGAGCTGGTAATCTTAACTGCTTCATGTTGTGTCCTGTACTTGTACTTCTAGCATTTGTATGGTTAAAAAGTTAAGTCTTAGTGGGTTTTGATATTCTTTCTTGCTGTATAATGCTCCATGTGTATCTTCGCTTGCCTATTCAAATGCGCTATACAAAAATCTGTGATGTATTATTTCGTTTAACTTCTTGCATTTCATTATATTTATAGAAGTTGCAGATTTTTGTACCGTATTACTTAATACAGTTGCCTTTTTGTAATGGCAATTAATTTATATTACAAAAGTTTGTATCTTTACTGTAGTCAAAAGTATTAGTTAACTGCCATATTATCTTGACTTTATACTAAAAATACAGCGTCTATACACAGAACTTGACCCAATCAAGTGGTCAACTTCTGACATGGGGAACTTGTACTGTTTGTGATTTATACATGATTTCCACTATCGAAAAAAAAAAAAAAAGAAAATAAACACTGTGTAGAATTGAGTTGATAAGTTTTTGTTTCTTGAGTAAGTAGCCAGTTTGGGAGCATGGCATACTACCTTGATTTGGATATCTATTCATAGGTGAAAACATACTACTATATAATCATTGGTACATCATACATAGTTGCACATTCACGTACATACATATGAAATAGAAACTTCCAAAAATTGGCTGATTTATTTCCACGGCAAGATGTTATTACTCTGGAAATATATCTGAAAGATATTGCAGGTTTATTAGTGAAACAGAGATTGGAATAATCCCTACACAATTATTCTATAATATTAAACTGAAGGATGTGTCTATGTGACTAGAAATTCTTCTAAAATAAATGACGTGGCAAAGTGCATATACAAAAACAGAAGCTACAGAATCTGAGCAAAGGAATATATTCTGGGAAAAACAGAAGCTTGGTGAAATAACTCAATGTTATCCTATCAAACACTGAGTAGAAGGTGGTCTCACAATGCAAGTTGTAACAGCTGATAGAAGAACGCCATGCTGAACCAGACTGGAGTTGCTGATATAGCTACTGAGGTATGCTTTTTTCATGTCACTGTTTTTAAATCTCCCTCTTAACCGAGACTAGGAATGAAACAAAAGATTTGTAAACTGAGAATTCTTTTAAATTCTTTTGTTTCATACAAATAGGAACTGAAAACCAGCTAATCATGCCTCATTTGATAGCTCTTAAAAGAATTTTCATTAGCTCATTAGCCCTTTGACCTAATAGTTTAAACAAATAAAAACATCTGTTTGTGTCAGCTGTAGGGTTAGTCATCCAGGGCCCAGGTTAACATGAGGATAAGAGGGAGTCCCATATCCTACATAAAAACAAAACCCATGCCTTTTTCAGCATCTGTAGCTGAAAAGGACACCTGAAATCAAGTAGGGATTTACTGAATTCTGTTAGGTGAAGAAACCGAAAAAGATCATTACCCTCCTCAATCCTGTGCCCTCATGAGTGAACTAATTCAATTGTGTGGGTTCGACTGAAGATGAAGTTTAAATAGTTCTGAGACATTTATTCTTAATTCTAGCTGCTTCTAATGCTTTTTTTCACAGCTGTATATAGAGAAGCCTAAGTAGGCTGTATATATTGCTTGTTCGTTCACCGAATTTCATAGGAAAATGTAATCTGTGGTATTCTGGTGGGCTTTAATGGGATATATTCAGGACAGCCTTGCTTGTGGAGGGTATGTTTGTGCATCAAACGTGTTCAGCACTTCCATGTATAATGTCTTAAATAGACCTTAATTTTTTAATCACTGAATCTCTCTAGGAAAGGCAGATACTCAAGTGTCAGTATTGGTACTAACAGTAGTCTATGCAACTCCAGTCACCTGTGGCAATAACCTGGGGGAGAACAAAAGTATTCTAATCTTGTCAGGTTTACAGTAAACCCAACTGAAGTAATCAGCAAAAGACCCACTGCTCTTTTGGGATGATTACGGCAAAGAGACACTCTTTGCCTGAAAATAGCCTGAATCACATAATATTCTGAGTTGGAAGGAGCCCACGAGGATCCTCGAGTCCAACTCCTGGCCCTGCACAGCCCCATCCCCGGGAACGGTACCATGTGCCTGAGAGCATTGTCCAAACACTTCCTGAACTCTGTCAGGCTTGGCGCTGTGACCACTGCCCTGGGGAGCCTGTTCCAGTGCCCTGCCACCTTCTGGGGGAAGAACCTTTTCCTGATATCCAACCTAAACCTCCCCTGGCACAGCTTCAGGCCATCCCCTTGAGTCCTGTCACTGGTCACAGAGAAGTGCCTGCCCCTCCTCTTCCCCTCACAAGGAAGTTTTGACTGCGATGAGATCTCCGCTCAGTCTCCTCTTCTCCAGGCTGGTTTTGGTAAAGACCATATTTGTAATGAAAAGCTGTTGTGTAGTTAATTTCTAAGCACAGAAACATTTCCTCACACATGAAAAAACTATACATGTGTTTGAAAACCTGCCCACTTACTAAGAAGCAAGAGGCATGAATTGTACCTAAAGCTGACAACAAATAAAACCAGCCACCACAGTACTTCTTGTTTCACCTGTCACCTTGCAACAGTGAAATGCTGTTGTTCATTTTTATTACTATGCCATGTGACTATAATTTATTGCATTTCAGTGAGCACTAGAAAGTATTTGCATGTAATAAGTAAAAGAAGACAAAAAGTCCTTCTGTGGTTTGGCAACTTCCATGTATGAAGAGCTGCTGTCTTTCCAAGGAAGCGTTGAATATGAGAGTACAGGAGCCTTATATTATAACTTTGTTGTAAAACACTGCCAGCTGAAATGCTAAATCATGGAAATCTCAAACAAAAGGTCTGGTGCTGTTCAAATGCATAATCCCAGAGATGGTGTGCAGGAGAGAGGAAATCATGACTTGCATACGAATGTTGCAAAACCAAAACAAGTTTAATGGCCAATCACACAGCAAAGTATTTAGTATTTTCACAGTGTGACAGTTTTGAATTAGGAAGGTTGATAGATATTTCAAGATCAAAAGGGCATTTTGTAAAAAAACGTAAAAAGTCTAATTTTATAGTAGGTTACATTTTGGGCTTGTCAACTTCGACATGGTCCCTTTAAAGCAATAATTCCTGCTGTGCATTAAAAGTTGGCACTTTAAAAATCTCTTCTATAGAAATGAATGCATTTTGTGTTCTGTTAAAATACACTAAAATAGCATTTTCTGTTTTGTGTCACCTTCTCGTTTATTTGAAAGCATATTTCCTAGCATTTCCTCGGAGAAATTTATAGCCAAATTGCAGTATTACTGTAACTTTAAAAGACCCCATTTCTGCCAGTATCAAGTTTTAATCCTTGTGGAAACAAATATCTGTTTGCAAAACTAAGTCAGAATTATTTTATTCTAGCATTCTAGTATGGCATTTTATTCTAGTATGGTATTTTTGTAGGAGGTAGAGATTCACGATGTGAATTGGATTGTACTATTTAAAATTCATGCTGATCAGCTGCAGTATCTGGAAAACTTTTTTTTTTGTTTAATGGTGGAGTGAAAAATGCAATCTCATCATTTTCTCAATATTTATCTTGCTGCAGAGAAGAAATTAGCACTGATTTTCAGTAATATGAGTTATAATAAATTGCTTTGTTTGCCAACTAGACAGTTGTAATCCTCTCTGGTTTACACGTGGATGTCAGAATTGAAAGACTTCCTTCAAGTATTTGAAACTAACATTGATTTTAAAAAATGCTAATTGCCTTGTCTAAAATATTTTTTACATGATTTGCAAGAGTGTGATTGATGCAGGAAAGTTCACTTTTGCCTTTAAGATATAGAGCATGACCTTTTGGTTACAGTAAATACAGTACTGCAAGTCTGTGAAAGTCATCACATATACTAAAGGTATTGAGACCATTTACCTCACATTCCTTCCTATTAGCTTCCACAATTAACATGATCCACAGCTGAAAAAATAATTCTGGTTGTCAGTGATAAATGGGGTGAAATCGTCAATCACTGAAGTTGACAGTATTATTTTAAAAAGATATTGCAAACAAATGTTTACCCAAAGATAGCAGTATGTTGCTGAGGTTTTCTTCGGAGTTCTCTCATTTCATTCACATGGCAAGCTGACTTTAGTGCTCACTCTTAGGCTAAAGAGAGCTTCTTTTC
>VZTA01012299.1:0-32540 GCA_013398855.1 Mohoua ochrocephala | reverse complement strand
TTTTTTTTTTTTTTCCCTGGAGCATTAAGAATACCAAACACCCATGCACCAAAGTCTGTAAAAGAACCAGAAGCATTCCTGGTAACCCTCTGAGATCTGAGACAGAACTTCAGCTCTTTGTTTATTTGTTTTCTTTTGTTTGTATGATGTGCAGACCTGAGATTTCGACTCAGGCCTGTCTCCACTAAGAGGTGCCAGCAATATAGGATTCTGCTACTATGGGCTATATAAATATCTTGCCTATTTTTAGCACTCGCTTTTGATCTCTGAAGAATTTTAGTATCAAGGTCAAATATGGTGGTTTCATATGTAGATGTATTGGTGACATAGACATTAAAGAAAACGCATACAGTGTTTGTAGATTAGAAATATCTTGTATTCTAGGTTCTCAATACCGAGGACAAATCTTCCATAAAACTGCTGTGAATCTTGTTCTGTCTGCTTGTTTCTGAATCTGAGAGATTCAGAAGGCGGTTTTGCCTTTTGGTCTTGGTTCAAAACAAATTAAACAGAAACTGTTTCTTCTTTCAAGTTTGGTACTTTATACTACCTGGATACCAGTAATTAGGATGTTCTCAGGCACTTTGTCTGTGAGAACCATCTCGCATCTAACCCGATTAAGGCATGAGAAGGTGTTGACTACTAGTCAGTGTTTCCAGTTAGTGACTGGATCCTTTTAATTTCTGCCTGCATATAACATTTTAAAACCCCTTGATGTTCACACCTGTTTGCACATCTCTCTCCTGTGTCATGCAAGTGTGCCCTTGGAGCAGTTGTTAATGCAGGTCTGGAATTCCCCTGGCACCCGAGGACCAGTTCATTCATGGTTGTCTCCGGATGAGGCACAGTATTGTGTTCTTTCTCCACCAGAGTATGAAGGCCCATTTTCTCACCATCTTTTATGTTTCCATATCTGGTTATTTTGGGTGGGAACTCTGGTTCATGCAGTAATTGATCTTTGATGGTGGGTTTATCTTTTATCAAAGCAGAGACTATTACAGGGGATAGTTCTGAGACTCTCTTTTATGATCAAAATTACAGGTTACAATGCAAATAACTAGAAAATGTAACTGTTAGTAGATGGCTTTGCGTATAACTAAAAGCCAAGATCAACTGTGCCTTGCTCCAGCTGACGATGCTGAAAGTTGATTCTCATTTACTAATGTCAGAATCAAACCAGAAAAAGTTGCCAAAAATAGATAATGTCTGGTTCAGCATGAGGAGTGCAGAAGGTGAGCCCAGTGAGATTCAGGCCGCTATTCTGAATGGCACTGAGACCTCCAGCACTGAGGCCTCCTCAGGGATGGCCGTCTGCCTGAGCCTGTGACCTGTTAGCCACAAGAGCTGTTTGCTGCAGAGCTGAGGGGAGACACGAGTTTGAGGAGGCCTCAGTAGTGGCTCTGCCTCACCGGGTGATGCCACCCCGTGTCCTCCTCCAGAGCCCGGGTGCCGATGTCCCACAGTCGCTGCTCCGGCAGAGCTGCCGCTTGCCAGCGGTGCCTCTACCACGGGAAGCCCGCCCGGCTTGTCAGGAACAGTGTGGAGTTTACGGCCACGCACCAGCCATGCCTGGCTCACTGAGACAAGCACTTTTCAAGGCGGCGAAAGAAATATTGAAATGGGAAAATCACTGCTGGTGGCATGCCTTCACACCTGTCATGCTGTATTACAGTCTCAGTCTTTGATTATTGGTCCCATAAAGGTGTCGTTTTCTTCATGTTATTAAAGCAATTACAGTTATTATACTTAATTTGTCCTTTCCGAAGGGAGCAAGAATAAATGAGGGAGGATTTGCATACAAATTGAGCCTGATGTGGGGGGAAATTGCAGCAGGTGGTGAGGCTGTGAGGAGATGTTATACAGGAGTATGGCCAGAGCTGCCCTCCTCCACAGCCCTTTGCTGGTGACCCTTTGAGGAATGTCTCACAACTGTCTGGTGGATTCATTTGAATGAGGGACAGTTTGGCTCACTGTCATCCTGGGCAGATCAAAGCCTGTGCCTTGGCCGGCTGCACGGACAGAGGAGGCATGTGAAAGGCCTCCCCTCCCCCGGGCCAGTCCTTTTCCCTGGCACTGCTCAACCCTCCCCACCATTCCTCTCAGGGACATGCCCCATTCCCATGCATCCTGTCACGGGCTACCATGAATCACTACCATAAATAACAAAGATGCTAATTTTTGGACTGCAACTCTATGAACTTCTTCAGAAAGCATTTTCTGCTGTAATCTGTTCCATCAGAAACCTGTTTTTTCTCTTCGTCTACATCTGTTACTCAGTACTAATCCTCATATTACGCCCTCTCAAGCATTCCCCTTGCATACGAGGTTCTCAAAAGCAAACACTTTCAAATATGTTTCTGCATTCTTAGCAAAAACAAACAAACTAACAAATAAACCTAGATGTCAGGATGTTCAAATAACATACAATGTGTTTTTATTTAATGCGAAGAGATACAAGAAAAAAGACACGTTGACCTCTCTCCAGTAAATTTTCTCAAGAACATTGCAAAATACATGTAAGCTCCCTTGGCCTATTCAACCTTTCCAGATGCATCACTCTCCTGGGTAGTTAGACAGATGTAGAGTCAAGTGGGAGTGCAGATAAGCATGTTGGATACCACCACTGTACTGAAATATGTAGACCTTCATATGGTAAGGTAAATGCCATCATTTTTTCCCTCATTTTAAAGTTTCCTGTGAGGAAACTTTAGCCCTAGCTGTGGTTACAGAACAAAGGAAAAATCTTGTCTACATGCGTTTTATAAAATATCTCTTTCATGTAATCATTTATGGGCTGTGATAGCTGGAATACATAAAATGTTTCAATACTTACTTCTCCTTCAGAATTGCTCAGGTTTTTCTTCACCTGTCAAAATGACTTGCTTCTATTGAGCAGTGTCTGTTGTGCATGTCTCTACTCTGTGGTTACTTTAAGGCTACAGTATACCAGATTCAGTTTCTTGAACGAAAAGTTATGGAAAATTCAGAGAGAAAAATATTACCGAAGTAACTCGGGTAAAGAGTACTGTAGGAAAGATCCTTTTGTGTATGCTCAAAATGCACTCAGAGAAAATGTGTTGAAAAACAATAAAAAATATTACACTGATGTCTCAGAGAATGTAAATGTGAGGTTCTGTTGCCAGAACTACTTTAGTGTCAGATACACATACCTATAATTAACTTTATTTTGAAATGTTGTCATCTATCCTCGTTTCTCTCTCTGTCTTTGTAACACACCTTTCCAAACAGCACATGGTCTTGTTTTGATGCCCAGTAAAATTCCTTGTCCTCCTGCAGTTATCCCAGATGTCAAAATTAGGTCATGACTGGCCCACCTTCATGCTGAAGCAGTTTATCAACCCTTTTATGGGGGCTTACAGCTCCCTATGGTGCTGATGATCTCACAAATCATTGGGATTATACCTTTTTCCCTCCATCTGAGAATTCTCTGCATATCTGCAGCATTTACACAGCATGGAGTGAGTGTCCAGTGGATGAAAATTCTTCAGTGAGTGAAAAGACAGAACAAAAATATTTGGAGCAAGAGAGCATTTCCTTAGCAGAGAATAGTGCAAGGTGAATTTGGCAAATCTATATAACCTGACTGGAGGGGATGATGAGTATCACCTTCCCTCACGTAGGACAAATGTAGTTCAGAAACAGAGGCTTAGTTTCTTGATCCATCACTTTCAAAACAACCCCCTGATCCTTGGTCATGGTATCATGGATGTGGGTCTTGAGGATCAGGTAGAAGAGGCAAATTTTTTCTCTCTGACTGGCCAGGTCACTCTGCTTGCCTTTTTTCCCCAGGACAGGCAGGTTTGCTTTGTTTTTTTCCATCTCAAGGCCATCATGCTCTGAATAGGTAGGTCTGGTGCTTGCCCAGAAACCGACTGGTTTCAGAACACTGGTCCTCACCTTACCTATTCAGCTAATAGCATAGAAACTGGCTAAGCTTTTAATCATTTGCTGCTTCATTTCTTGATCTCCAAGATCCTGAAAAAAGGCCCCGATGTCCAAAGGATGCGATACCTCCTTCTCGCACAGCCAGAGTAACTATGAGGCCTGGGAATGCCTCGAGCAGTGACGTGGCTGCAGACACCTTCTCCGTGGAAGGTGGTATCTGTGGCACAGTTCAGTGCAAAGGCTGCCTAACAGCGCAACTCGGCTTCCTTAATAACCTGGCACAATGCCAGTGGCTCTGCTCAGACCATTGTCAGACAGCATCTCAAAATCATTCTGGGAAATATTTTCTTAACTGGCTATTTATCTCAGATTCCCTCTCCCCCTTTCAAGCAATTGAAATCTTGCTGGGAGAAAGAGCAGTTATTAGAATATGACGTACAACTCTGTGTGGAGAGTATTAAGGATGTAGTGCTGTCTTTCGAGGATGCCAGTTTTGTCTGGAGCCTTCCACAGAATTTCCATTGTCCGTTTGCCAGGAGCTGAGGCCTGTTGTGCTGCTGACATTCAGACCATCATCACATGAACACTTGTTTACAGGTGTAGGCAATAGTTCTAAGCATGCATATTTTCAGACAGCAACTGCTGCATGACCTGTAGCTACCTTGCAATCCAGACAGAACAACAGTTAAAACAGATGAAGTTGTGTCAATATTTCCCCATTTTTATCTAGGTTTCATGGAGCGCCTTTGAATGTCTGTCTGGGCAGGACTAGCTGTTAACTCTCTGGGGAAGATGTTTTGTCTGATATAATGATCTATTTCTACTGATTCTCTTTCTCACATCAATATTTAATCAGTGCCATAGTTTTGTGTTGTTGGAACATCCTGACTTAGCATCATTATTCTGTTATAGCTCTGTCTCCTTTGTTATTCAAATAGCTTTACAAGCCCACAGCATTAAGCCTCACTCCATTCTTTACAAAAGTGAGGACTTTTTTTCTTCCTTTTGGCAGAGAGGGAGATCAAATGCAGAATGATTTTGACCTAAAGATCATCTGAACTCTGAAGCAGTGCTGGTGCTTGAGCATAGGCTCTCACTGCAGTGCTTTCCCTATGCAACTAAGGCCTCCCACAGATGAGACCAGCCAAGCAAGTTTGTAATCCTTTCATGTTAAGCTTCCCAAGGCACTTTCACTTTGGTAACTCAATGAAATTTGTCTGGTAACAAGGGGCTTGATTTCATTAATCACAACTAGCATGCAGTCCTCTTGTACCTCGCAAACAGTTATGACTGTCTTCTGCAGCTGTTCTGCAGGGGAGACAAGGTTGTGTCCCCAGCATGGCTTGGGTTTTAGTTTTGTCAGAGAGTCCTTTGGGATAAAAGCTGTGTTTTGCATGGCAGTACTACAGTTTTAGGTAGGCAATGTGTTCGGTGGTGTAATTTCACCTGGTACAGGCATTGTATACTTACATCTTGGGTCACATTAAGAAGATGATTGAATGATGGTTTTCATGAAAGACTAATTTTAAGGAGTCTTTTGTCTAAGCATTGCATAGATTTATCTTTTTATGTGGTCTGTACAAGAAAGGATCTGTTGGATGTAGTTAATTTCTTTCAGCTGTCGCTAGACATTCGCATATATCTTTTAAGCCATGCGAAGTCAAACCCAGTTAGCCATAAAGAAAGGATATCTGTTTGGGATCTGGAGTCTGTTCTATTGCCTGTTTCAAACCCTCGCGACTGGACTGATGGACAGTCCACGTTGTTATTTAAATGTGTTATTTGGTTTTCGCCATAATTCAAATCAATTAGTTTCTAATTTTGAGGCAAAGTTCAAACTGATTCTGTTTAAACTAAATTGTGTCATGTGGCTACTTCAGCCTCAAATATTTTGAACTATGTTAAATTATTTATAGTTTTATTGGGAAAAAAAGGGAAAGAAATTAAAAATTTTCTTTAAACAGAAGTTATTTGTGATTAAGTAACTTCTTTTCAAATGAAAATATACTTGTAAATTAGAAGTGCCATGATATTACATCTCTTCTGAACACGATATATCTGTCTGTACAGTAATCCCTGACTCACCAGAGCTGAATGGCAATCGAACACTGCTCAACAGTGAGTCACTAGTGCCACTTCTTGCAACCCGTACTTGGTTTTTCAATAGGTCTGTTCCTACCTACTGCTCTTCATGATCTGGAAGGACTGCATGCAGCTGTATTGCACTAGATGCTTGTTTTAGGTACTTGTGGAGAGAGCATATATGCCTTTTTTCTTTCTGGTTTCCCTCTGGAGTTGTTTTCTCCATACTACTTCATACAAGATTAAGTTCTGTCCATCTTATTGTCACTGATGCTTTCCAATGAAATGCTTTGGGATGACTAACACCCAGGTGAACCTGCAGTCTCCATCTGGTGTCTTTGGTGTGAGTTTATGAGGAGAAGTTTATTTCTGCCCTTGCTCCTCATCTTCAGCCCCTGGTGTTAGCATCAGGGTCACAGCCTGAGTTTCCACTATGGCAATGTAGAGCAGCAGCAGCACTGGGAACCAAAAGTTCCCACTGACATGTGTGTCCCTATCTCAGAAAAAACCAGTTTAAATAATCTACCACACTCTGAACTGGTATAAACTTTCATCTCGCTTCACAGTTTTCAAGACAAAATGAACTGGTTACCTGCTTAATTTTAGCTTTCTTGTAAATCTTCTAACAGTCATCAATCTTCTGCAGCTTGCACATGCCAGGTCAGCAAGCACGGTAACAGAGCCTCACCAAAACGAGATACGTTTGCTGCAGATTCTAAACATGTGGCACAATTTTTGTGCTGTATCATTTCAATTTTGTGATGTTATCTTTTCAATTAAGAGGTTGCTGTTTCTTTTGTTCATGGAGACAAAAGGAAGAAAGCAAACACATCACAGGCAGTCCCTGGTCTGCAGTATTGAAATAGATGAAATAGATGAAACGTTTCACTATCTTGACTGTATCAGTGCACTCGAGCCGGATAAATTAAGAGTCCTCTGACCCTAAATAATGGTATATGAAAAGCCTTCTTCAATTATATTGAATTTGAACCAACTCTATTTTTAAGAGGTTGTATCTAGTATGTCTGTATTCAGTCCTGTTTCTTCCCCCACATCCCCCCGCTGCCTTTCCTTGTTAATTCATTTAAACAGGGTTTCTTTCTGCTCAATTTGCATTCAAATGGCTGTCAGGGGAATTTATGGAAATAATATAAGTGCTTTTATCATTGTGTATTTAGTCACATGTGCTAATTTTCAAAAGATGAACTTGTCTAGCATCTTAGCAAAAGAAAGAGTCAAGCACCAGCCTTTACATGGCTACAAAGCCCTGAACTCCCAGACCAGCATCCCAATTACTGATTTTTTGGCTCAGCTGATATATCTTTGTCTGCTGTTTTAGATGGCCCATCTTATCCATTTTCTGGTAGATATTTTCTGCTTCTTCCTCCTCCTTTGCAAAGGAGGTAAAAAAGCCACCCATCTCTAGATCCAGCGCAGGCTGGAATCTCTTTCTTTGTCTTTAGCAATGAAACACAGGTTTACTGAGTTTTGGAAATGTCACCTTTGTGTGCTGTTTCTTTTCCTTAATTGGTGTTAGACCAATAGGGGGGCACATCTCCTCCTCACAATTAGCAGCAGCTCTGCAAAGGCCACCATGAAACACCAGTGGGTACCTGTGGGGATTGATTCTCCGAAAGCTGAGTCTGCCCTCTCCTTTTCTCAAAGCTGCAATCAGCAGAGTCCCCAACCCTCAGTGTATTTGGTAACATCTTCAGCAAATTCACAGCTGAGACAAACTTGGTGTTGACCAAACCTGACATCAATGGCTTATCAAATTGAACATGTAGTTACAGCTTAGGCAATGTAAGATACTTTTTGGTCTGGCTCATTTAAGACCCAAGTAACTTTACGTGTTCTTTTTGGCCCTTGATGACAAATACTTCCTCCTCTGGTTTCTTGAAAATTGGAGTAATTAGTACAGAAGAAGACTTCCATCAAGCATGTAAGTTGTTTATGAAAATAACTGGTGACAGAAGTATGGTAGCTTTTCGGACAAAATGGTAAAAATTTGTATTTTAGATCTAGCATTGAGCTGTCTCAGTGGCAGATTGTCCACTTTACTTACACATATCTTCTAGAAGAAAGGGAGAAATTGTGTAAACATGAAAATTACATATTTCAAGCCTTTCAATCTAGTGAGTTTTAGATAACTTTTGTTACTCTGCCCTTCTTTTTTGAAAAGTATATAATTTATATAACACCAAAAAAAGAGGCCCCATTCATTATGCGAGTGTGAGTTACTGGTTTAATTATGAAATTCCTGAAATGGTGGAGGGTCAAAGGGGGAGTCACAGAAGTTTTCAAATCTGTAGCTCAAGAAAAGTAATGTCATGTCCAAGTATATTTAGTGAATGATAATGCAAACCACAGACAAACACAGAGGAGAGGAGAAAATAAATTCCCTGGCTCAAGATGGGAATGTATTGAATGCTTAGAGCCAGAGAAACAATAATTTAGAGGGGAGTATTTCCCTGGATTCTGCACTACTAATAAATCATTGCCGGTCATGCAATTTTTAGTGGTCCCAACAATGACTACATTTTGCATACACTGGTCACACTTGGAGCCTACATACTGTCCTTTGTTCTGCTCTCGGCATTTCTAATGCTCCAGGTGCTTTCAGGTGATGAGGAACAACATTTCTGTATAAAAAGGAAGAGGTGTGAGTTTGTCTTTATGCACACACAGTCACACATATACATATGCCACACCTCAGGTCCAAGGAAAATATTATTTATGATAGGAGTTTTTTTCAGAATTGCCATTAGGGATACTAAAAGATTTTGTAAAATAGGTAGAAATCTTAACATTTAAATTAAATTCTATTTCTGAGCATATTTTCCTTGTAAAGAGGACAAGAAGCAACAAAACCTGCCAGTCTGTCTCAGATGGTGTGAGTATGAGTTGCTTCGTGTTCATAAATGACTTAAAATTCTTTGAAGAAAGGCGGTTACTAAGGGGAAAGTATCAGACTGTCAATCTATCAGCCTTGCAGTATACGATGTCTTCACCTTAAGGAATTGTGACTCCTTGGGGTGTGAATGCAGGTACGGAATATGCTGTAGTAAACTGGGGGAACAGACTCTGGAGGTGGGTGCTGAGCCATAAATAGCACAAAGCCTGCAAAGTGATGGAGGAAGGAATGAGTACAGCTCACTCCTTTTTTTTCCAGGGCAAGAGTATTTCTGAATCTTCCAAGCCATTGGAAGAGCATTCGCTAATGTATGTATGAAAGTTTGTAAGGATTTTTGGGTCTGAAAACCCTTCTTCCAGAAAGGAAAAAAGTCAAAATACCCAATGCCTATCAGGCCAAGAATAACGGAAGCTACCCAAGATTAATTAGTGGAAGTTTTAAAAAGCTGCCTGTGAACATCCGTGAAGGACACAGAGTACTTTCTGGAAGGCAGAGTTGTTCCTCCATCCCTGCGGAGCTGGTGGAAGGACAGCCCAGAGACTGCAGATGAAAATCCTGGCACCAGGCAGTAAGAGCCCGCTGAGAGGAACAGTGAACCAGCAGCCAAACCCCAGCAGTGATGGAGAAAACTTTCTGCAGACTACAGAAGACTCTGCCAGGTGTGCTGCTACTAGGGAAGCCACTGGGTTGACTGGACCAAAGCCTGGAGGCGAGGTTTGATCTCTGTTTGAAAATCCATCAAAATAAAATGTCAAGACAAGTCGGTTGCAAAGGTGTGGCTTGCTTAGATGTCACAGTCTTGAAGAACTGTTACTGATTTAAGCATTAGCAGAGCAAATCACAAATCAAAGCTGGGATTTAAATTTGTCTTTTTAAGAAACTCATTAATGTGAGCTGGCTGAGTGACCTAGAGCTTCTTCAAGGCTGAAGATATGTAGCAACAGAAAGAGCAAGAGAGCTACTGACAGTGGAAAACAGAAGATGGGAATACTAACAGCGCAGGACAATGTCTGTTTCCAAGCTGAATTGGCTAGGTGCAAATCTATAAAGACCTGGGAGGGGGACGGGAAGTGACCTTCTAAGTTAGAAATGTGTGAGTATAGAGCAATTTCTGTGCCTTTGAGTGAAATGTCCAGCCTCTGGGTTTCTGCAATACAGATAAAACTGCACTGAAGATTACACCAGCCCACAATCATGCTATTTGTACCACTCCCCTGGTCATGTGCAACCAGGTCCTACACTAGGATCCACATTTGTTACAAATGCCAGCCTGATGTGTTTAGTTGAAATAAATTTTAAAATAATTGCTCAGATGAAGCTCAAAATGCTTTTCTTTTCAGAAGAAAACCTCAGCTAGACCCCAACTAATAAAGTCGAGTGGAAGATATAACCTTTTGGGCATCTCAGTGTTAACTTTCTCCCTTGACAACACCCCTTTCAGAAATATTGAACCATTTACTGTCTCTGAAACATCTGGACTTTCTACTTGTTTCATAAGTCTCTAACAAAAAATATCTGCACATCATCCATCAATCCACAGCCACATTCTTTTCTCACCCTATCATGATTAGATTCTTTGGGAGGTTTTAGGGGTTTTTTTCCTAATGCTTTTCTCCCAGTTTTTCTTGGACATCCCTGTATTATTAATGGGCTCGATATATGCTCACTTTGAGCCATCAGAAATTAAACTAGTGGGCTTTAGTAGTTGTTCTATAAGCTGGAGAAATGGGGACTTTTGGGGACCTGGCCTCTTTCCTTAGCCACAACTGTCCCATTCTGGCGAAACCGAGACAGAATCAGTTCTCAATCCCCGTTTGGAGAAAGCCCACCTCCCGTTAAGACGTGGACAGCAGTGGTGCAGTGTTTTGTCCAAGATAAGTTTTTTGGTAGGAACGTCCAGGTCAGTAGCATTATTGCTAGGACTGTCCAGCTCTAAGTGAATGGAAACACCTCAACACCTTCTGTAAAGAAGTAGAGAGGTGCTTTCTCCACACTAAACTGTTACTTCATGGAAGAAGAGCTGTGTGGCCTCTGTGGGAGTCCTTCTCAAAGAACTCTGGCGGTAGTGTAAGCAGTCAGTGCTTACCAGAGCTATCTCTGTTGTGATATTAAAGAGTAATTGCATATCTTATTGTGGAAGTCCCATTTTCCTTCCACTTTAAAAGTCGCGGGTGGGGAATCTTCCCCATCCACATGCGCTGGCACTGGGGGAAGGTTTCTTGCGGAAGGAGGAGGACATCCGCCTGCCATCGGTGACTTTAGGCAGAGGCCGAGCCCCCCTGGCCGGCACACGTTCCTCCGCAGTTTGCGCTGCTGAGCGCTTTGCCTTTCTCCTTCTCGTTTGCACCAGTGTCCTTTTTCCACGTTGCTTTTCAGCCAGATGAGTCCCCTGACCCAACTCAGCGCGCAATTGCATGTGTGCAATCAGTGCAAGACACTTGTAAAATTAGTTAGCTGTAAAACTGCTGAGCTGAGACCAGCGGGGAAGTCAGGAATCTGGCCCGAGCCCATCGGGGGCTGCCACGGCAGAGTTTCTCGTCCGCGAGCAGCTCTCCGAGGCGGCCAGTTCGCTGCCAGGTAATGAGAGGAGCCGGCTGATAGCGGAGCCTTGTGTGGGGATTGTTTCATCTGTCAGGCTGCCAGGGGATACACAACAATTGCAATCTCCACTGCTCCTCCCTGCCACGAAGATTAGGGGAGTTAGTCATGTGGAGCTATGAGACTGATAGCAGAGATGATAACAAGGCACAAATACTGGACTGGTGTAAATATTAAGGAGAGAAAGGATGGTTCAAGGATGTGTGTAATTAAGAATAATGGCTTGAAGAAAAAACATCTCTTCATATACGTTGCTATTTTTATATGACCTCTGTCTGGAACTCAGAAAATAAAGCTGAGGAGGAATCACAGTCTTCTCAAGCAGTATTACAAAGTGAGACCTTGCTCTTGAAAATAAATCAGCATGTCAGACTTAAATTTATTAATTTAATTTATTTGAATACCAGATTAATCAAGAAAAAACAGTTCAAAGAGCAGACTCTGCTTTCCAATCAGCCTGTGAAATAGTCCTGTAGTGGGAAATTGAGACATGTTTTTTAGGGTCAAAAAGCCTAAAAACCCTGCTGTGATTATCAGATAATTCATCCGCTATCAGTAATGATCTTGTTAATAAAAGTGGTATGAAACAGAGTATGCCTGACAAAAGGAAGAAAGTATGTAAGGTGATTTTATTTTCTCTTCTGATCAATTTTCCTACTAGGCATAAAAAAAAATATCAGAAAAACACTGGCAAAAAATATCTGGACAAAATAGCTTTTTATCAAGCAATTAATCAAAGGTGCCCTCTAAAATCCCACACCATGGAAAGGGAAGATGGCAGCTCCTCTGTCCCCAGGCTGGAAGGTAAGAACGTGCCCTGTCCACGCGACACGAGTAACGAAGAGGGGAGGCACGGTGAGCTGGGGAGGACAGAGGTGTCCCAGGGGCTGCTGCCAGCCCCAGTCAAACATCCTGCAGTTCTTAGCCCGTCATGTAGCACTCACCAGCCCAAAGGCAGACCAGCATTTTAACCAGACATTTGCTTTGGCACCAGATGCTTGGCATGAGGGACTGCCCATGAAATCCGAGCACTGGCTGCTCCTCACGCAGGGTAACTCCAGAAGAGGTGGAAAAAGGACATTGAGGATGCAGGTGGGGGAAGAGGGTGTGGAAAAGAACAGAAGAGAGTGGTGAGGAGAGGAGGAAGAGAGGAAAGATAGGACGGCATCAAGAGCAGGGGAAGCACATCGGCGAGACAAGGGCACAAAGCGAGGAATACTTTATACCAAAGCCAGACTTCAGGCATATGAGAAACTCCCTCCACTTTATCCCAGTGCTCGTCAGAGCTTTCTGTACCATGCTGCTGCTCCTCTGTGCCTTTGCCCAGCAAATTCTGTCAAACAGCCAGCTGAGTGTGCACCGTGCCTCTAATACACCAAGGCAGAGCCAGCTGCCCTTCCAGGCTGTGCTGGAAACCTGGGGAAAAGAGAAAGAAAAGAAATTCTGTTCTGTAAGGCCTGGTGGTATTCCAAGTACTTGAGACAGAATGTAGGTTAATGTAATGGGGATTTAACTTCTCACCATCACTAATCAAAGTTATGAGTTTGCCAGCAAAGCCATCACAGACCACCTTTTCAGGCACTGAGAAGTTAGCTGTGATCATATGTTCTGGGAATTACAAATTTTCTCTGTTTATAAAATAAAAAGTCATTGTTTGGCTGCTGAAACAGTGGAAGCTGGGATAGACAAAATGTGAGCATCAGTGAGGAATGATAGGAAGGTATGAGAGCAGGAATAGTGTCTTCTCACAACACCTTTAAGATATTGAATAGTAATGGGAACAGAGATAAACATAGGACTCTAACTTAGGCAACTACCTTAAATTAATAAACTCTAGAGGTTGCTGTAAATTTAATTAAAGGCTGATATGAACAGCCATGATTTTCACTGTCTTCTGAAACTGGATAACCACAAGCTTTGGCAGATGACCAGGAGAACCAATCTCATCTGTGTGTATCCCAGAAATGCCTTTCTTCTGCTCCGGGAAGATAAAACACCATGAATCATGAAGAAAAGTGAATGAAGCTGATTGTGAAAACTCTGCAATGAGATAAAGGGAAAGAGGCGCTTCGTCAGGTAGGTAGCTCTAAGATTACTCAGGGATTGAGAAAAGAATACTAGTATCTTTTCTAAAACTACAAAACTAACAGAAAAGTGTTGAGCAATGGGCTTCTTCCTGCCTCAGATCAAGCATTTTCCAACCAAGGTTTACAAGTGAAAACAGGGAAATGATCCTTCCAGATGTGTTAAATATCAGGCATCAAGCACAAATCCCATACACTTTATTCTGTCCTTCATGTCCCCTCAGGTGTGGCTGCAGCTCACATGCTTTCACAGGACACAGTAAGAAAAAAATCTTCATTATAAAGCCTGATGTTGATGTCCAGCCTCTCACATGACACGGCTTCCTACTTTGGGGAAGGTACTCTTGAGCAGTGGGAAGCTCTTTTTCCCTTTGGATAAGACAGATAAGTGACTTCACAGAACAGCTTAGAAACTGAAGCAGTTGCAGCAGTTTGTCTTAGTAGTCTCGCAGCAAGAACGAGATCACCCCTGCCTCATTCACTTAATTTGATGTGCATCAGAATGTTTCTGTCATGCTGATCACAACACACAGTGTGAAATACATGCTGCCTTCACGCTAGCTGCCGAAAGGACACAGCCTGTGGTTGCAGCATTAACCCAGCAACACTCCAGAAAACTGGACCCAGCACTGGGAGTTTTCACTGCATCACAGCTTTGCAGGGTGGGGGATTTTTGAACCAGTATGCATTGAACCAGCGCTGCAGATGGCTCCAGCTGGACCATGGGCTGACCTCTTAGTAAAATTAATCTAATGTGAAAAAGATACGTAGCTGGAGTAAATACATACATATATATAGAGAGAGAGATGCAAAGTAAGAGAGGAGAGAAGGAGGTTAATGAATTAAGGATTTTAAAATTAGACAAGATATGATTCACTGACCGTTGGTCTCAGTAAAGTGGCCAGCCTCATTAAAGTATCGTCAATAATCCATTAGATGACTGGCAATAGTTTATGTGCAGCGACGATTTGTTAAAATAGCTCCATGTATTTCATAGCAATGGAATTTACAATTTTGTTCAGAGGGGAAAATAAACAAACAACCCTTTTAGTTCTGAAGAAGAACTCAAAAATATATGGTGTAATCCATTGCAATGTCATGTGCGTGACTCCAACGAGAATCTGAAACAATGCCTCTTAACTTGTGTGAATTGATCCAATTTATCTTAATCCTGTTCCCTGAGGCTCAGGGCCCCTGTGCTCAGCAAGGCAATGGCTACGTAATTTGGCATTTCATCAGGGTGCCACCAAATTCAGCATTCCCTCGTGGAATTCCCTATTTTGCTGCAGGCAGTTGCTCAACCTTTTGTTTTCTGTCTTCTGACTTGCCTCTTACCTCCTCTCCTTTCCCCGTGGGGAGGAGGTAATTGAATTACAAGGCATGCTCCCTGCACTCCTCCATGGAGTCAGGCAGCAGGGGGTTGGAAAGCGACCATCTGAGCACAGCCTGTGGCCAGGAGCAGAGTCGAGCATATTGGATCACATGCTGAGCCTCAAAAGGAGCAGAGCAGCTACGGGACCTGGGCAAGGGCTCCTGAAACTGGCTGCAGACCCCTGCTTCCCTGGCACTCATGAGAAAGGAGGTTTAATTTATATTTCCAAAACAACACTATGGGAGCCAAGACCTGGGGTACAGGCTGGGGCCCTTTGAAATCATGATAGAAAAAATGCCAACCTTAGGAGTTATGAGGGCAGGATTTTTTTGCAAAAAATCAAGTGTTGCCAAGTCCTGCTCATCTTCCCACTTTGTCTAAATCTTGACAAAAAATACTGTATCCTAGGACAATTACACATAGTTTATTTAGTTTTTTAATATCTACAGAAATGCTTTGTGTGTGGAAACCTGTTAATTGTCTCAGAACTCTCCCACAGGTATGGAACCAAGTGATATTTTGGCTTGTGTTGCAAAAATTTAAGGGGTGCTCGGTGGTGCACAGCCTTTCTGCCTGAGGTCCCTTCCTACCCTTCCCAAGTTTTCACTCTTTCCCCTGACAGACTCACACATCCTCCATCTTAGCCATTACACAAATGGGCCACAACAAGTGTTTTCCCCAAACCCAGCACCTTCATGCTGCCCCACTCCAGCAGGCTGGATCTCCCACAGGCACTGTCAGTCGGTCCCCTGCTTACAAGATGAGATATGTTGCATTAGTGTTGCTTTCTCTCCCGCTGAATGAGGGTCAAATGTGCCCAAATCTTTCCCTCAGCCCTGGTTCCCTTCCAGTGTTTCTGACATGCTGCCTTCTGTCACACGGGGAACATGAGGAGGCCTAGAGGACATCTCCAGGTCCTGTCTGGGACCCTGCAGCCCATCTGTGTTTATGTGATGCTGTGTCTTGGCTCTGACACGCATCTTCAGCCATGACTGCGTCATTCCTCCTACACTTGTAATGCTACCTTTCATTTTTTTTATATTAGGGAACAACATTGCCTTGGAACTCCTGGAAAAAGCTAACGCATTTTAAACTGTTTAATTGAAATAAATATTAGCAAGTTTTTTGAGGACGAAGCACAGGGGGAAGATAATACTTTGGGGTCACGAAAAATGTCTAGAGAATGGTGAAATGGAATTTCAGCCTATTTTGTAAAGGGAAAGTTTTTCTTGTGGAATTCTTGCAATGAAGCAGTTTTGAGAAAAAATTTTATTGACTACAATGTTGTCTCAGCTTTGTAAAGCACCATGGTATGAGTATGCCCTTTGTCTTCATAACTGCACATTCCTAATAGGAAAAAGAGAAAGTAGTTCTTGCACCATGATCACTTTGTCTCCTCCTCATCTCACTATGACATAATGAAATTGGAATTGGAGGGATAGGACAGGATCCTGAAAGTCATCTCACTTCGGCAGCTTCCAGATCAGAATAGCAGCTGAAGGTGTTTGCAACAGTACAAGTTCTACCTTCAGATTTATCAACCTTCAGGAGTTTGAAGTCAGCTTTTAACACATGGGTTTCAATATAGAGCAGTGGGGCCGAAATAATTACCTTTGTTTTTTCTTTACAGGAAACAACAATTGCCAGGATGTCACGTCTGTGCCGGGCAGTGGAGTGAGGCTGCAGAGGGGCTGTGAGGGGCATGTGGAGGCCTCCTTCCATTTGACAGTACAATTCCAGAGAACAACTCTGTTGCCCTTGGCTGTGTCACTGTGAAGCCTAACTCAGCCTTAGAAGTCTCTTGTTTTTCTGTAGTGGTACAAAAGTCTAAACAGATCAGACTGTTTTGTCTGCCATTTAAACTTACCACCAGCATTGCTCATCCAGGCATTCTTGGTTTGTGATTGCATCTTCATGTGGAATAGCAGCAGAAGGAAAACAAAGCTCTTTCTGGTTTTTGTTTTATGCACATGTGTGTGTATTTGCACACATCGGTGGCTTACAAGACTCCGTGCCTGGATCCTGCTAGGAAGTAGGAACAAACACTGCACCGAAATAGCAGGGAAGAGGACTGGCAGGGAATGCTGTGGTGTATTGTGTTAGTGACCCATGATTTCAAGTACTTTGAACCAGGCTGCAAATCAAAGCATACTTGCAATATGTTGCACTAAGAACCTTTAGATAAGAAATTCCATTTTGTGGCCAAATGTGATAACAAACTGTAAAGCAGTTTTGTATGAATTATCTAAGGTTTGACTGCATCCTCTGCTCTTATTTTGTTAAAACATTGGTATGATGTTAACAAGTGATAAATTTTACAGATAAAGGATATGCACATAATTAACAGAGATTGTCTTGTCTTAATCCTTAAAAAGAATAGAATAGCTTGTTTCAGATTGTTTTGCTTGTAAAATCTAGGTCCTGTAAGCAGTTGTGCACATGCCCACCTTCATTTCTGCCAGGTCTCATGAACTTAACTGGTGAAGTTAAATGTGCGTGTAGGATTTGATCAGTGCTCTTAAAAATCTTAAACAAGTTTAGCAAACAAAGCCAAATATAGAAAGATTAGGATTTATTTTGACAAATAGTATATAAATTTGTCTGGACTACATTTACAGAAAGAGTTTTGTTTAAGAGCCATCAACAAAATTTAGTAAATGTCTTTAAAGTCCTATGTATTTTTTAACAATGCAAATGTCATCCTTCTGGGGGAGGGGGAAGGGAAATGATGTGAAGACCCTTTAGTTTCTAGGATGTCGTGCTGCTTGTTTTTCACGATATTGCCAAAAGGTTCTAACAGCCTCTTTTTCGTCAGTGTTTCTATGTTCACTCCTGAATCCATATAAAGTGAACATATACTTGATATGGGATCCATTTTCTATAAATTATCATAACTGAATTTGGTTGCTCTTTTTACCTTTTTCCAAAGTTTGTTAGAGGTTTAATGCTAAGAAATGTATGGAACAAATTGAAAGGGGACAACTAATCTGAATTTTGAAATGTCAGTATGAGAAAACAGATATTGATATGTTTTTTGACTCTAAATGTGTAGTTATGCTTCATTTATTAAAACACAATCATTAGCCCAACATTAAAAAAATCAACAGTTGGGCTTTATGAAGTTTTTACTACTTTAAATTTCTCAAACAACTTTTAAAATTTTTAATGATTGTTTAAATTAGATGTTAGGATGTTAGTAGTCCCATGCAGCTGAAACAGAAAAAACTAGAAAATAACAGCTGCTCATTTAAAAACAGTAAGGTGTCTGCAGATTCTCCTATTAAAAAGCAGAAGTAAATAAATATAATACCAGAATTTAGTAATGCTTTCCCTCAAGTGATTCATTATCCAGTTTACATCTTCTGTCTTTCTATGAAGGGCATAGAAATTAGATGGATGAAAAAAAACTCAGTGAAATGGCTGCAATTCCTCCACCTTGTTAAATGTGTAAAATCACATTTTCTTCCTAAAAAGGGCCACTTAGATCTGAGGAAAAAATATTGTAAAAAATTGCACAGAACAGAGCTATTTCCCTCCCACTGCCAACTGAACGGGTCTATGTAATCGCTGAAGGCACAGTCATCCCCTGCTAACTGGTTTTTAGGGGCCATGTGAAATACAGTGGTGCTGTTGATGTTTAATCTGGGAAAATTTTCCTTCGTTAGAAGGTGGTGTGACACAGTCCATAGTTTTAAGACTAAACTGTGATTATCTTTGTTGTTTGAAAAGGAAAATATAGAATTTTATGGTAGATACATCCTGTGTCAAATTGGCTCAGTGCATCTATTTCAGACAATTGTCTATCGCAGGGCAGAAGCTAGCTTGTGTGGCAACAAAGCGCTCCTAAATTTTCAGATGCTTAAAAACTTAAGTTAAAATGTTAGCTTTCAGTTCACATACTGCCAGAGTTTTGACTGGGTTGCTGACTGCAGACTTGAACAGCTATGTCAGCTTTGTGCTATACCACTAGTATAGCTCCAAATGAAGTTTTGGTAACAAATAGGGAGAAACTCAGATTTATAGCATGAGAATCAGTTTGGGACATGAAGCAAATTTTACCAACTATCAGAGGCTGCTTTTTTTATTTTGTTACTATTTCTAGGTTGCTGTAAATGGTATGACATGGGTGAAAGACATGGAAGAACTTTACTTGAAATTCTGGGATTAAAAAAAGAAATCAAATGTCTTTTGCAAGACAGTCGCCATCTGATTTCACCGCAGATGGAGGAAAAAAACCCCTTACGTTTTAGTCTCCCATGCCCTCCTTTATACACTACAAGGGAGAATGTATCATGTTCACTGAGTGGGAGATGTATTACATTTTTAAAGAGTACTTAAGGGTTTTTTTCTGCTGAGCAGTGAAAGAATGTAACACATAAATTGTTAACTCTGCAGTGAATCTTCAATGTGCAAACAGAAATAATCATTCAGAAAAAAAATCAATGCAAGCATCCCACAGACAGTGAGGTGACACTAAATGACAATATTAGCTACAGATGTTTTCATTTGAGTGTAAACACGTCTTGGTTTGATGGTAGCTCTAGGAAGGAGCTGCAAGAGAGTAAGCAATACTTTCTCCTCCTCACTTTTGGTGTTTAACGAGCACCCTGACCACGATGGGTTTCGTTGGATGAGGCTACTAATTATTTTGTAGTCAGAAAGTGCTCTATAAAAGGCATAAGAGAGTAATTCAATGCAGTTTCCTTTTATCTGCCTTGCCAATTGATGTCTATACAGAGCAAGCAGGGCTCCCCAAACACATCAGTCTGTTTCAGATACACAAGATTAAGTAGCAAGTGACATTCAAGAGCAATCGGCCCACCCAGGAGGAGTGAAACCAGCGGAAAAGCTGTCAGATTCCGCCTTTTCTCCATTAATCTTGAAGCTTTTCAATGCTGCCAGGTCGCATCTCCATCAAACAAGCTGGGAAGAGTGTCGGGCTATTTTCTTTAGTCTCACCCTCCCCTCCCCATCGCCCCATTAACCCCTGCCATGCCAGGTTCTTCTGGTTTGGGAGCAGCTCTTACGTTAACACCAGTAGGTGGGGCAGCACAAAGGGCTGGATGGAGCCCAGTGTGGACCTTGTTTGAGGTGCAGGCCAACATTTAGGTGGTTGGGGAAGAATGTGGCAGGGGCTTGTTCTGTGATGGAACTGTTCAGAATGCTCATGTGAGAAGGTAGGAAAGAGCAGGTGTTTGTCTTCTGTAACCAGAGCACATAATGAAGTACTCTCTTCCAGACTGGTCAGGTTTGGGGTGAGCTGTATTTTCCATAGTGTAGATTAGAAGTGTAGACTAGATGTGTAGATTCATGCTTTCCTTCATTTGCAGGTGATTTTTTGCCACTTTTAGTTGAGTTGGCTGCATTATGCAAGATCCAAGAGTTGACCATGGCATAGATATGAACCTTATTCTTCCCTGGGCAGTTCCTATAGCGTGTTGGACACACCGTGTAGCTGTCATGGAGGAGGCGTTCGGGCTGGCGGCGGCCTTCAGAAGTTGAATCATAGAAGCAGAGGGTGGCTGAGAGGCCGGAAAGTGGCACAGATTGTGAAGTGTTCATGTCAGGAATAAGCGATAGAATATGTTGGAACTGGAGCCAAGTGACTGTGTTCCTCTGATACGAGGGGATGGGTCTGACTGGAAGGAAAGAGGCCTCTTTACTTGAGTTCCTCGGGATTGCATCCTGAGGATCATGTTGGGGAGGGTGTGGTTTTCAGAGGGAGGTAATTACTGGGGAGACAAAATCCAGATCTGAGAAACTAAATCTGTGACTATAAAGAATAGATGCAACATGTAAAGGCAATGATGCATCTCAACTGTCTCTGACAGCAAATGTCTTGGGAAGGTTGTATGAAACGTATAGGCAGCATATAGTGATGGCTCCTTGGATAGTCTTCTAGCTTGCAGTAGCTTGTAGATACAGAATTTCCCTGTATTGAGGCAGCCTCTCTCTCCCTCCACCTCTCCCTTTTTACTCTAATAATATAATTGCAGTGTTTACTTTTCTATATTCTATAAATCTCTTATGTTCCTTTTCTACAAATGATTTTTGAACATCCGACAGCCACAGACATAGAGACAGTGGATTGTTTTCTACCATAAATCAGAGGGTGAGAATCATGACAGAAGTGTGCCCCTACCCAAATCACACACCAGTATTCCCTTTCTCACTTTCAAGCAGAATCAAAGCCAAGCAGAAATTGTCAGAGAGGGGCTGCAAAGTAAAATGATTTCAAGTCTTAAACATGTGAGGTGACTGTCCCATCCCCAGGATGAAGGAGTACCAGGAGGAGGTGGCAATGGTCAGTCTGCAGGGAATATTTATTTATATCCTAACCTGGTAGATGCACCCTGGAAAAGTCTACCCGACCTCACCTTGAATGTTAGAGAGGGGGACATAGTTCCTCTAAGGTGTCCACTCCCAAACACTGTTTGTAATTCTCTGTCTGTGCTGTTCCAGCAAAAAGAAATTATATTATTTAGTTTGTAGGGTTTTTCTTCTGAAGGAATTTAAGAGGATTTTTTTACTAATGCAATCTAGGTTACTTCTTGTTTGTCCCTACTAGCTACTGTTAAACCAGATGTATTTTACTTAAGCATACAGAAACTGCATCAGAAAATACAACTTTTTCAGTTACTGCTTTAAGTATGCCACTAGTGAATATGTTTCAATAAGTTTAAGTTCTTAAGCTATGTTTGTAGATAATAGGCCTTCATAATTTTTACAGAATTCTGCCTTTAATGGCTAGCTGTGTGTAGTTCATTCTCCAACTGCTCTTTATCAGTCTCCTGTCTGAGTAGGCCAGCTGTTTCAATTGGTCATTCTTCACACAAAGCACAACTCATGGTAGTCTTTGTAAACTCAATTTTGCATTAAGGCAGTGCAATCTGCAGTAAATAGGGTATTAACACATTTAATGGTTATGACAGAAGAATCAGGTTCCTGGAAAAGTGGCTGTGTCATTCTCAAACATGCATGCAGAAGGACAAATAGTGTGTGGTGTAAAGAATAGTGTTGTGAAGGAAACAGCCAAAGGTGAGAATAGGCTGAAAATGGTACTTGGAAAATAATAGCTGTATCGCTGTTAGAGGGAGAAACACCTCCACTATGACTTTGTTCAGACTACTGGCAAGTAAACGTTCACCTATTAAAATAATGTAGTTTAGGTAAAGAAAATTTAGTATGTCAGAAGAGATAAAGACTTGACTACTTAATCAGTTGTAGTCTCTGAATGACTGGTTGAGGCTGGCTAGCGTGTTGTACGCCGTGACCCAGGGCAGCGTCGTGTCGTTAGCAGGTGCGATTGCACAGGCCTTTATGAACAATCACCGCGTTAAAGGTGAGTCACTTCCCCTCTGCCACTGCATTGAACACGCAAGCAGAAACAGTGCTGAGATAGTCACTAAGGTACTTAGTGTTTACTATGCTTTGGTTTGTACTCAGCAGACAGAGCAGGAAAAAAATAATGACATTACAGTGCTGGTGTAAGAGCTGAATAGACCACTTGAATAAGACACTCTTTCCCAATGCTCACGACTCACCCACGCACCTGGCATTCACCGAGCCCACACAGCCAGTATGTCCTACTCCTAATTTTACACAATGGCTAGACATGAAGTTTTTCCATTATGTTCATCTATAATTCAATGACATTTATCTTTACTAACAACTACAGTAGCTGTCTGTTCTCCACAATGGATTACTGCCAATATACAGAAATGAATGACCTTAAAATGTCTCCCCTAAATATCTCTCTACAGTTTCTTTTCCCATGCACAGTCTCCACCATACTCATCACCTTTTAAACTGCCTCCCCACCCCAGACTGAAAAATAAACCGGTGTCAGTTGCCCCATTGCAAAACAAGATTGCTCTCCTACCTTTCTTTTTCTCTTCATTTTCTACCTTTATTGTCCATGTCCTTTCCCTACTGTTTTTTCCTGCCTGTTGCTCTATTTTTTTGTTTGTTCTCCTATCTAGTTTGTGTTCCCAGTTAAGGATAACTGATCTGTTTATAGTCCTTATGGTATCTATACTCACATTATGTCACACCTTTCCATAGTCATAACTACTTTAGTACTTCTAATTGCTCTGGTCTTCTCTCATCTACATTTCCATTCAGGCCTTTCATCATCTACCAAGAGTTTTAAGCTCTAGTGCTTTTCCTTTCAGTCACTTGAGTTGTGTTTCTTCACAGTTTAATCTTTTTTTACAGGCATAAGTCAAACATGAGGTTTGGAACATTTTGTTTGTGCCTGCTAGACTATGCTAATTAAGGCCACAAGACCTTCCTGATGCACAGCCTTAAGTGGTACTTCTGCGAAATCCTGTGGGATCGTAGTATATAACTAATTTTGGAACCAAGATTCTTTCTAAATTTCCATGCAAATTCCTGCCTTAAAAAAAGGTGGGGGGACAAACCCCCCACACTCCCCCTTCTGACATCATCTTCACATAGAGGTTATGAGTCCAACAGTTAACTCAGCACTGCCAAGTCTACACTAAACCATGTTCCCAAGTGCCACATCTACACGTCTTTTAAGTACTTCCAGGTAGGGTAACTCCACCACTTTCCTAAGCAACTTGGTCCAATGCTCGAAAATCCTTTCCATGAAGAAATTTTTCCTAAGTTTCCGTTTAAAATTCCCCTGGCACAGCTTGAGGCCACTTCGTCTCATCCTATCACCTATTACCTGGGAGAGGAGGCCAACCCCCACCTGGGCACAATCTCCTTTCAGGCAGTTGTAGGGAGTGATAACATCACCCCTGAGCCTCCTTTTCTCCAGGCTGAACACCCCCAGCTCCCTCAGCTGTTCCTCACAGCACNTCCCTGCCCTGGTCCTGCTGGCCACACCATTGCTGATCCAGGCCAGGATGCCATTGGCCTCCTTGGCCACCTGGGCACACCCTGGCTCATGTTCAGCTGCTGTCACCAGCACCCCCAGGTCCTTCTTCACTGGGCAATTTTCCAGCCAGTCTTCCCCACATCAGTAGTGCTGCTGGGGTGGTTGTGGCCATTATGATCCATTTCCACCAGTTTATCCTTCCTGGATCTGTGTTGCATTAATAAAAACCAACTAGAAATTCTAAAGGTTGAGAAAAAAAGCTCATTACATTCCTGCCTCTGTCTTACTTTCTCCAATTCCTTTTATTTAATCTTTCTACATATGCAGAGTTCAGACACATGTGTCTTAAAAAAATTAAATTATTTAATCTAAAGCTGCAATCTGTGACTAAAAGGATTTTGCTTTAACCAAAATGGTCCGTCGAAACCCACACTGTTTTTCCAGAAGCACAAAAATAGCTTGGAAAGAGCTAAATTACTATTTTATTCTCCATCTTCTTCTAGTGTTTCCTAAAAAAAATTCCAATTATCAGCCTTCGGTGGATCAAGAGATTCAGAAATGTGTTTTCCCGATAAGGTGAAGTTATTATCTAATGTGTATGACAAGAATAACTACTGTATTAAATAACTGCCAGCAATCATTCCTTGGACGAGACCCACTCACAGACGAATAAGTGAAAATGATGGTAAGTTTAACATCTAATCTAGGTATTTATTAAATTCAACTATGTATCAGTACCAATGATAGTATCAGGAAATGAAATACCACAATGCCAGTATCAGGAAAACATAAGTAAACTTCTGGCTGAAGAAAATATTTAGAAACATTGCAAGACCACTAATACTCATTTCTATTGGGGATCATCATGCTCTTGCAATGATTCTTAGGGCAATATGTTCCAATAACATTTCATTCTTTGTTGAAAAGCTCAAAGGAAGTTTGATTCCTGACATTCATATGCACACAGTATAAAGAAAGGGGAACTGAATTTTCCTTACAACTTCAAAGTCCAACAGAAAAACGAAAGTCATGAGTCTGCCAATGAAAAGAATAAAATTATTCATGTGCCGTGTGTTTCTCTGAAAGGCTTGCTTGTAATGCTTGAAGGTTGAAAAAAATTAGGATACCTATTCATCTGTGTGGCTGAGGTTACATAATGAGTAACTGCTCTAAAGGAGCTCTTACCTCTGCTTGGGTATAAAAGAACTCTGGAAAAGTGAGTGTAATTTTGCTGGAAAAATCTAGATCAACTTACAATCAGATTCAACATTTTGAAACTTAATTTTAGACCATTTTGATCTGCTGTGAAGCATTTTGGGGAGTGCAGAATAGAGTGGGGTGGTTTATTTTATCTTTATGAACCTTATGGGCTTCCTGTGACTCACAGAGATGCATATAAGGTCAAATAAGACTGTTGTTTCAAAACCAGCAAGACAAGCACCCAAAAGAGGCAAGAAGGCACTACGTAGAATATCAAATGGAGTTCTAAATTCCTCCAATCATATACTCAGCTGCACTTAACCATCCTTTTACTATCAATTTTTAAAAAAATATTTGTGATTTTTCATAAACTGTTTTACTTCATGTTTTACTCTTTGGAATTCTTAGCTCCAACCTAAGTTTGCTGGTAATACTATTTACGTATTTATGTGTTTCGTTAGTTAGTTAGTTAGTTATTTTTTCAACTCTATTTTAGAGGTCTTAAATAGTTTTTCTTAGCCAATATAGAAATAGTTACTTTTTCTGTTATTCCACTGCAACAGTGATGCAAACAGGAGCTGTGGACCACAGAATACACAAAAAACAGCAGAGTCTGGCAGTTGTCTAGCACTGGGAGTCAAAACTGAAGTCTGGACTTGAAAATGGATGTATCTGTATAGGTATCTTTGACCACTTCATTTTTTGTTTACATTTATAACCCCTCCTCTCCTCACAGTTCTAAAAGAGAGCTTGTGCAAAGTAATAAAAGAAAGACAACTCAGAGCTACAACCACTGGGGTTTCAGAGCAACTGCTATATATTGCACTACAGGAGCCAGGAGCTACAACAGAACTTCAATTTTCACGTTGGACGTATTTTCTAATAGAAGAGTAAATTGACATTATTCTCTTGGTAAAGTGGAATTCTCTGTGTCACCGTACTGGAGATATGTGATATGTTCAAGAATCCACACAAGATTCATATTCTACACACAAGTTTCAATTACCAACTTATTTAGAAATCACAACTTATCCGCAGTACATCAGTAATGCAGCAGTATAGCAGCATAGCAGCTAAAATGACAGACCTGAATTATATATGTCACCTTTTTTTCAGAGTTTGTCAAAGAAATATGCCTCTCCCTGTCCAAAGTTATTTTATTTTGGGAGCATTGTACATTTTCCTACTGAGTAATCATACCTGCTGTAATTGTTACTCAGATATTGCCAGTCCAAAGACTAAGAGCATGTGTTGAGACTTTTTTTAGCAGCACTTTATTTCTGAGAAAGTGGATTTTAATATCAGAAACTGTGGCAAGATCTTCCTTGTAATGGTGCTGTACAGTGGCGGGGCATTCAACAGAAAGTTTTGTAGCAGACTTGTGAGTGTGTGTAAGTATGTCAGGCAATGGAGGCTTTAAAAAACAGTATTGAGCAAAACAAGAAGAGTACGGACTATTCATTATACAGATAATATTATCAGGACGAGGATGATTTGTTGTTAGACACTAGAATGTAGAAAATACCCACTACCTTGTGACTGTCTAATGTGAAGTGCATGTCGCTTAATGCTCATCTCTGCGAGCTCTGGGACAGCCACTGAAATCCCTGGAGATGGTTATTGCGCAGGTACACGAATCCACAGCAACTGGCTGAAACATTTATGCCTTAAAAAACCCCAAGTCTGCAGAAATGTGTCACATGTTGCCTCAGTTCTTGCAGACCTCTACCAGGTTACAGCCTCTGTTTGAGGCACAACAACAAAGACTGAGCAAGGTTTATACAGCTCTGGTGGGAACAGTCTCCTGGGTAAGAGGCACCACTCTTTGTTCTGAGTTTGCTCAGCCTACAGGAATTTTGCTCAGCCTATAGCCATTGATGAATTTTTAATTTTATGGGAATGATCTTTGGCACAGACCTTTTCTTAATCTTGTGCACCTGACAGGTATTTTACAACAATAATGCTGACTGGCATGTAGATTCTTTCACATTAAGAATTAAAATATATTCAGACTGATCCTTGCCTGGTTAAGTTAAGATCACTCCATCTTAATATAAGCTTCTGTCATGCCTCATGAGAAAGGCATCAGACACATACATTGTACCCAACAATAAAAAACACCAAGTGGAAAAGAACACAAGGGACAGGCAGTGCTTAGCTGAGTTAACATTGCTGCTTTTATTAACTGGTTTACCATGCTGGATTGAAAGGATGGGTCTTGCTCCCTGCCATGGAGAAGGCACTCACAGGGCCTGTTTTTCACTACAGCATCGTTCTATGTTGTTCTGGTATGGGGCTTGCTGAGAAGCTATCATGGCCCATAGCACCAACAACTTGGTTTTAATCACACATGAAATGCATAAAGAAAAGAAATGCTTGCTGGTGCACTGTTTTGAAAGGCAGTGCTGTCTTGATGGCTTAGGCCACACGCTTTCTCGACAGATGATGTAAGAGCAACAAGATGAATACGCTTGCTCCTTCTAGTATACCAGCTCTGGATGCTCTTCAAGATACCATGTTTGAAAACACAGCAGCAACTTCATCATCCAACAATGAACAGCCAGTCATGGCCTCTTTTGGTGATTTCATCTGTACAGCTTTGTCTCACCTCTGGAATCCTTCAGCTTGCTCTTAATGACAATGGGGACTTTGGCAGAGCACTGAGGATTGGTTAGCTAACACAACGTATTTTATTCCTATCTTTTTATTTCCATTGTTTTTATGCTGCTATTTCATATGATAGTCAAGGGTTGTTATTTCTGACAACTCAGATAATTAATCTCCCTCCAACAGCTCTTCCTGTGCAAGGAAAAGTAGTTTCCTCTTCACTGAAACACTCTAAAAACCAGCATTTTGTGGCAAAAAATAGCTCCTGCATTTCAGTTAAAAACGAGAAATCATTTTTCTGTGCATACCTACTTCACCATGCATTTACTTCTCATTGTCTTCCAAAGTGGCCAGTGTCAGTACCATGAAACTTTGAAACATGCAGGTTTAATACCTTACATCTGTGATAAGCAACCATTTGATTTCTTGGTACAATTTTGAAAACATGGACACACAAAACAAAAGTGTTGCGAATACCATCTGATTGATAGGTAGTTTCCAAACCCACTTCAATGCCAGAACAGAACGGAATGTCTTGTGGACACAGCCAAGTCTCAGCAATTCATAGAATTGTTTAGGCTGCGAAAGACTTTTTAAGATTATCGAGTCTCATCGTTCACCCATGTTCCTCTTCCCTTCCCTTATCCAAGCTAGAATACATACCTATGTGTATCTCACCTGGCATCTCCTTCTGTAAAAAGCAACCTCAAGAAATTACATGGCAATGCATTTAAAGTTCCTAGAAACTGTAAAGTAAAGCAGCTGTCTAATTAAAACAGCTAGGTACTACCTACTAACCCGTTCAGTACATTACCATTGTCAGTTTTTGAAAACTAACAAGTTCAAAGAATAAATTCTGTCACAGAACTTCGGAATTTCAAGCTAAAGCTCACATACCGTTTGGCAGTGTGACAAAAACTGAACTTTGCCTGGATTTGGATAAAAATTTGATGAAAATTTACTTTGCTTACGTACTTGGTTTCTTTTAGAGGAAAGTGTTGTTGCTACTGTTCTGGAGGAAGGCAAAGCCTTTATCTGCTGGAAACAGGCTGCTTGATTCTTTACCTGAGTTGTTAAAATTAATTTCATTGAAACCTACATATTTAGTTATGGTGGTGTTCTTAGCTCTAAGGTTAAGTTGCAGTTAAGTGATTAAGGAAATACGCTTTCAAGTAAAGTTTACACTTTTTATAATGAACAGCTCTTTCTTCAGCCCTTAAATAAGGAACAGAACAGTAAAGCTATCAAAAGAATATCTTAACACATTGTCTTTCCTAAGCAATTTGGGCTTAGCAAATCAGCATTTGTTTCAACAGTTGCAATCCTGATATACATTGACCACTGTCACATTGCAGTTTGCAGTCTTGATGAATAACTTCCCCTTCTCCTTCATCTATCTTATTTGTGACTACACACAAATAATCATCAGATTGGCAAACTGTGTTGCAAATGGAAGGTAAATACTAGTAGACCAATCACCACCACTGGCACTGTTGTTCTAGTAAGAAAACAACTCCCATTTGTTATTTATTGACTATATTCAGTTGACTCTCTCCTTGCTGTTTTGAAGTTTATAAGAAAGTTTGTAGAGAGAGGCGACAACACTTTTAGGCCAACTGATGATAGAATTTTCTTTGAAAAAAATACCAACTCAATAAAGAAAGTGAAAATGGAGACCTACCCTCAGTACTTTCAATGCTCGAAATGGCTATTTGTTTTAAGATTTATTTATGTATGTATTTATTTATTCTAGCCTAGGTCTCTGGACATGGCTCACACATTGAAATAAAATTGCTAACCCCAAAGTATTTCAGTGCCATCAGAAGGCAGTTAAAAACTACTCAATCAATTCCATGTTTGATTGCAACTTGTTAATGAGTTACAAATTACTTCCTTGAAACAATGAAAATCAGAGCAGCAGTTTATTTTTCCCAGTGTTCAGCTGAAAATTTTCAGTGTCTCCATTTGATAGATTGACCAGACTGGTATTCCAGACTCCCCACTTCAGAATCTGATTTGCAAGTCACTGCCAAATTTATGACATTTTCTACTTCTGAGAAAATTCTTAGGCTGTGATCTTTCATACTTAATCAAACGCTGGTTAGGGTTAACTGCACTTTGTGGCAGAGACACATTTCATCAGCTCTAATGACAACAACCAATTACAATTCCCATTCTGAGTAATGTTTTGGCTTTGCATTGGGCATGATTTACGGATAAAAGAAATTAAAGCAATGGCTACCAAAATGATTTGGCAAATGACAAGCCATATGCCTGAGAAGAGATTAAAGAGTTCGATGTGTTTAGTTTGTAATCAAAGCCTAGAAAGGAATCTGATTAGGTACCTTAATTCAGAAAGCCCTTACCAGAGAGGGAATATTGGTTAAAGCACTTAAGAGGAAAGGTGTATGAACTGGTTATAAATAAAACTAGTCTGGAAACAAGAATAGAATTTTTAAGATAAGTGATTCTGGAGTAGTATTTGAAATAATGTCCACAAGGAATAAAATGTTTCATGCTAGCAACTCGTTAAGTGTGTAAGTGGGATTTGATGACAGGATAGAAGTGATCCTGTTGTTCAAAGTTAAAACTTGTGATTGGTATCTTTGGGTGGTTAACTTCTTGTATCTCTAACAGAGCCTTGAAAGGAGATTGCATTTCCATATATCTTTTTTGCACCATATTTTAAATACTTTAATGCTGCCAGCTGTTTACCTGCAGGGGCCAGATTTACATTTGCCTTCAGTGTATAATTTGGCCTTTGGGGAATGAAGGTAGACAGGGTTACTTTCTTTTGAAGCATCAGAAAATGGCCACAGAAAGTGATGGGATATTGGGGCGGAATTTACAAGTATTTTCATGATATTGAAAAAAACCCTTACCTGCTTCTGCTCAATTGTTTAAGAGGACCTTGATTGTCAGATCTGTAGTCACAGAGGTTGCTGTCCTGTTTTCATAATGGAGTTAACAGTCTTGTCTGTTTTCTGCCTTAATATATGGGGTTAGGCAGTGATTACTTTCTAGCATCTACTAGGCCGTTTCTCTTCAAAAATGTCCTGTTGCTGAGGCCATGGTTGGGATACTGGTGACATGTTTAATTCTTCCAATTTTACTCTCACATATTGTCCTTCATGATGGTTGGGGTGGTTTTTTGTTTGGTTTCTTTTTTTCTCCTTTATACTGAACCTGCATTTACAGCAGATATTTTTGTAGACAACAGCAGAATAGATATCCGTGGTTGGCTGTGATTGAGTCCAGGTCCCTTAAGACCTATGTTTCTTATTATTTAAGTTCACCAAAGAGTTGTTGAGCCTCTGTGACTGTGACTAGTTGGAAAATGTTTGATGCCCTAAGGAACATTAGGCATAGTGAACTGCTCTGTACGTCCTTTGCCTGAACATTCTGAGAACGTGTGGTCTGCAGAGGAGATGTGTTTTGGGTTTTTTTGCGCAGGCACTCCTAATTCTCTTGTACTAAAATCTCCTAGACTCTATTCCTCCTGTTCATCAGCTAGAAGAGTAAGTTCTAGCTTCTGGGGATGCGGGTTTGTAATAATCACTCCATCTAGGCTTCCATTCTAACTCCAGCATGTAGGCATGTTGGCAGCATATCCAGATTTGGTCTTTGGAGAATGATGCTGAAGATGTGAGGTCAGAGACGTAGCATTCTATGCCAGATGGCATAAAAAACCATCTCGGCATCTTACTTATCGCTGATATTTTTTGGTACCATTCCGAAAGCAATGTAAGAGATTGAACAACGTGCAGTAGGGACCTTGCTTAGCTTTCTAAGATGTCATTCACCACCTCCTATCCTCAGTCTTGACACTTGGAGAATATAGGCCACTTCTTTTATTGCTTCCAGATGTATAAAGTCAACCTTTAGTTCTACAATTAGATTTATGGTGAGTGAGACATTTTTTGGAGGAAGAACAGTAACTTCTACTAACCCAGCTCATTCTATGTGCTCATCAGCACCTTGATGATGCTGCCACGCACACAGCAATGGGAAATCCTATTTTCCCTTGAACATAAGAAATTCCAGAGCTAAAAATGCTTTGCAATATATTACGAGTTTTCTGTTAAACATACTGACTGACCAGAACAGTTACTCAAGAAAGGATCAGTCTTGGGAAACCACTCTGAACCACCCTGCTGGAGCTAATATGATGTCCATTCACTGGGCAGAATTGTGAAAATCCCTGAAAGGAAGAATAAGTTATGTATCCTCAGTTATTCTTGAGTAGCATCTACTTGGAATTACAGCTCAGCTGTGGATAAAATGGGATGGGATGTAGAGAGAATACCAAGAGCAGACTAACAGTATGCAGACATCAAACCAGTTGGACGTCCTTAGGGAAACATTCGAACGTAAGCTTATTTGATTAAGCAGCATTTCAATCTTTATTTAGCTGGATGGTAACCATCACTTCCTATCACTGGATTAGCATCTGCACAGTATCAGCAGTGAAACACATAAACACTCACTCAAAGGAGACTCCACTGTTGCTCCTCTGATGATCACTGTTTTATAACACCAATTTGTGCAGTGACTCTTCACCTGCTGCACACATGCCATAAATGCACCATCAGAAGACTTCATCTTGAGCTGTTAGATGGTCTTCAATGGAGTCCCAGATATCTCCTTCACTTATAAATCTGTTAAAAGCTTTGAAATAGCAGAGTACTGCCTACATGTATACAATACAATGAGCAGTTAATCTGTGGAAATTGAAATGAGAGAGAAAAGGTATAATATATTTTACTTTTGGACATAACTTCATTGGCAGGAGGTAATTACTTAGTGTCTGAAGATTAAAGTAGCGCTTTATCAAAATAAGCATACAACCCAGACTTGTCCCGCAGGGAGCAGCGTTTCATAAATACATAAACAGGTGGCATAGCGCATACTCCAAAGATGGGAATATTT
>VZTA01012289.1:1299-11734 GCA_013398855.1 Mohoua ochrocephala | reverse complement strand
TGACCAGAGGGATACTCCAGACCGTATAACATCACGCTCAGTATAGAGTGGAGGGAAAGAAGAGGGGGTGTTTGGATTGATGGCATTTGTCTTCTCAAGTCACCATTACATGTGGTGGAGCCCTGCTCTCCTAGAGAGGGCTGAAAACCTGCCTGCCCATGAGAAGCAGTGAATTTCTTGTTTTGATTTGCTTGTGTGCACAGCTTTTGCTTTCCCTGTTGAACCTTCCTTATTTCAACCCACGAGTTTTTTACCTTTTACCCTCTCCCTAATCCTACTGCTGGGGGAGTGAGTGAGCAGCTGCATAAGGCTTGGCTGCTGCCTGGGGTTAAACTACGACATAGTCCCCCATAATGGAAATTGCTGCCATTTTCTTTCCCCTTTCTATGACAGGGGCAACAAAACTAAGCGGTTCATTGACATCTGAGGTTCCCAGTTCAAAATTCAGAGCACTAGTCTGAACTACTAACAATTTCAGCTTACATCCGTAGAATACGCTCAGAGTTCTTACGTCAGACTTACATTGTCACGCAGCAAAGGTGAAAGCAACACCCTTCAGCAGAGTGGCAGGGCAGTAGCAGTCCTTAATGACATGGTGTACCTGAAGATACTGACGCAGAACTTCTTTTCCTCTGTACTTGGAAGGGAAAAGCAATGACTGATAACCGGCTGACAAAAATTAGGCAACCAAACACTACCTTGCTGAGGGAATTAGGTTGAGAGCTCCGTGAAGAACGTAGTCAAGCTCAGCATGTTTCTCCACCACAAGTGCCACCAAGCCCTCACAGCAGGCTGTTCGCAAGGCAACATTCTCAGCGCAGCACTTCTCCCAAAGCAGGTTCAGAGCAGGAGTCTGAAGGTAAAAGCATGAGACACAAGTAATGAGAAGGCTCACACTGATTAATCTTCATTCACCTCAAACACACTTTTAAATAAAAACTAGCTCAACAGCTTCTCCTGAAGCCTTAGAGAGCACACGAGGAAGCTGGGGTACAGATTCTATTCCTGAGAAAGGTCTTTGCGGGGACAGCTCCCACTTTCTTGCCCTCTGCTGTCTAGGCCCAAGGTAGGGCACAGCAATTACTGTCTCTGACAAAAAGGTAACGCAGATGACTTTTTCTAAATGCAGACAGAATGCCTATGCGGATAGAATCGTGGAATGGTTTATGTTGGAAGTGACCTTAAAGACCATCTAGTTCCAACTCCGGGCCATGGGCAGGGATGCTACTCACTGTCAGGTTGCCAAGGTCCCCATCCAACCTGACCTTGAACATATCTAGGGATGAGGCATCCACAGGAAGGTTATCATCAATTTCCTGATTTAAAAAATAAGGATGCAATTGGAGACAACTCAGAAACTGCCATGACAAGCTGTGTCTACAGCAAGGTGTAGCACAGACAGGTAAAGACAGGCGTACAAAGGGCTATCCGAAGGTAAGTCATCTTTGCTAAACACGTGAAGTTCTATTTGCTAGTAAGCACGAAGATTTGGCAGTAATCATCAAAACTGCTGCTTGTTTCCATGGTATATTAGTATTCACAGGTTAGTTTGCTGACTTTGTGACTTACAAATGGAGAACAAGGAAAGTTTTAAAACAATCGAACACGGCAAAATGCTCTTGAATATAAAGGGAGTCTGCAATGTCCAACCAGCACAATCTTCTGTTTCCCAGCATTTTAGAAGGTATTGCTGTATTTCAGTTTAATACCTTCATATAAGCAGCATTAGAGGGAAAATATCAGCTTGTAGCTCAAAACAGAATGTAACTTGGGAACACGATTATGATCAAGACTGTGAAAGAGCTTCTGTTAGATAAACTACACACCTCCAATACTCCCTCACATCAAAACTTAGCATTTTCCAGGTCTGGGTTTGTCAGGGTGAAGTCCCCAGACTGTGGAATAAAAAGTCCACAGATCACTTTCTCTTCATTTCTGGGCATGTCAGCTTTTGGGGAGAAAAAACAGAGGAGCAAATCCTAACTAACACCTTTCCCATTTTCCATGACACTTGCAATTGCCAACATTTCATGTACCTCTCTGTTAACAAGAGATGCATTTAAGTGAGCTTGACTTATTTAAAATGCAAATATGCCTTTACATCCTGCTCTCCCCTAAACAAATACAAGCTCTAGTTAGCTGATAAGAAATATAACACCAATGCAGGTATGTGAAATGCCATACCTTTCGAAATTTTTATAGCAATGTAAACAAATTTCCAACTCAAGAGACAATGCCTCATCCTATGGTACTTCACCCTCAGTAAAGTAACTAAATTCAACTCTCTCAAACTGAACAGAGCTAGAGATGGGTATTCTGCAGAACTAAGACTTCTGTCACTAAGTCCTCTAATGGAAATAAAACTGCTCTTCTGATGCCAGAAGAGCAGTTTCTACCTGCATGCCCAAATACACATTGACAACTACCCTATTTAACTTCTAGAATTGTACTAAAAATACACAGTGGGGAATGGGAAAACCTAGAAGAAGCACACAGAATAATCACATAAGGATGAGAGAGGAGATGAAAGGGAAAAAATGCCACAGACCTGGTCAGAAGCCTGTCTGATCTTCTTCGAAGAAACTTTCTCTTTCAATACTGCAGCAATCAGATGGCCCACTGCCTAAAGAGAAAAAGAAATAAAATCATATGCAGATGCATGACAAAGAAATAAAATGAAAAGAAATAAGAAGAAATAAAAACCACACGCATAACTTCTTAATTCTCCATTAAGAAGTCTTTAGGATGCTGTTGCATATGATCATTTTACTACGATTTGAAATACTGACCCTATGGGTACTGAACCTGAAATATGCTTTAGGGTCAAAAACTTCCATAATGTTGACATACTCACTTTTACTGTTATGCTGAGGCACAAAAGAAACAAACTTCCATAGGGCTCCACATAAGTCCAAAGGCCTCTTCATACAGGTACACAGGCATTTAGGAATTGCAGATATTTTAATGCAACAACTTCAGTGAACATTTATAGCTCCACTGCTGCATAGATCCCCATGTCCTTAAAAGCACTAGTAATTATTAAACTCTGTACTATACGGGGAAGCAGAAGCAAGAGAGGAAGCAGAACACAGCAAATCTAAGCAACTTGCCCAAATTTTTGCATCACCAGTTTTGCCTTAAGCACTTTGCATATCCCTTTATCACAGCTCCTGCCAGAAAGGTTTCATTTACTTTAAACAGGGCATTTGACATTAACATTACTCCTCATTAAGCTATTCTGTGGCAGAAACCATTAACAAGTTTTAAATAGTCAAGGTCTTCAAAACAAAAAGCTTCCGTTCCCCAAAACAGCCCAGGTTTATTCCTTTGAGGTGAAGACTAAGTTCCTCATTCTATTTTAGTAGAAGTCTGACTTCCCCAAACTGTCTTTCAAAATCTAAATGTGAACTGAAATACACTCAACGGCCTCAGGTTGTTTGAACCTACATTTTTGTTTGCTGATTCATCTGTAATGACTTACTCTATCCTGTTTCATAATTATTGATACTGTTACATGGAAAACCCATTCTGTGAAAGACAGAAAGACATGTTTTCATACATGCAGCATACATACAGTAACAGCACAAAAATGTTTCAGACCATCAATGTGCCCAGAACAGCTGCTACATCTACTCTTCTCTGGTAAGGACAGATCATTACTTTTGGAAAAAGCAAACTAGGCCAGCAAGGAATAAAAACAAAAATTAGCAATTCATTTTTGTTAGCGTATAAAATGACAGGAACAGATTATTTTCAATGGTACCAGGTTCCTTCTCCTTTCAAGATTTATTTCCCCTTCATTTAGGTACTAGCTGCTAATCAGTCGTAACAAACTGAAATAAGAGCTTACATTTCTTGGAAAGACGGCACTTTAAACATTCCTAGACTACAAGGACTGTGCTTTTCACAGGTAAGGATATGTGCTGTAACACACTTGACTTAAAAAGACAGGCTATTTGGAAATCTTACTCTTGAAGAAACAGAAGGAGAAAATGGGACCAAGCCAGACATTTATCTCTGTTTGTCTGCAGCTATCCCATCGCAACAGCAACAGTGCACTCCCCAGGCAGATCAGATCTCTTTTAGTGCACTTACCAAGGGAAGCCTACATTATCTTTTCTTCTTCCTGTTTAAAAGGACTTTCAGAAGTTAATTCATGCCTACATCCTTAAGACACTTCCATTACACGGGAAAAGGGGCTTATCAACAGAAACCTGGCTTTTGCAGTGACCTAGATATGCAGAAAAGCCAAAATGCAGATTAGGTCCCTGCACTTCTAGAACTTGATTAAGCAGTAAAACTTTATGACCAACAAATCTATGCTCAAGTTCCTCACTTTTCTGATCGTGTGTAGATTACATGCAGAGCAGATGTCTTGGTTGGACCCAGAAAGAGAAGACATCTTTCACGAAGTTGAATCCTGACCTGATTATAGTTTGAAGATTACAGAATACTTTCCAGGGGTCACAGAATACAAGTGGAAACAATCAAAACAGCCAAAACACAGGACAAAATCAACCAAAGCACATCAGTACACCTTACTGATGTGCAGCTGTAGTGATGAGCCAAGACATTTAAGCAATACAACAGTGCACCTGTTGTACACTGCACTGAAGAAAAATGAACGGGGACATTCTGCACCAAAGAAAAATTAACTGTATCAAAGATGATGAGTCCTACTTATCAAGGCTAGTAATGATATAAACTCATCTGCAGCGCAAGACACTTTGCTAGACCTTAGATGAACTCCAGCTTTCAGGGACGTGGCTGATTCCCCCAAACGCCAAGTTGATGACAAGTGGACTTCTGCAGCTCTCTTTCAGACCTAATTACTGTTAAACCAAGGTGAACCAACTGAAATGAACAGGCAAGAGAGGCACCAGGTTGCACAGACTGCATTCCCATCAACTTATTTCACCAAACAAATGGGTACATATTTAACCCTAAATTCAAAACAGGATGAGGAAGAAAACAGGGAAATTAGCAATGAACTTACAGCCAAAGAGATAAGTTTTTAGTACTGAAATGAGAAATGGCCCAAGCAAAGAAGGTATATTGTTTAACCAGAGACTATTATTCCTATCACTCTTTCCTGTCCATTAAACATACTATGATAAACACGTTTCGTACACGAGAATTTCAGGTGAAAATGATGAGGAGCCAATGCGTGGATCAGGAAATAAAGGGGGCTGAGCTGAGCTGCACACAATTATCCCTTGATGACAGACAAGACCGCAGTAGTTCATCAGTTCTCATGACACAGGGAGAAACAGAGCAGTTCTGTGAAGTATTGTGAAATATTTCAGCCCCACACATGGCATTTGGTAATTTCTGGCTTCTCTTGAGATGACGAGGTCACTAAAAAACACTTGGCCACACTTCAACCTTCCAGTCATGGAAAGTTTCTGATTTTCCTGAAGAGACTCTGTAGTGATGAGCAATTATGTCCTATGTTTCGATTAGACAGAGAGGGCAATTAGGATTTGATTGCAATTTAAGAATACCCTGTTTCTCTGGTTTTCTGACTTTGGAAGAAAAAACAGATAGGCAGACAGGCAGCAGCTGTTGGAACAAACATTTCCAGAGACAACTTGATTTGTTTTAATGCTTTTAAAAAATTACCTGTGACTGAACAACTGCATTAGGAAATTCAAATCGCTTCTTGATGTCATCCAACATTTTGGCTCTGTCATATGACACTAAATTTCACTCTGCAAGACAGATCGAAAAAATATTCTTAGGACTAGGAAGGACAGTATGTGATTTTCTACAACCCCTCCCCCCCAAGATTTATGTTGTATTTAACAACAGATGCAAGCATTAAAGCATTTTCTTCCCCCTCTGAAGTCTACCGTATCACCTTTTCTTTTGGGCTTGAACCCAAGAAATGCCGAATACTCATTGGTCCTGCACAAAGAATGGGTTATAGACATTTCTTAAAGCTCCAGCAAATATACCATTCCATATGGCACAGCATATGCGTACTCTGAGAGCACGTATTCTTGAGAGCATTTTAAGTATATCTCGCTGACTTGAAAATGAGGCAGCTCAAGAGGAGTGTTCACAGTCTCTCAAACATGATTTAAAATGCAAAATTATACACAAACTTTCCATCATTTCATGCAAAACCAGAAGTAAAACAAACAAAAGACTAACCTGTGAGACTGCAAATGGTAATTGTAGTTAGGAATTGGAACACTTGAAGCGAAAACCTTCTCGGTAAGTTGGAATATGCAGGTACTCACAAGCACACACAAACCTACATTAAAGAGAAATTAGAAGTCAGTTTGTTGCACACCAATGAAACTGATGGCCACAGCAAATACTCAACTATTTCAGTTTACTATAAACTCACCTCCAGTCAATTGGAATGGCTTCCTTAAAAAACAAAAAAAGCTAGTACTTGTTGAAAACCTAAGTGTAATCCTTCGCAATAAGCACTGAGGAAATATATACATGCACAGTACTACAATTCCAAGACATGCTATCAGTGTGATGCATTCAGAATCTTGCCACTGATTTTAAAAAGGATGGAATTCAAGCCTGGATACAAGCAAATGCAGCATGTGCCACAAAAAATACTATTTGTAGCAGGAAAACTCAAAATTAATAGTTACATGAATAAATCAGTGAATACAAATTCCTTGCAGTTAAGCAGTGAGGTATTCCCATATACTTGTGGATTACGTCTGAAAGTGCAGGAGAAAAAAACTAACACTGATGCCAGCATGGGTTTGTATAGTTTTAGAATAGATGCAATTGCATTTTGAGAGAATAGGTGCCCATATAACAAATGAACACACATTAAACTAGAGCTGATACCTTGCTTTAAAAAAAAAAAAAAAAGAAGATTGCTACAGCAAACAATTCCAGACATATCTAGATCTGTTGAGCATGGCCAATAACTCCGTGGATTTAGATGTATCAACCTATTTGTATATTTAAACCCAAGCCCCCTCAGTTCTACCCAACAAGCAGCAAAATGAGGTAAGGTTCCTTCCTGGGCAGTTTTGACACAAACACATTGGAATTATATTCTATCTCTCATCAGGTAATCTTTTTTACCCACATTAAAAGGAAAAACTCCCGCAGAGGATCATTACAAGCACAGAACATACTTTCAATGTAAGCACAAATCAGCTATTCCAGACAGACTAGAAGTCCATTGCTCTTGCATCAGACACAAATCCTACATTTCTATCTATCTAAACATCTACAGGATAGTTACAATGCAACAGCTATATCAGTGCAATTAATTTAAATACTACCTGAACAGTTCTCAGTCTTCAGCATCCACCCCTAGCAAAGGCAACTGTGTATCCATATGAAATGCCTGTGAAGTTTACAGGATACATGGACAATCAAGGCCGGAAGAGACATAAAGATGCTTTTTGTTCAACCTCCCGCGCAAAGGAAGTTAGACATGTGGTCAGACCAGGTTGCTCAAGACTTTGCCCCAATGAGGCTTTGAAAACCTCTCAAGATCAGGGAAGGCATCACTTTACTGAGCTGTCCTGATCGACAAAAGCTTTCTCTCCATCACTAGTTTTCAGCTCTTTTTGCCACGAACTCCTATGAAGCACCTGGCTGTGCCTCCTTTCATCTCCCTCCCACTGGTGCCAGGGCTGCTACTGGGGACCACTGAAGCTGTCCCATCCCAGCTGAACTAGTTCTAGCAACCACAGCCTCTCCTCAAAGGGCAAGGGCCCAGCCCCATTATCTCAATGATCTCTGCTGAATTCAGTCTTTATGGTCAGTATCTCTCCCTACACAGGGACCCAAAACTGGACATGTCAATATGAGGTCCAAGGAATGCTGAGTGGAGGTGGAAAAATCTCACCCTAACAGAGCTCTGTCACACATCCCAGGGCAATGCCTGCCAGGGCCCATGGCCATCCCCACAGAACTCCTCCCCAGCCCATCCTGTAAGGGGTGGGCCAAGACAGGGCATTTGTCATTGCTGAAATTCCTGAGGTCCTCATCACCCTGTTCCTCTCCTCCATGCATAGGGCAGCCCTGCCAGCAGGCACACATCGTACCTTTGACACAGGAACAGGCTGGGAGACAGTGTTGAAAACCTTGTTCAAGAGGAGGCAAACGACACCTACCCCTCCACTTGACTGCAAATCAGATTATTATTTATTAAAGGCAATCAGGTGGATCAGGCATAATTTTTCCTTGGTAAACCCATACCCCTGTGTATTATTCCTAGTGAGAATCACTGAATCAGACAGTTTAAGAACAAAGATTTCCAGAGCTCATCTAGTCCAATCCTCTCATCAAAACTGGTCTGAATAGATCATCTTTCTCTCTACAAAATCCAGTGAAGTCCTGAAAACCCACAAGGATGGAAATGGTGGAGTCACTATCCCTGGAAGTGTTCCAGAAATGACTGGATGTGGCACTTTGGGCTATTGTTTAGCCGACACAGTGGTTTTCAGTCAAATGCTGGATGTGATGATCTTGAAGGTCTTTTCCAGCCTCCAGAATTCTATGATTGTGGGTCTCTTTCACCTCAGGCCATTCTATGATAAACCATCAACCACACACACAAAAAATCATCCACCCCAAAAAACCACCGAATACACACACACACACACATACACACACACACACACAAGGTAAAGAAAGAGAAAACAAGGTGTTGGAAAGAGACCTTGGCTTGTTTAGTCACCTTGGCTTGTTTAGTCAATGTAAATAAGTATCTGCGTAGGCTTGAGCTTGACTTACTGCAAGGTGGCCACCAAGTTGCTCTATTACTGCCCCTCAAGTGAAAAAGCGGCAAAAATATGATTAAGGGCTCATGATATAATGACAGGACGATCACTTGGCAATTACTATTATGGGGAAATGGACTCATGTCAAGGAAATTTATTTTTACCAATGAAATCTGAGTAGAATAATAAGAAATATGAAAAAACCTAGAAACACATTCCTCCCACCTTTCCCTTCTTCCTGGGGTCAGCTTCACTCACTATCAACTTCTCTACCTCTTCCCACTGAATGGAGTAGGGGCCAGGAAATGAGGCCACAGTCACACTTTACCCAGCTCCAGCATGGGATCCCAACCATAGTCCGCAGTTCTTCCTGAACTGCTCCAGCACGAGTCCCTTCTACGGGGCGCAGTTCTTCAGGAACAGACTGCGCAAGTGTGGGTCCTAAGTCGTGCCAGAAAACCTACTTCAGCGTGGGCTCCTGTCTCCATGGAGCCACTGGTCCTTTCAGCAGCCTGCTCCAGCATGGACTCCTCTCCATGGAGNTAAGAAATATGAAAAAACCTAGAAACACATTCCTCCCACCTTTCCCTTCTTCCTGGGGTCAGCTTCACTCACTATCAACTTCTCTACCTCTTCCCACTGAATGGAGTAGGGGCCAGGAAATGAGGCCACAGTCACACTTTACCCAGCTCCAGCATGGGATCCCAACCATAGTCCGCAGTTCTTCCTGAACTGCTCCAGCACGAGTCCCTTCTACGGGGCGCAGTTCTTCAGGAACAGACTGCGCAAGTGTGGGTCCTAAGTCGTGCCAGAAAACCTACTTCAGCGTGGGCTCCTGTCTCCATGGAGCCACTGGTCCTTTCAGCAGCCTGCTCCAGCATGGACTCCTCTCCATGGAGTCACAGCCTCCTTTGGGCATCCAACTGCTCTGGCATGGGGTTCTGCACTGGCTGCAGGTAGACACCTGCTTCACCACGGACCTCCACGGGCTGCGAGACACACAAACTACTTTACCATGGTTTTCACCACGGGCTGCAGAGCAGTATTTGCTCCAGCACCCGGAGCATCTCCTCTCCCTCCTTCTGCACCTTGGCGTCTCCAGGGCTCCTTCTCTCACATTCTCACTTCTCTCCTTGGGCTGCTGTTGTGTTGCAGTTTTTCACCTTCTCAAACTTGTTATCTCTGAGGCGCTGCCACCGTCAGTGACAGGCTTGGCCTTGCCCAGGGGCCAGTCCATTTGGAGCCGGCTGACATTGGCTCTGTCAGACAGGAGAAAAGGTTCCGGCAGCTTCTCACAGAGGCCATCCCTGTAACCCCTCTGCTACCAAATCCTTGCCATGCAAATCTAATAAAGCATTCTAATGCTAAGAGGGACAAGCATGGCTAATTCGAGTGAACCAGAGAGCTGCTGTCACGGCATTCACTACACTTTCAGATCTGGTTCAGCTCTCCAAAAGTAACTCCGTCAAGGTAAATTAAGCTAAGTAACAGAAAATGATCGCAGAGAGCACTGAGACCAAGGACTCTCGATTCAAGCCGGTGTTCCTACCAAGCCAGGCGTGAGAATACCTGCACACATCCTCACCGCTTGCGTGCGACATATGCAAACGTCTCAAAGCGACCAGCTTTAAATAAAAATGTCAAACAAACAACACCGCCTCACACAGGGCAGTAGCGGCAGCTGCTTTTACTTCGCTGCCGTCCTGACGCGCGGATCG
>VZTA01012286.1:0-83213 GCA_013398855.1 Mohoua ochrocephala | reverse complement strand
TGGGAAGCGCTTGCCTGGAAGTGTGCTCGCCATTCAAATTAGCCTTTATCGGGTTATGCGACAGAGGAAAAAAATACCCGTGCTGTGGCGGGGGAAAAGAAAAATAGCTTTCTGAGAAGGCGCTTGGGAAACGAGAACTGCGACGGAGCCAAGCACATTTTTCCTGCCGTGCCTGGGAGTAGTATGTCACCGCTAGCCAGGTATGACAGGGAAAAAATCCATATTACTGCATAAAGGAAAAATTAACCTTGCACTAAAATAAAATGTGGATTAAAAAGTATTGCGTAGTTCTCCTGAAAAAAAATTGCATTTAAAAAGTCCATAAAAAACAGGTTTCATCATGGAAGAGCGAGGCTTCCAACCTGTGGTGAGCACACTGAGAAAGGACATCATGGGCTATTAGAAAGAGTGAGCTGGGCTCAACTCGCAGTGTATCTCTGGCACAAAACCAAATTGTGCTGGCAGCCCAGTTCTGGCTTGGATGGTCATCTCTGCATCTTCACAAGTCTTGTACCACTGCACTTCAAATTGAGCTTTTCTTGTTATTCACATCAAGATTAAGCACTTTATGTTTCCCAACATAAATACTTCAGCATCTATGTGCTCATTGCTGTAGCCAACAATGAGCGAGGCTGGGGAGAAGGCATGCATTTGGTATGTTGTCTATTTAAGCTCTCAAACCACAGCATTTTCTACTGGTAAATTTGCCTGTCACTCTAAACGCAGCATTCGAGGAATGCAGAATTTTGCACATAATAGATTGTTGCATCCAGCCACACAGCCAATTTGTTTCTCTCCCTGTCATCCTGCTCCAAGCAGACTCGTTGTTTCTCTTCAGAGTGTTCATTTCTGAGGTTTCTCCTGGAACAGCCTGAGCTCTGTTGCTGGGAGCCCAGTTGCTGGATACTCATTGCTTCCATGGCCTTTGGGAAACTGGTCTGCCAGCACAGGACAGCAACAATAATGCTCTTGTATGGCTCGGCCATTTGTTGCTCATAAGTCAATGGAAAATACTCTAGTCCTCTTGCCAAGAGATGATGTATGTGTGGTCTTCTGCACTTCTTACTGGGAAACCCAAGTTCAAGGCTTATCTTGATGATTTTCATCTTGTCAGCTATTTGCTTTGTTGTGCAAGTATACATAATCAGGGAGCTGGGAGGGACAAGAGAGGGAGGTGGTGTTTATGACTCTATCCAGTTTTATCACTATCACTGTTTAGTCCATAAAGTGTTTCCCTGCAAGCAGTAACAGTCACTACTTTCTTCAGTCTGCTTCTCCCTTTGCAATTCCCTTCAGTCAAAAATTTTGACTGCAAGGAATTGTGTATATGTGCAAGAGGAATAATCTAGTGAATTGTTAAGTACAACATATAAGCACTCCACCCCAAGTATATGTCAGTAACTTGGACAATTTAGTGCCAGTTTCATAGGTAGGGATCTGATTACATTAACATCAGTTTGATTCTAATAACACATTTATTGGTTGAATTCGGTCAATCGTAGTGGCAGCTGCTGCATAAAAGCCATACTAGCATGAGTTGCATACTCCCCCAGCTGGAGAAATTCCTCCCAGGGCTCCAAAAGCTGCAGGTGCTGCAGATGAGTTTGAGGTAGTACTCCAGAAGCAGATTGTAGAAAGTGAAAGTGAGACCTGAAGGTGGGAACCTCTGCTGCTTTGTGTGGAGGTCTCCTCAGATCCATGGTATCTGCAAAGTATCTCCGTGACTTGTGATCTCCGTCAATTTGAGATCAAGATCAGATTGGTTGTAGGGGCGGTTCCTGCTTCCCCAAATATCAATATTGCACCAATATTAATTACAACAACTTATTTACCTGAGCTTTTATTTGAATCAGTGTATCCTGCTGTTGAGCCTGTGTAGACTCCAGTGTGAGGATATGTTGTGAGATCTCAGCCTAGTTTCAGTTTAGCAGCACTGCTGGCATACCCAGGTACCTCCTCTCCTGTCAGAGCCAATACCGACTAACCGTGCACCAGAGATACAAACTTTAGAGAGTTTGGGGGCACCAAGAGGCAAGAGATGCCAGGAAGACCTGCAGACTTATTCAATGATATTTCACATCTGAACCGCAGGAAATAATTTCATACCATAAAATGCCAAGCTGTATTAAGAAGCAGCAAGAGGAGGCTGCTTCCGAAAGAGAAGCAAGTTGGAGGATGAAGTGACACCAGTGAGGCAGGCAGGGCCATGGCCTCCTGCAGTCTCTGAATGCAGAAGGGACAGATCTGGGGGTGATAACAAGGATCAAACAAAATTACAGATCTCCAGACAGGTTCACAGCAGGGAGACGGATCTGAGGTCAAGTCTGCAAATCAGGGTCAGGATCAGCGAAGTGTAAAGCGATGCACAGGTGCAGCTGCAATGTAAAACAGGCTAGGGCTGGGGCAAGGGCTTGGACTTAAATGTAGCATCCACTCCTTAAATGCAGGAAGAAACCAACAAAGTTTCTCCAAGTTCTTCCTCACACATCAAATGTGTCACCGCTGCCTGACACAAGGTTACATGGCTGTGCCAGGTCAGAAGTGGCCTTGAGCACAGGCAGCTAAACCCATAGGAGAGAGGACCCAGGGCTGCACCCAGGGCCATGACAAGCTCGATAAGAAGCTTTTCAGCTAAAGCAGTGGCTAAAGGGGCATTAGTGGTAGTCTGTAGTGAAGGTGGAACTGCTGGGCTGAAAGGCAGATGTGAGTAAAATCAGATAAGGACTCATCTGGAAACCGATAAGACTTAATATTTTCATGCCTTTGCATTAAAGAGTGGGGCTTTTAAATTAATTCTGCTGATAAAATACGACTGGGGAGGACCAATGTATATTTTGTAAATTTTTTGCATTTATGTATACCAGTATACAGTGTGAGTTTATACAATTTTTATTCTCGATGACTCAAGCATAAAAAATTAGAAGATCCTAAACACTATAAGATCCTGGGTCATGCCAATAAGGGATATCAGTAACAGTTTCTTATGAGAATAATCAATAAAGAATATAACCTCAAACTCCTGAGTGGAAGTCAGTGAGTCACAAGGCATTTTTGAGTCACCAGAATGATGCAGCTATGAAATAAGCAAGTAGAGCCTAGGATACATAAAACCTAGCATCAGGGAAAATATTTCCGGTGAAGATATGAAAATTAATACTGTTGCGTCCCACCTAGGATATCATAGGGAATTATGATCACGCATGTTCAAGAAGAATTTATTCAGACTTAAACAGAGCAGAGGCCTCTGGGGAAGGGAGAGCTTATCTGAGACACATAGATTAGAAGGGTTTGATTTGTTTAACCTAGGAAAATAAGATGTGAGACAGTTCTAAGCGTATCAGGGATGTTAATGGATGGAATTGTCATAAAAGGAAAAGAGCATAAGCAAGATACAGATCAGTATAGGCTGGGAAATGGAAGATAGTTTCTAATCATAAGGTGTGGAAACAGCCTTCTGTTGGGAGAGCAGAGGGGAAAAAATAATCAATTTAAAAGTAGACCTTGGCAGATTTAGGAAAGTAATTCCACGACAAACTTGCCTGCAAAAGGCAGGAGGGTTGGATTTGATAACCTGTGCGACCCTGGCCTGTGTTCTTAAGTGGACTGCAATCAAAGGATAAAGAAAATAAACATTAAAAACAAGCTTTAAAGGATAAAGAGAAGATTCAGATACAGCATTTAGGATGAGTTGAAATATGTGAACCACAAGAATCAAAGAATTGACGCACTTTAGGGGCAAGGTGAGATGGTCTGTGATTTGGACCCAAGTCAGGAGGAACCAGGATGTCCTCATGCCACGGTGGTGATCACCCAAAGCAGGTGTTAGGGAAGGGGCTGGCAAAAGACAAGTTAGAGACAGACAAGGGATAAAGAAATGAGATATGTGACTAGGAATCAATATCAAAGTAGAGAACAGAATTCAAGATCAAAGTAGACAAAGGACACATGAAGAAAAGAAGGAATCTAACACCGATAGAAAACTATTCATGTGAAGCCCTCTGTTGCCAGGATCACCGAGTATTGTCAGTTTAAAAGCTGATAAAGATAACTGCAGGTCAGAAAGCAATCCTGTAAAATTAAGACGGGAAAAAAAGGAGTAATAGTCAAAAGAACAGGGGGAGGATAGGATAGGTCTGGGCCTAGATAATAAAGAGAAGGTAACTATAATTTGGCAAGAACGACTGTGAAGAGGGGATGACAGCAGTAGCAGTCACTGCATGCTGAGGAGGCTAGAGTCAAGAGCAGAGGTGTTGCAGTTTGATGAGCTACGCATGGTATCAGCATGGAGCTCATTTCAGAATAGAGCTCATTTTGTTTCAACCCCTCTATTTTGCCTTGCTCACCACCCTTGTAATTAGTCAGACTAATTAGTATACCCAGCCCACTTACTGTCATTATTTATCATTAACTCTTGTAAAAGCTAAATGCTCATCTGTTCGTGCCTCAGTATTGGTACTTACGCATAAGGAACAGACAGGAGTCATGGTCTTGCCTGATACTGGATTCTGTGGGCCATTTGGAAGTGCCACTCATTTCTGGTCTTGACTTCTAATCACTTCCTTTATGCCTATGTTGCTATTTTAAGTGGCTTTTGTTTTAATTTTGAGCCTGTGAAAATAGAAGAGCAATGTCAGTGACATTATATTACCTTATGTTTAGCTAAGAATATGAAGTAGAAAAAAAATAGAATCTCTCAGCCCATAATTAATTTTTACAACCAAAGTCTTTATGTACTCTCCATAAATAATATACCTGTTGCAAAACCTTTTGTGGCTCTATTCTCAGAGAATCAGATAGCTGCCAAAAAAGACTTACCGATTTTAATAGCTACCCATTACAAAGAAACTAGAACTTAGTCTGAAATGACATATAATTGTTTCAGTTTTAGAATGCATTTAAAAATACTTTCTATCATTCATTTATTTAGGAGGTCTGTTGCATGTGAGAAACTGTCAAAATTGTTAGATCCAATTAATAAAAAAAGTTAACATCTACTAATTTTGCCCTGAAGTATAACTTTGCCTCTCATGGAATGGAAATGAAGATTATTTGGCTGAATCATCAGTGTGGGTTTTATGTTTCCCTGCCAGCCATTAATGAATTGTAAAAAATAAAAATTAAAAAATAATAATAAAACACAAGATTAAACCAATTCAGTAGAATTAGATTGACTTGCCTTCCTAAAAATGGATATTACCGCGAAACATGCAGATAGGGAGAGAAACAGATGGGCGATATCTGACAAATAAAATTTCCAGATACTGCCCCATCTGTTTCCTTCTACACAGTTCAGCTATAAGCTTTTTAGCATTATAGGGTTGCTTAGGTGATATTCCTCTTTGCAATGACGTCACACTCAGACACTAGCAAAAGCAGGTTGGTACAGTAATCTGAGAACAAGGATCAGTTCACTAGATGATTACCAATTTTTATCCTCAAACGTACAGACATTAAATTTCCTTCTTTTATATTGGAAAGATTTTATCTTAAAAATTTTTTTTGGTAAACTCTTTGGCTTGTTTTTGAAATTGTTTTCCAGAAATAATAAGATTAGCAAAGTTAGAGGAAAAAGAAATCTAAATGTACAGAAAGCATTGCTTCACAAGGGTAGCAAAAGAAATGTATTTATAAGTACGCTGGAGACATTAGATCATTGTCAGTTAAGATGCGAGCAGTTCCTGTTGATCTGTAGATTTGAAGACCATATTACTTTATCTGGTGAAATCTAAATTTTTGGCTTCTCTACTTAGGTTTAGTTATGTTTTCTTCACTTTCTGATACTTTTCTAAACAAAGTTTATTGTTCCTTTCTGAGACTCTGATGCCTTAATTTTTGAAAGAAAAATGTGTCATGAATATTGCTACTTTTTACAAGACCAGAAATCATCTGGGAAGTATCATGGCCCTAAGGACATAACCATAGAGGACTATCCAAAAGGCAACACAATCCCCCACTCCTCCCACACAACTCCCATACACCTGGGTGTGCCTGGAGACGTCTGAAATAATGAGTATGAAGTATTGGAATCACTGTAATCAGCTGCGGGGTTATGGTTGCACACATGATTACATCTTACTGAGCTGGCTGTACTGGGGTTTGATAAGGAAAAATCTTTGGCATGTTGCTGGATCAAGGCCTTTAGAACTCTGTATCATAGTGTAATTGAAGCTGGTGACCATTTTGTCTTAGAATAGAGAAGCTCGTGACTAACTAGAAAGCAAATTATCAGAAAAGAAAGGAAGGAAAAGGAAGGCAGGAAGAAGGAAGACAGGAACTCAGGAAGGAAGGAAACATTGAACCTCTTAAACTACTATTGAGTTTTTCTCCACTGGTTTACTCCAAAACAGAAAGGGCCAAGCAAGAGATCTTCATTAAAGACTTCTTCCATGCAGCTGCTCTGCAGAGTGACAGATGGTTAGTGTGTTCTTCCCTATTTTGATGAGAAGTCAATTGGTGCACTTTGTTGATTAGGAAAACCTGGAGAATTTTGTAAAAGAGCAGTGAAGGTCACACTTTTGTCAAGTTATATATTTGTATACACGATCAAAAGTGAACTTCTTCATTTAAGCTGTAGCATAATTTTCCAGTCAATACAGAAACCTCCAGTTCTCATCTGCATCCTTAAAACTGGGTTCTTAGAAGTAGTTGAAGAGTAGATATTTCTGACTCATTTGAGTTTCAGGTTTTCTGAAGGAAAAAAATGTGCAAATCTAGAAACTGGAAATATATAAGAGAAAGAATTTTGAATGCAATGCCCTCTTTGAGAGAATAGTATATCATGTACTGTTTAGCAAATGCCCTTCTGTACATCTACAAAAACATCTGTCTAAGGGTCAACTTCTGTATTGATAGAATACATTCCCTTTAGCAATCTTAAAGTGTAAAATTAAGGGATATTTCTAGTGTGCGTGTACATCTCAAAGAGAAATTGTGGCTTGGTGCCATCAGGAAGTTGCTTATTCTAGGAAATCATAATATTTTTGAAAAAAAATTTTATATGGCCAGATTAGACAAGCATCTTTCATTTAAATAAATATCCAATTATCCAATCTTTATTGATAGGCACACTGTATTACTGTTGGATGGATGATTATTTTAGTCAAATAGAACAAGTCTATGGCATGAACTCTAAAAGCTTTCATTCATGGTATACCTGCCCATCAGTTAGCCTGCAAAAGTATGACCACAATACAAATACTACCTGTTCTAGGCATCCAGAGTAATGGGTGCACTTCTGCACAGAACCAACAAAACATAGGAAGAAAGAGGCATATGGAAAGCAACTCTGTTAATGAAGCAGTTGATCTTGTTCTATATTTATAGGCAAGAAACAGAATATTTTTCAGATACCTCTTGTCAAGCTTTAGCTTGACAGCTTGACTACAATAAACAAGATACATTCCTAGATTCATTTCATATGAGGCCGGTGACTGGATGGTCAGAAGAACCAGAGACTTTTGGTTCAGCATTCTAGGCTTTTTAGAACTTGCTCTGAAATCTTCTTCTTCATTAAAGAAATAAGAAAAACAAATGAGCAAAAATTTGGTTTGCACTTGACCTAGATAATAGCATTCTGTATATTTTATATGAGACATGTTTTTTTGGTTGTCTTTTCAGGTTATTATCCCAACGATCTTGAGACAGCGTTACTTGATTTCTCTTCCATGCGCAGTTGGTTTGTGGAGAGCTCATTTGCACATGCATTTGTTTCACTTTTAGGCACTGTCTTATATTTGTTTACAAAAAGGAAGGAATGATTCGACACATGTGAGAGCAACACAATAAAATATGACTGTGTGCACTGGGCAACTGACGTACTTTTTACTACTCTTTGCTGTTATTTGTTGTTGGATGTAATATACCTTCCTTTAGTAAGACTTTTGACATCATGTCCTGCAGGGAACTCACTGGGAACCTGAAGACACATGAGCTGGATGAATCAATTGTTAGATAGGCTGAGAATCAGCTGGACTGCCAGGTTCAAAATGTCATAATCGCTGGCTTGCAAACCAAATGGTGTCCAGTAGCAAAATGGACTAAAGGACCTGTGAACATCTCACCAACATTACTGCCTGTGATTTTTGTGACATGTGTATGGCATGTTTGCTGTTGCTTGAAGCATATGATTCTTTCCTTTATAAATTGGAAATGATCTTACAAGAAAATCAATAGATTCTCATCAATTGAAAGAGGTAGAAAAACAATAATTTTCCTTGGCATATTTTAGGTGATGTATTGCAAACCATTCCCTTTATAGCTAGTTTTCAAACTTGTATTTTACATCTTCTTATCCAATTGCTGCATTTATAAGATCCTTGTTTTTACAAATGGATAATGAGGTATTTGACATAAACTGTTTGCTATGTTTGGAATATTAAACTCAATAAAGTCTTAAAATACACATGAAATGAATATTAAAACCGTGAATTATGCTTTAATAACATTAAGTATAACATTAAAAGAACAATATTAAATGTGTACGTATAAATATGCTTCTAAAAGTTGGTATATATGGTTTTAATTTTCTGTTGGTATACATATATATATATACATATTCACTTGCTGGGTATTAAATACTACTTTTTAATGAAAGACTCATCCATTAATCTATGTAAATGAATTACATATATCTCTCATAAACACTCTCCATACTGTCAAATTTTTAGTAATACCATTGTTTTAAATCTACCTAAGCGAAATTTGAAAAAAACCTTGAAGTTGTTTGAAAATTACTTGTAATTTCAGACTTTAGGAAGCTGATAAATTCGTACAGGCAGGTGTCTCCTAGCTCAGTATTTTGATTTTATTCTACTATAAATTTAAGAAAATCTCACTAGGGACTTGTCAAGATTAATCTATTGTTTATGAAAAATACTTAAGAGTCTCCCAGTTCAGATTATTAAAGATACATAAATAAAAAACAATTGAATGTGTTAAAACATAAATTAAATTCTATCTCAAATTTGCACGAGGAGATTACTGATCCTTTACTGCTCTGGCAGAGGATACTGAAGTAATGTTTAGGATGTCCTGCAGGATATGCATACATACAGAATGCAACTCTGTCAAGTCGGCTCAGTTTCCTAATCCTCAGGTTGACATAAAATGGGTTCATACTCCAAAAGGGACTAAATCAGTTAATTTCTAGGATAACAGGGAATTATGAGCATGAATCCTCCCCTATCCTAAAAATTTGGCTCCCTGGTCTCAGGACCAGCTGTGATACATTAAGGGCCTTGAGGAGATAGATGAGAAGCTGCTTTGGGGAGCCTTCCCCTTATTCTCCGGACCTGGACATAAGCTCAGGTTCTGTACTTGAATCATGCTGCAGGTATGGTTGTTCATACCTCCCTGATTCTGACTCCAATCCACACAGTTCACTTTCTGACCTGGTCCCTGGCCTGTCTGGGCACTGCACACTAGACAGGTAATCACTGGGCTATGTCCAACCATGGTTACAGTCACCAGATCTGATCTGCTTTTCTCATTCGGATACTTCATTCTTTTCATCAGAGCTGCTGCCTTCCCTGCCTTGGAGTTGTCCTCAGCTTCGGGTTTGCCTCTCCTTGCAGAGCAGCCCCCCTCATGCTGCTCCCAAACACCGACAGGAGAACGTGCTGGGATTCCGGTGCTGCATGCAGCAGGAAAGTGACCTGAGTAGGGCCAGCCCTCTATGGTTCTCCAAGGATACCCCAGGAAGCCCTGTACCACCAAGTCAGGGATTCAGAGTAGGTCAGAACCCCCATCCATGGATGGAAGGCCCATGTTGTTGAGGTGCAGGGGGCAATGAGTCAGTCCTTGAATCACGGTGCTCTCTCTTGCCACTGTGTCCTGATGGAATGGATGTAGATCCTTGTCCCAAAGGACTTGAATCATAAACAATATACATACAAACCTGTTTACATAGAGAGCATTTTCCAGCATGATGATTGAAGGCAATGCAATAAAAAGTACAACTTTAATGAGAGACAGCCTTGACCTTGTAGATCTTGTAAACAAAAAAGGGTAAGATCATCAGGGTTAAGATAAGCAGGAGGCAGGAAAAAAGAAGGAAATAAAAGATCTGAATTTTGGCAAATCAGATTAACAGCTGAGATTTTTGAAGTATTTTTGAATATATGTGTTTGCTACTATAGTATTTTATTCCAAAATATATTGTATGTGTTTGCCAAATGCTATCAATATCCAGTTCTGCACTCATCTTGTGCAGCCTGTGCTAGCTTTAACTCTTAGTAAGAGCTCTTTGGGCAGCCTAAACATTACTCAAAGTATCAATTTTTTTTTTTTTTTTCTTTGAAGGTCCGCTTCCTGGAGGCAGCTGATTTCCTATTAATATCAACTTCATATTAAAACAAAATGAGAATTTACTGGCATATTGATTGCAGAGGGAAACTTGATCTAAGTGCTTGATTTGAAAGAATAAAGAAAAAGTAAATAAAATAACACGTTGAAAACATATTGGATTCTTGTAAATTTGAAATTTCTTGGTGAGTGCTGGGTGCTTATAATTGTCAGTACCAAGTTGAGCCTTTTTTTCAATCAAAATATATTTGAGTTAGGATTTGGGGACAGGGATTAGATTTGAAGGAGTAAGAAAAAACATCCTTCAAATGGCCAAATGTTTCCGTTGAAAAATACGTTTTCACCTGTGCATTAAAAAAAAAATTGAGCGAGGATCAGAGATTAACTGGGAACACATTCAACTTAACTTCTTTTTCCCTTGTGCAGTAACCAGGAGAGCTTCTCCCAGCTCCATCCAGCCCAAGGTTACACGCCTGCACCATGTCAGAGCTAGCCTTGGGCACAGGCAGCCCCCTGTCCAGGAGGGTGTGTGGCAGGCTGCACTGAGAGCCTTGACAAGGACTGAGATAAGACAGTGCTTTGTTCTGTGGAGTAAGAGTAGTCTACCTGTGTGTCAGTACAATTTACTAGTTTTGGGACTTTCTTTACTGTGGTTTGACATTGAGGTTTTTCTGGAGGTTTTGTGTCTAGGGTTGTTACAATACTGAATGAATGCTCTTGGTCTGTACCGAAGAGGCACAGCAGAAATTACAGAGGTCTTGCAAAGGGTAGCAAAAAAACCCTTTTCGATTTGTTACTATCAATAAAGAAAATAAAAAGTCTTGGAAAAAGTATATGTAGATGTCTACTGCATCTATCTATTCCACAGATATTCTGGAATTACAAAGTAAGACTGATACTGCTGTCACCTGGAAACATCAGGACTTTTAAATTCTATAGTCATGGGATCCAGTAGCCTGAACTGTTGATAAAACAGATGAAAGCAAATCAGAATGAAATTAGCACTGTCAACAATTGAGGAAATGGGTCTTTTTTATCCCTGTGCTACATGTGAACCTGATTCTGAAAAACTAATTCTTTTAGCAGGATTAGCATGAACAACATTGAAGATTATAATCAGAATGAATTTTTTTTTTTTTTTACCTCATAGATGAAAAAGAAAAAATGTGGTTTAGAAAGTACATTTATGAAAGTTTAGTCTTCTGAGTAGCAAGCAAGGATTACTTTGGCAAGCTGTGTAGGCATTTATATCTGAAAAGCAAATGGAATTTAATTATTTTGACAAATCACTGTGGTTCTCAAGATTCATCACTCATGAAGAAAAATTAATATGCTTAATAAGTGATCATTCTTGTTCCAGCCTAGTAATTCCAAACTTTTAAATGCTTTTTTCTTAATTCTAGTTAGCATATTAAGCATGGAATTATATCAGTTTAAATATATCATTTGAACTATAGTGGTTTATTCAGGAAATGTGTTGCAGTACTGGTCCAAGCAAAAACTGCTTCATCTCTACTACCAGGTATTAGTCTGCACACTCTCAGCTGTGTTTCCAAGCAACATGAATTCCCTCATCTTTTTGACGCATTTCACCACAGTTTCTGTCACACTGAGGCTCCTGCCTCACCTTCCATTGTGACACAGCCTGCTGTTGGTGCTTCCCAAAAGTTCTTGCCTGAGTGCCCGTGTACTTTATAACTACATTGTGGCATTTGAACAACCGCAACACACAGATCCATACCTACATTTGCAGTATTCTCCTGGATCTCTTCCAATGGCTGCCCTAACAAGAATATTTTTGGGACATCACAGCTTCAATCATATCCATACTTCAAATTTCTGGGGCATCTCTGCATATCATACCTCATGTGACTTCACAGTCCTGATTGAGAGGAACTCAAGCATTAATGTTTACTGATAGTACAATTTCCCAGATTGTGGGATGATCCACAGTAAGCTATCAATTTCAATATATCGAAGTCCCCCTTCCAGGACTTAACACTAGGTGTGGATATTTCTGGTCCATTTGTAACCTAAGACAACATTATCAGGTTCCAGTGGGGAAACATGCCCAGCTGTTCTCAGCTTTAAGCAGACACACATTCCTTCCAACATCCGTGGAAAAAAATCCCTGACTTATATAAGGAACCAAAAGAAGAGACAGCTGCTCATTATACTTTAGCGTCTCTCAGTCACATCTTATCAGCATTAGACGCATCAACCATGTTGATGAGGCCAAATATTTTTGAAATGCCCAACAGACTACCTTACTGTATTGATCCTCATTGCATGACAGTTCTTACCTCCATTGCCAGCATTGATACATATTTGCCATTGCTGAATGTTTACGGTGTTAAGGTCCACCAGGGCTGCGCGTGATACTGGTTGGATGACACGTGCCCTTTACAACCTACAGAACGCAAATGAGGAATCTCACTCACATAGTTGAAGAGAGAATTAACCTTGCCCACCTGATGCTGTGTTAATACCCTTGTGGATCTGCTTCCATGAAAAAAATATTATTTATTGTATCATCTGAAGCCGCACTGATTCTACTTGTCCTAATTTATTCTGATTTGTCCTGATGTAAAGAGTCCTCCTCTTTGCATCTTCTTCCTTGGTCTGTTGAGCCTGGAGAAGAGGAGACTGAGAGGAGACCTCATTGCTGTCTACAACTTCGTTGTGTGGGGAAGAGAAGGGACAGACACTGATCCCTTCTCTGTGGTGCCCAGTGTCAGGACCTAAGGGAATGGCCTGGAGTGGTGCCGGAGGAGGTTTAGGTTGGATATCAGGAAAAGATTTTTCACCCAGAGGGTGGCTGGGCACTGGAACGGGCTCCCCAGGGAAGTGGTCACAGCATCAAGCCTGATAGAGTTCAAGAAGAGTTTGGACAATGCTCTCAGGCACATGGGGTGACTCTTGGGAATGGTCCTGTGCAGGGCCAGGAGTGGGACTTGATGATCCTGATGGGTCCTTTCTAACTTGGCATATTTTATGATTCGGTGATTTGGTGATTCCTATCCTTCCTCCTGTCCTCTATCACTCATTTCCCGAAGGCACTAGATTTCTTTATTTCTTCTCCTTATTACAGGCAGCAAATTGACTTGGCTGGCTAGAGGAGGGAAAGAACATTTCTTGTATCCCAAATGGTAACTTTCTGCTTTACTCTCACTTGTCAAGTAAGTTTCACAGCACCAAGCCCAAAGCCCCTCTCACATCCGTATGCAGCATCCTGCTGTTGTGCATGCCCAGTCCTTTAGAGAAACCCAGGTCCTGTGAGAGCTGAATGAAAAACGTCATTTTATTCAGTGCCTAACATAAGGCATGGTGGGTGGCTGCCCACACATGCAACAAGTACAAAAATCTGTTTGCAGGGTGCTTCCCACACATTTCCCAATCTTCCCTTGCTCCCCTGATACTATCCTGAACCTGGAGCCTAGAGTCAGGACATATTACCCCACCTTTTATTCTTTTATCAACTTCTCTGAGATCTCTACTTCTAGACTAAAAACTACTAGAATGTGCAGAAAGCTGTGGAAGACCTCTCTTGTTGCAGGGACTACAAGGAGAAGGGACAGACAGAGAGATGGGCTTTGAGGCATCAGTGGATCAAGAACAGACTTAGGTTCTCCTTCTCCCTTCAAGTAATGTTTTGTTTTATAGTACCTTTCTACATAAGCACGGAACAGAATCTCTTTCTCTCCTAAACTTGTCTCCTGAGAAGATCCAGTCACTTTCCATACCAGTCTAGTCCTGTGATTCGGAAAAAGAGACAGCAACTCAAGATGCAGCAGTGGTGCCTCACTGTCTCTCAGGGGCCCATTGATGGACTGGGAACATTTACCTTCCTGAAAGCTCAATTTCAGGCTGGTGGCATTTGTCCTTAATGGGTATTAGCAGAGCAACAATGCTGGAAAGAAGATTTCTGGCTGTCTCTTTGACAATGAATTACTTCTGGTGACTGAAGGCCTGAGGAGTTCAGTTCCTCACTCCTCTACATTTTCTTTTGACTGCTTTCTGGGATGGTCTGCCACTCTTACACATCATGCCAAGAAAGTCTCCTACTTGACAAGGAAAGGAATGTGTTGAAGAAAATACAGGTTTCCAAGACAGAAGACATTGAGGACTGTGAAAAAAGGTCAGAATCATCCTCATGTCTAAACAGGGGGTTTAGCTTTCTGTGCAATGATCAATGATAGGTGTCTACTAGCCCAGACCATGCCGGTATTTTAAGCAAGAATCAGTAGTGAGTTGTTTCTTCTCTGGGGTAGAAATATAGCTCTGCATTAGCCTGTGTAGAGGCAGCTCATACCATTTCTTCAGGAGAAAGAAAATCTTATTTTGTGCAACAAGAAAATCTCAGTGGGATGAGAATGAACAATCACAAACCAGTTATATATAAGAATATTATTTTTTAACTAACTTTCATATTGTTTCCATGTGCTGAATGAACGAAATCATTCTAGGATTTGTTTACCATGATCTGGTTTTCTTTAGATATAGTGCTGTGAAGGGAATATTGATCCTTCTTTTAAAAGAAAAGTTCCTAGCCCTTTTACTTGTATCGATAGAATTTAAAATATGTGTAAGTGTACTGTTGAATCACTTGGTTTAAGGAAATGAACAACTGCACTTTACTTCTGTATCAAGACACAATGAACTTTACCTTTGTGTCAAGATGCAATACACACAACATTGTGTGAAGTTAGAAATGTCTCTGGACACATCATACTGCTAACCCCTAGCTCTCTTCAGAAAAAGACCTTTAGCCAGGTCTGTTCATAATGAGTGCTATAGGTGCACAGGACTTGCAAAGAGGTGAATAGTGAAAGCAGAACACACAGAGATCGATAGAGAGGGGAAAAATTTTTGCTTCACAATCCATCTCAGAAGGCCAAAATTGACTCTAAAGCAAACAGCCGTGGTATGACCTATACCAACAAAACTGTTTTTAGTAAAAGTAAATATTTTCCTGGTCTCTGCCTAGGAAATGAAAGTTGGGTTGTATTTTCAGCATCCATGACTCAGTCCTTTTGATTGTTTATTGTGGAAAAACCATGATACAGATAGTATTGATAGTTACACTATGCTGTGGATGTATTACCTTAAATCAACAGCAATTTACTTTTTATTATAATTTTCTGCATATGCCAGGAAGTCTCTTCTAATTACAAATCTGAGAAACTGAGAGTGTCTGCCAGACAAAACAGCCATATCAATAGGTAATTTTTTCCCATTCCTCTGCTTTACATGGAACATTGTGTGAAACCTAATACTGCTTTTCAACCCTTTTTCTCTCGGTGGCAACTAACAATCTCTGGTTGGGAAAACTGATGAAGATAACTTTTATGTGTATCACAAGTCCTCATTGGTCCTTAATTCTTTTCTCTTCTCTTCTCTTCTCTTCTCTTCTCTTCTCTTCTCTTCTCTTCTCTTCTCTTCTCTTCTCTTCTCTTCTCTTCTCTTCTCTTCTCTTCTCTTCTCTTCTCCTCTTCTCTTCTCTCATGCATTTCTTATTGTTTAACTTTGCCTCTCTCCATCAGCAAACACTTTGTATGTGGGAGGCACACAACACACAAATTCAGCCCTGCTCTAAGTGCGGTAATTACAGTTGGAGTTCTTGATGGTCTGGACATGCATAAGTCAATGGGCGCCCATGGGAGGCACCCGTGATGCTGAGGGAGTTGGCTGATGTCATTGCAAGGCCACTCTGGATAAACTTTGGTCAATCATGGCAACTGAAAGAGGCACCTGAAGACTGCAGGAAAGCAAATGTTACTCCTATCTTGAAGAGGGGCAAGGAGGATCCAGGGAACTACAGGCCAATCAGCCTCACCTTGATCCCTGGAAAGGCAGTGGAGTAGCTAATCCTGGAAACTATTTCCAGGCACATGAACAAGAAAATAATCTGGAATGGCCAGCATGGCTTGACCAAGTGGAATTCATGTTTCACCAACTTGATAAATTTTTACAGTGAAATTTCTGGCCAAGTAGGTAAGGGGAGAGCAGTGGGTATTGTCTGCCTGGATTAAGGGTATCCTCAGCTGTGTTAGACAAGATACTGACAGCAGGTCAAGGGAGGTGATCCTTCTCCTTTACTCAGCACTTGTGAGGCCAAACCGGGAGAGCTGGTCCTGCTTAACCTAGAGAAGAGAAGGATGAGGTGGGGTCTTATTAATATATGTAAGTACCTGAAGGGAGGGTGATACTTTCAGGAAGTACCTGAAAGTCATTGGATCCTGGTCCCTTTCAGTGGTGCCCAATGGCAGGACCAGAGGCAATGGGCACAAACTGAAACACAGAAGGTTCTGTGGATATGTCAGGAAACGCTTTTTTTACTCCGTGAATGACCAAGCACTGGCACAGGTTGCCCAGGCAGATGTGGAGTCTCCATCCTTATATTCAGAAGCCATCTGGACATGATCCTGGCCAAGCAGCCCTAAGTGATTCTGCTTGAGCAGAGGGATCGGACCAGATGAATTCCATAGGTCCATTCCAAACTCAGCCGTTCTGTAATTCTATAGTTCTTCTCATAAGAGTAATTTAGACAAGAAACCTTAGAAGCTTAAAATCAAATTTAATCAGTTTAAGAAAAAAATTACATGAGAAATTTGTCCATAATAGCACAATACTAGAACTGGTGATAGTGGAAGTCTCTCATTCATATGTGTCCTACTTTAAAGTTACCCTTAAAAAATTCAGTAATTTTTTTCTTTAAAAATACTTACTGATAGAGCTAAAAATGAGATATTTAAAATATTATAAAATTATTTATGTTGTTTAATCATGCAATGATATGTGTGTTATGCATAATTTAGGTTGCTTTTTTTACTTAAAAAATAATGAGCTAGGTATTTTACACACACAGCCACAAGAAATCTTCCCCGTAATCAAACCACTATGTCAACTCCCTTTATGTTTAATGAGCTGGCTCACTTAGAATATACAGCAATATCCTTTTTTATTATGGCTAGGTGTATAATATAAGGGGTCTCAATAACAAAGAAAGAGCTGCAGGATTTGGCCGTATGTGAGCTTCAGCAGAGACTCACAGACACACTGTTTTTTCCATTCTCATTTCTAACTTCTTCTGCTGTCCCCTCTCTACCCTGCTCAGATTCATAGTTTATTCAGCTCCCTTCTATGAATTTGCAGTCAGCAGCTGGATGTTGTACACACCCAACGCCTTCACGAGTCTTAATTATTTTATCATCTTATGGACTGACCCTCAGAAGTGAAAAGTCATGTGCTTGGGACTCAAAGGGAATTGTTCACGAGGGTCTGCGATTTGGCAAGAAGTGCTCAGTAATTCTGTGTTTAAAATATGAATGACTTCTTTATACACAATCTTAGAAGTAACAATAAATCTATTGTATTGCTATTCCAGTGTGTTGTAACACGGCCTGTGCAACAGCTGTTCTTGTTTACAGCATGAGAAAACCCTTCATCGTAAAGGCCCTTGTTTAAACAGAAAACATGTCATATATTCTGATCATGCCATAAGCCTGTAATTCTTATGAACAGTTATATGATCTAATCATGTTATTTGATGATTATTTAGATGTAATTAGGTTAGGGTTGAGTGAACTTTGATCTTTCGTCTTATATTTTCCATATATGTCTGTGCATGGAGATATGTATACAGATTTAACTTAGAAATAACATGTTTATTATTATGCTTGGTCTGCTAAACAGGTAGTAAGGTGCTAATGTAGAATTAATTGGTTTGGTTTAATTAACTGAGTTAATTTGCATCTTCTTCTGTTTTCTGAAAATCAGCCTATTTTTTAATCTAAAAGACTGTGTCGACATATGCAATATGTAGAGTGCCCTTCTATTTATGTAATACTGATAATAAGCCACCACACAATTCCTCTTAAATTCTCAGTAATGAAGTGCTGGCATGTGTCTGATTTTTCTCCACATGGTTTTAACGAAGAGCTTTTCAGTTTTACTAGTACATAATTAGAATATATGCATAAATCCCACTCTATTGCTCCAATGTAATTAAAGATCTTTCTTCAAGAAGAAAATTATAAAGCTTTTCTAAGCAGAGTTGCTGAAACCTGAAATCCTTGCCTAAATGCATTTTTATGCATGAATCAATCTTCTGAAATAGTTCTGAAAACAATTAATAATGGTCTGCTTAAGAGAGAGCATCTTAGTTGTTTAATGTGGGAGAGAAGTTTCTCAACATTTTCTTCTGCACAACTTTCATAACAGTGTTAAGCAGAATGTTCAGGCATTCTGCTCACGTAGAAGACACAAAACTCCTTTGTACTAATTAGCTTTAAATAAAACTCTTTTCAGGTAAAGTTATTTACATATCTGGATGTCTTACAGTATATACACCAGTAAAGTATAAAGCAGAAGACTCACTCTTACTCAAAAAATAGACGTTATAGAGCTATATAACTAATATTAATTTATTTAAACTTTACGTTCTTTTGCCCAGGGTGCAGCAGAGGCAGCTAGCAGCCATAACACTTTGCACATCTATTTCTGGGCTTCTTTTCTTGCCTGGGTTGATTGGAGGACTTCCAGGAATTTGTCTAAGAATTTCGAGGTGCCTACTGCTGCTGGAAAAGTGTGAGTACTAGAGGCTTTTGCAGAAGCCCACATTTTCTCTACTCTTCCTTTTATCACCAACGTTACAGAAGCTTTTCTTGCTGCCCTGAATGTCCCTGACTGGATTTATTTCTACCAGAGCTTTTACTTTCCTAACCAGATCCCTGGCCGTTTGGACAATCTCTCTGTCCAGGTTACCCGTCCTTGCTTACACCCTCTGTAGGCTTCCTTTTTGTGTTTGTTTTTGTCCAGGAGCTTCTTGTTCATCCACTCAGGCCTTCTGGTGTTTTTTCCTGGCTTTCTCTTTCTTGGGATGCATTGATTCCAAGCTTGGAGGAGGTGATCCTTGAAGATTAACCTGCTTCCTTGGACCCCTGCTCCCTCTAGGGTTTTATCCCATGATACTGTACCAAGCAGATGCCTGAAGAGGCCCAAGTCTGCTCTCCTGAAGTCCAGGGTAGTGAGCTTGCTATGCCTCAACCTCACTGGCCCAAGGACCTTGAACTCCAGCATTTCATGGTCTCTGCAGCCAAGGCTTCACATTTCCCACCAGCCCCTCCTTTTTGGTGTCTCCACAATGTCTCCACAATGCCAGTAAGATCACTGCCCTGCAGTTGTGTGCACATCTCTAATTCCTTGTTTATGCCCCATACTATGTGCCTCTGCATAAAGGCATTTGAGTCCCTCATGAAACTGACTCACCAGCTGGAGTAGCTGAAATTCCTTTGTGGTGCTCTTCAGGTGCTCTCGTGCTGACTTGATCCCTCTCCAGGTACTGGACATCTCTTCCTGGCACTGGAATCAAACTGATAAGAATGGAATGGATTGACATTCCTCTTTCCTGGAAACTTTAAAGTTATTCTGAAACTTAGTTTTATATAGTTAATTTTAGTTTTAATTATTATATGACTCTATTATAAATAAAATATTTCCTCTGTCGTGTTCCCTTACCAGTAGCTGCGCACAATGTGAAAATATCATGAAGATTTCATATGGTTACTCTTCAAGCACAGAGACTTGAATGATCCCACATTTGGTATTTATTTTTAATCAGAAATGCTTCTTGGAATTGGATACTGTCACTTCCCAAAGGAACAGTGGTTTAAAAAAGAAATCATTAAAAGGTAAAAAGATGAGATAAAAAGAAATAAAATGCCTTCTTTTTTAATTGAGTTCTTGAAGAAAGATCATTGCTAAAAGGGAAAAACAGTAGAGATAAACTGCCTATGAATCTCGATGCATTTCTAACCTGAGGAGTAGAGCACAGCAGTTTTATGGTCAGGCACAGCAGAGGTTCTATTCAGCTGTTTTCTGCTTCTTTTGTTTTCTCTGCTTGTTCTGATTTAACCACCTGTAAAAGTTTCTATCATTTTGATTTAATTACTCCATACTGCTTCTTCTAATCTGAGTAAATGCTGATATTTAATCTCAGTTGCATAATACAAGCAAGTTTAGCACCTCCGAGCATCTCTTTACCTGTCACAGCAAAGGACAACAAAATGTTTTGCAGTTCTTTCTTTTTTTTTATTGATGGATGTCTGTGCTGTGAGCCTATGCTATTTCACTATTTATCCACACTTTTGAACTTTGTATTTAAAAAAAAAAAAGTAAAAGACTGTGAGGAAAGTCCCAAATCATCCTTCAAGGTCCAAAAAGTATCTCATCAAAAATGAGAGTAAAATACATCGTTTCCAAGTGACTGTAAGCATGACAACACTAAGTAATCATCTCTGTAATTTCAACTGCTCCTAAAAGTAATGGTTTCTATGGATAACACTAAATGAAATGCACAGACAGATGACAATAATGCCATGCATATAAGTTACACCTGTATCTTCCTGTATAGGGTTCCTTGAAGGCAATACCTATAATGAAGACATAAAATAAGTGAAGAAACTCTTCCTGTGAAGAATGAACACTTGAATATAGAGGCTGTAAATGAGCACTGAGGGAGCAGAACTTGCTGATGAAGCAATACAGTTGGACCTGGGAGACTACAAATAAACACAAAAAATTGCAGCTCTGGTGGAAACACATTTGCTTTCCTGAAGGCAGAGTGAAAAATCTATTAAGCTGTGGAACATATGTACAAAAATACCTAGCATGGTTTTCATGTTGTACATCTCAGTTATTTCTAAAGAAGTGGAAATAATAATTTTATGTGCTATGTAAAGAATTGCTTATGTCTGCTGCTGTTCATTGTCACAGCAATTTTATTTCTCAACAGCTTTCTCAACTTGAATCGTTGCCATCAACTTCACCTATTACTTGTAGATGTGCTTTATTGCTTTCCTATCCTTCTCCCTTAAGTGGCAGATTTCTTCATCTGGATGTTACATTTCCAGTTGGTAAACTCTTGATATTCTCATCTTCACAGTTAATTTCACAAGGAAGTGGAGGAGGATGTTAGTATCTATCCACTGTCCACTTATCTCCATCATGGAACTTTTTCAGACATGACGAGCTGTTTATGAGCTGTAGTGTGTGCTATTAATATACAGCTTGCCGGATTAAAGCACAGTATGTTGTGACTGATAGTTCTTTTACCATACCATCTAAAATTGGACTATAAATACTTATTTATTTTTGTAAAACTATCATTTAAATTCAGCAGAACAAGAACAAAACTGAATTAACATGCCTTCTACCGCTGTGACTGAAGTTTAAGTTTAAACTTGTATTATTTCATCAGCCCAGTAAAAGAATTATGCCATTGAATCACTGTTTAGGTACGGTTTCTGTGTTGCTGCTAGGTGCTGTGTGACAGACACGTAGCATATTCCCCACAGTCCGAGATCCTTTCCCAGTTCTGTGAGACAGGTGCACCTCGATGGAAGGCTGTATCTGTTTTAAAAGTGAGCCTGAAAAGCTGTAAATGATATTTATGATTTGCTATTGTAATCTTAATTTGGCTCCTTCATGCATCATTACAATAGTAATTTACCACATAATCTCATATTTTCACCCCATCTTATCCTGTGCTCAAGGGATAGTCTCCACATAGCAGACAGTTATTCAGAATCGCTTTTTAGTTCACATTCTTGCACTCAAGAACCATGAAATTCCTACTCTCCATAAGGTGAAAAGGTGGCAGTTTAAGAAGTGTAAGTATCCAACTTCCTAAATCAATGAGAGCAAATTACTGCCAAATAAATTAGATTTAAAATATTGTGTTTATTGCTTTAGAAAATGAGTGAATCTTTTTCTACTATAACATTTAGCAGTAGGGTTAATTATTTTAATTTACAAGTACTTACATGTCTGAACAAAAGCACAGAATGTTGGAAAAAAATGCCAAATTTATTGATGAATTCCAATGCCAAATTTAATGTGCGTCTGGTGAGAGCAGTAAGATGGGCTACATTGCAGCAGCGGTTACAAACTAATATAAACATTCAGGAAATGCACAGGATGGGATTCACTTCACCCGCCTTCACAGGACTACAGTTCAGACAGGTATAGAAGTCTAAGCTAGTAATTCAGGATTTCCCTTATATACAGAGGGAGAAAATGGCCAATTTCATGCCACTGACCTATGGCATCCAACCTGCTTCAGGTGCCAACTTTAAGCTGAGACAAACAATTCTTTAGAAGCATCTGTTTTATTCTACTGATTATATGAAAGGGGCCTAAATGGGTAGCTCAGAAAATTTCTCTGCTGCTCAGAGGAATCCCATCCATATTAATTTATGTAAAAACCATGGTGCAGCTCACCAAGCTGAAACTTAAGTGTTGCAGACAGAGAGAAAATATATTTCTCCATTAGCTACAGGACTGCCTTGTCTCTTCTGGAGATCATCAGCCATCTTAGCTCCATAATGCTAATCCTTTCCTAGATAATGGTGATTTCTCCTCAGTGAACTAGCCAACGGAAAGATATAAACCTCTAGACATTTAAGGGCTACATCATGATACATATTTACAAATGGCCTGAGTAAAAGTCAATGCCTCCTTCTGGCATGTGCATCTCTTGTGAGCTTGATTTGTAGCACAAATCTTCCTTGAGGGTCATCCCTGGGATAGGTTTAAATAGCCACTCATGATGAAGTATCTTTCTGTCTTTTTCCTTGGCATTTTCTCTGATCCTCACAAATTGCATTTCTTTTTCCAGCAGAGTATCCTTAACTGTGAAAATTGCCAGAACTGATTCTCTTTCCCTCTAATGCAAGAAATAGAAAGAATATTAACATGTAGGGACTTTGATAAACTCAGAAAAGAATCCGCAATTCTGGTTGCATATGAAGGTTTTGTGGCATGTCTTAGGAAATATTCTATATAAAGTAACAAAAATCTTCAGACTATGACATCCTGTCCTTGAACACTTGATCTTTCCAGTTTCCTCTCTGTCTCTATTCATGTTCTTATCTTCTTTTACATCATGCAGACCTATGTTTCTTACAGTTGTTATTCCTACTGTTTTCTTTCTTACTCCACTCTGGACTTAATTCCTTCCATGTCCCTCAGGCTTTGAATAGTGCCTTCTCTTTCTCTAACAAGAGTGGTCCTCTACAGATTCTGGCTCATGATCACATTCTTTCGAGAAACTTTCAAGTACTCATCTGTTCAGTGTTAACCACTCCATTCTTTCCTTTTTGTTTTAAATTGTCGTCACAAAAATTCTTTTCTATCTGGATTACAGTTTATCTTCTTAGGGGAGGGACGTTATCTTTCATGTTCCTCTAAAGTGCCACATGCATTTACACTCATATAGTTATATATATTTGCATGCTCGAACATAATTTTTAATAACTGTTTAAAGAGTAGCCAGAGTAATATGCATAGAGCATGCCACAATACAAAGAAAGATTACAAAAGCATACAAATAAATAAGTTAACATGAAGAAAACTTTCTGAACACATGTAATCAATTACTAATATTATCTTTCATCATATGTTGTGCCTTCTGTGTCTGCTTTCCAAATTTGTATGATGGGCAAAAACACTTGGAGATGAATTTTGCTAAGAAAACTGAGCATTCAAAGAAACATCAGTTAAAAGTGTGAAAAAAAAATGTTGCAAATATATATGTTAGGGATCCATAGCCAAAAGTTAAATCCTTATTTCACTACAAAGAAAACTCCTCATCTCAGCCACCATTAACCTTTACCACTCAAAGGGTGGATGGACAGTCTGTGATTTTTTTCTGGATATGCTTGTCAAACTGAACAATGTTTCATTTCAGGTATTTTTTTCATTTTGCACTGTCATCTCTATTTTAGTTTAAAGTCATTCAGGCATCACCAAAACTTTTGGTAAAGAAACTCTTTAGATGTATTATTCTAAATACATATTTACCAAAAAGGGCCCTACTGAGCTGCTGGGATAGTCAGGATGTACCTAAACTGTGTAACACAGGCACTCAGCAGTGCACCTGCATTCCTGGTCGCTCCGTCATACAGCTTCAGAGTTCTGTGGGAATACACCTCAGGCCTAGCATTGCCTAAGATTTTCGTGCTCTCGGACCCGAGTTTATACATAGGCCTAGTGCACTTTGACATGGAAAAACTGGAAAAGCCCTTTAGTTGCAAAGTGATTCCATCATGGGAAGTAATAGCAGTGTATAACCTCGGAGCATTTATTTATTAATCTAGATATAACATCTCATGTACCTGGAAATGCTGTGTTTGCCCCAGCTAGCCTCAGGACTAACAATGGTGAGACTATTTAAGACACCTTTTTTGGTGGAGAGAGCTCTTCTCCCTTGTGAAAGGATATGCTAAGCAGCAATGACATTCTTACTACCCCAGTACTTGAACCAAACCCATATGCCACAGCAAAAGTGAGATTATAAAGATTCAGCATTAAATAAATGCACTTCTATTTTGGATAAAAACATACAGGGCTGATAAAGTATTTTGTTGGCCTACTTTTTATTACGGCTCTGAAATACTCTTCTTGATGGGTATAACTAAGGTTATACAAAAACAAATTTTGAATGGCCAACACAAGTGGCAGCTCTGAAGACCTTATTTCCTTGGGCATAAGCAACTGCACTATGAAATTCTTCTGACCAAGAAAGATGTCTTTTCCAAGCCTATTCTTCTGCTCCTCCTGTTCCTGAAATTCCACCCTGTCAAGCTTATGATTCACAGTGACAGTCTGCTGCTTTCCAAGAAAATTTGAATCTCAGTTTAGGTACTGAAATAGGAATAGGTGAATAGGTGCCAAGGACAATGATAACCACCCTTACAGGCCTACCATAAATCAGGAAGTTTTTCCTAAGACAAGACAAAATGTTTAATTAAACATAAAATATTGACTTATGTGGATAAAGAACATCTGTAGAAAGAATGTCTAGCAGAATTACTGCATGGGAAAAGTAAAGAACCCTTCAACTGAGTCCAGTTCTCATTTGTTGCCTTTACTGCTTATTTCTGATGGCTTGGAAGTAGCACAATAAATACAAAATTTACTGCAGTCATCTAGACAGCATTTTTTAATGCAATAATAAAACCAGATTTGATATATCTTCCTTTGTTTATTATTTATGTCAGTGAAAGAGCCAGTAAATGCACAGCAATGTAACTAAGAGCATAATTTGCCCTACTAGCTGGAAAAATCAAAGCTGCAGGGAATATACAGAATGAAAAACCCATGCCCAGTAGACAAAGAAGGACAGACTCCCAGATTGCCACGTCTCTGTCCATCTTCACTTGTTAAACTTTCCTTAAAAAGCTGTCTCCTACTGGCTGATTTTAGGCCACTTAATCTAAAGGTGGCTGCTAGGATCTCTAAGAGCATTAAACGTAGATAATAATAAATATTGTACAGTGATGACTGGTGGTGTCCTGTGCTATGCTGTATGTCAGAAATGAATAATGATATTTCATTGAAAGAAGAAATCCAAACAGTGTACCAAGTTTGGGATATGTAATATAAATATTTTATTAAAATTCAGATATTTTTGGAAACTTACAGACTTATTTGCCTTTGTTTTAATAGCCAGTAGGGAAGCAGTGAACTTAAACCAACTAAAAGCTATTTTTTTTTAAAGAGATTTTACATTAATTTTGAAGTTCTGTGTAACCATGAAAAAACAATTTTTACTATTGTTTAATTTTTCTGACTTCTGGATGTGATGCATCTGGCAGATAAAAGATCTGAAAATGGGATTCTTTCCAGTGCAATAAGAGGGTCTTGGATAATACTGGACAACTCCTCTGAAACCCTGTGCAGTCAAAAGAAATGGTTCTATACACATAGATATCTCTCTGTTTCTAAGCTTGCTTATGCTTCCCTTGATTTAGATAGCTGCATGAAATCCTAACTAATCTACAAGGAAAAAAAAAACAAAAACAAACACTTATATAAAATAAAGAATAAAATTTTTTTTAAATAATTTTTTTAAAAAAGCAAAGAAAAACAAACTCTCCCACCAAACAGCACTCATTGCTGTCTCAATAAATTCTTTTGAATAGAAAATAAAGATCCTACAAACACCAGATAAACAATACAATTTCTTATGTAATAACTCATTTGTAGCAATCAACATTTACATTTGATGGAATTCAATTCCTCAGGATGTTAAAATGGTTCTTATCTGCATTTAATTGATAAAAATATCTTTTAAAATGCTAATTATCTGTTCCATGACAGTATGCTTTTCACATTAGATAAAGCCAATGACAACAAAATGGTTCTGTCCAGAAATGTAAACATCTAAAGAAGTAATGCTTCAGAACAGACTGAAAATACGTAATAATGTTTACCACTTCCCATAATTCCATTTGTGGATCTCAAACCATTCTGTATATTAGGAAAATTAACCATGTGATTTCTGACTTTTTTTTCACTTTATAGATACTGTTGCCAGGTTTACTTAATCTGAGCAGTGTCTACACCTATCACAGAGCATTCCTCTCAGAAATCTTCCTGAAGCTTCCTAGTGGAATGGCTTCCATCAAAGGAGAACTAAACTAAGGTCAAAATTTGCTGTAAAAACTACTTTTATACTTTCAAGAGCCTTCCAGGTCACTCCAGAAGACCATGATATGTTTGTGAGATGACTAGCAACATTCACACTTTGGTCTTCAGAATTACCAATAAATAGATATTGTAACAAGAAAGAGACAATTTTTGTTCAGTTCAGGTCAGAAATCAGCAGATTTCACGATGCGTAAAAGAATACTCTGGAGCATGGAGCGGTAAACTCATGGACTTGGAACATACAAGAGTCAGTGATGAGGCTTGAACAAGGCAGGCACAGGAACATAATTCCATGCTAGTAGTGTCTCTGTAATATTTTTACTTTTAGGACAGGTGATTAAACTGTGGAGAGCTTCAGAATATTAGTTTTCTGATGAGAGCAGGAGAAATTTCAGTGTCTGATTGTAAGAGACAGAACAGTGAAGGTTGCCTCCATGTTTATTTAATCCTTAGCATATAAGAAACAGGAAACAACTAGGCATGCATGATTCATTTTGGAAATGGGCAAATCCTCAGAGTTACTAATGAGACTGCAGCTCATAAATACATGCAATACGGCAGAAAAGTCATTGGTTCAGAATTCTTGTTCAGAAATATAAACTTCTAAAATTGTAGTGAGAATTCCTGAAATTTCTTCCAACAGGAAGGACATGCTGGGGCAAGCAAGGATTGTAATTGCTCTCACATGCTCCAAGGTCCCCATGCCGACCTTTTATAAGTGAACACTTTTTTCAGCATGATGAGCAGTGTTGTACCAGTTATTCAGTTGTTAATGTAGAAAAACTGGGCTGTTAAAACCCAGTACTCTTTAGAAAGAAAGAGAGAAGAGGAATGTAGGGCAGGTATAGCAAATAACAAAAAAAAATGGGCATAAATTAACCAACAACAGTGTAACCCAATTTTCTCTCTCTTTACCTATCTTCACAAATTCCATGCGCCACTCCATGAAGGAAGAGGATACTTTTGTAAATATTATTTTTAATATTTTACAGTGTGAATAATTATAATATATCATTCACATCCATAAAGTAAATGTATCATCATACCTCTAGGTCTTTCCCCTAAATGTTGCTGGTAACAGTGAATTAAATATGGTTACAAACAAGCTACTTTTCTTTTTCTTGCTGCTTTAAGCTCTATTAAGAACATTTTTAAAGATCTACTGACCTCTGTAGACACTAAAACACAGCAGAAAATTCTCACATCTGGAAAAGCGAACTTATTTACATGCATTTTCTTAGCAGTCAGTCCATCAGCTCTAGTTTTTAATGAAGCATTTTTTTTCTTTTGGCAGAACTATTTATTTGTATTAGAAACATGCATAATTTGCAGGAAAAGATTCTTGCAGCCACCTGTAGATGCTTCATGAATGACTGATCTACATGGATGCCATAGGTAAAAGGAAAAACAATTTGAATTGTAAATTGAAGCTTTCAGACTACTAAATCTTGCTGCATGCTACTCTGGGGAGTATGTTGAAGACCCTGGAGATATTTCTTTAGCTGCTGTTGGAAACAGGCACAAATAAATGAACCAAGGACAACAAACTCCATTAATCACAGCTACGCTATCAAGGCTAACCTACCAAAAGGAGTGACAACGTGCAACTGCTGAAAAAAATTAAGTCATGTAATGAAAGATTTTACTTTTATGTCTGGTATTGAGGATGGCTCACCTGAAGCACACTTTTTCATCTCTTTTCAACTGCTTTAGGGAAACACCATCTCTCTTTTTGGGACTGGTGAGGTGGGACAGCTGCCTAGACACTGATGAAGAGCATGTGAATTTTGCTAGAAGAGATGAGCTGAATAGAGCTCACAGCGAGAACAGAGAGGAACCAGATGGACCCCTGAAATTTGAGCTTGATGTTTGTCGCCAGGATCCAGAATACAAGTCCCCAGCTCCCTTGCCGCATGCCCAGGTCAAACTGATCACCAGCTGGGAAGCAGGATGGAATGTAACAAATGCCATTCAGGTAACCTTTTATTTCCACACTTATTCCGCTCATCATTTGAAAAACCTGGTCGTCACTTAGCCTGCTCTATTTTACTTAGCTGTACCGTCATTTTGCGTATTCTAAAAGGTTTCTATGAATTTATTACTCACATATTTGAATCTTTCTGCATAAGATTAGCACTCTGATAAAACAGAGTTCCAAAGGGAAAAACGATACATATGTTATCTGAAGTTTAAAAAGTGTTTAAATTAGGTGGAATTGAAAAGGTGGTGATTGCACCTGTTTTGGAAGTGCCAACATTATCTTTAATAAGCATATTTGAATTCAGTGACAGAGATGTTTGATAGAAATGTGAGGTAAACATCTAATAAAAAGAGGATGGTAAGAGCCAGGCTGACGTCAGACATAAATTTACTGACATGTAAGTTAAACTAGAAATAAATTGAAGCACGAAGCACAAGAAGTGTAATAATACTTGTCAGTGTTAAAGAAAATAGTTAGGTTGAATAGACTGAAAGCATTTGGTCCCAACATTCTGTGTGGAATTTGAGTATCTTTCCAAATCCTTAAATTTAGCATTAAATGTTTCAGACTCTTTTTCTCACTTTTCATGATTCATTTCCTTACATAATTCTATCATTACCACTAACTTTCTGTCTGACATGGTAAGAAGAAAGCAGCATCCACAGACACATCTAGTCCCAGTAACTGTTGCTTAAACACTTTTTTATGCCACTTTAATTATAGAAAAATAATCCTTCCAATGTCACACAAGTCTGACTATGCCGATGAACATTTGTTTACATATCCAGTTCATCCCTCAGCTCTGCAAAGGAGGAGAAAAAGGACATATTTCTAACCCTGGTATATTTTCAAACATGAGCACCACCACATGAGAGCCAGTGCAATAACAGGGCGCAGTAGCATATCATACTCTGAAAGTGCTCAGCTGTGAATAAAAGTGTGAAGTCCTAAAATACCCCAACTGCATTCTAGTAACACATTTTATCTTCAATCTCCCTCAGCAGCATCTAGTCAGGACAGGAGTCTGGGATGAGAGCCCATTGTCTCTGTGAGTTTTGCATTTGATTTCACCAAAGCCAAGATTTCATTCTGGAAGTCAGTTTTGTCAATATTTGCTGTATGACCTTTTGGCAAATCACGTTCTCTGACCCCTTGTTTTCCTTTCCGAAAAACAAAAATAATGTGTCTGTAAATACATCAAAGTGCCCAAAAAATCCTAAATAGTGTTGTGTACAAAATTACTGTTAATTATTAATAATATAGCTTTCAGTTAAAAAATAGACTGATAACACATTTTAAAACACAATCAAATATGCAGTTGCCTATTTAAAATCAGGACAAATTCAAGCTAACTTTTGCAATCGGATCAGTAACTATGGTCTTAGTCAAAACTCTCAGCATGCTGAGTGTTGCCTACCATGGCTCTCATTTGGTCAAATATTTTAGAAACTAGCATTAAAAGAGCAGTTGGCTACAGCTGTATTGAGGTTTCCTCCTAAGGCAGGCTGAAGGTTGCAAAGCCTGGAAACTGCAGTTTCATGAATAGCATAACCAAAGAGCCCTAATGGCACATTATTAAACTGTGTGCATGTGCGACCACATATGTGAATCTGTGTACACATATTTGTATTTTTCCTATTTCCCAATACCTGGGATTGGGAGCAAGTCATTTGGTTTAGAAACAAAGGCAGGGAGCAGAGAAAGGGAAGGGGAAAGGCAGGAGAGGAGAAAGGGGAGAATATTGAATGGGCATCTGTCAGTAGAAAATAACAGTTTGAAGAAATTTCTGTGAGTAGCTTTGAAAAGAAAGTCAGAGTTGTGAACAGAATGATTAAAACAATCTAAACGTTCTTGACTGGTGAAGACAATCTTTGATAAAATGACAGTTGTTTTGCCCTACCCAGAGGAAAGGGCAGAAGTGTTTTGCATGGCAATTAGAGGTAAACATTTCAGCAGAATTTTGAAGTGTTCTAAACAGTTATTCCAGTGAATACAATTAGTCTAAAAGTGAAATTATTTTGCAACCCAGATTTATTATGGGAACAATTAAATCTTTGGTCTCTGAAATTAAGTACAAGGGTTTTCCCACAGTGTTTTAAATAGAAGTCTTTTCAAACAAACAAGGAGAGATTTTTATTTTGTTCTTAACTTGAACTGAAAAAATATGCACTTTTGGTGCTGATACTGTATGTGCAAATGATTGCTTCAGACATTTAAGTTTCCAGGGAAACATGTTTCGTATTCCAGCACTGCACAGGCAAATCAAAACCTGTGTTCAGTTAATCTGGGTAAGGACAGGGACCATAAAGCTGAGTTAATTCAGATGAGAAAATGTACAGCATCATCTGGCAGAGTGATGCAAGTTGCATTTGTTTGTATGTAGTAGTAAAAGGCCAAAATTATTTGTAATGACTTGTACATTGGTGCTGGATAGATAAGCAAAGCAGTAGTCACAAAGAGGAAGGTAGTTAAATTCTAATGATACAGTATTTCACAGCAGAAGCAAAGGACAATAAAGACTATTTTTTTGCCAGTCACATGTAGTAGGATTTTTGCAAACACTATGGAGAAAGCCAAACTAAAAGAAAAAGGCATTCAATCTATAGTGTCATGAAGGGGCACAAGTCAATAGGAAAAAAACAAGAGAGAAAGAGAAGTGAAATAATGGAAAGAAGTGAAATAGTGTTAATCTCACCTATAATTTATACCTGTGTAATTTATAACTGTAATTTATACCATTGTGAGTCAATCTCCACTTAGATCTCGGGAGGACCTAACAGTGAAAAAGATCGACCACTTTACCAGAAAGCTTCAAGTGTCTTTCAGTACTACGATGCCTGAACAATCTTTAAAATACAGGCTAATATAATTACACAACTTTTCTCTGGATGTTTGGTAAAACATGATGTATCAAATCTCACTGGAAAGCAGCCCAGCAGAAAAGAACCAAGGGGTGCTGGTCAACAGCAGCTGAACATGAGACAGCGTGTGCCCAGGTGGCCAAGAAGGCCAATGGCATCCTGGCCTGTATCAGCAACAGTGTGGCCAGCAGGACCAGGGCAGGGATTGTCCCCCTGTACTCAGCACTGGGAGGCCACACCTCAACTCCTGTGTTCATTTTTGGGCCCCTCAGTACAAGACAGACATTGGGGTGCTGGAGCATGTCCAGAGGAGGGCAACAGAGCTGGAGAAAGGTCTGGAACACAAGTCCTATGAGGAGCAGCTGAGGGAGCTGGGAGTGTTTAGCCTGGAGAAAAGGAGGCTCAAAGGAGGCCTTATGACTTTCTACAATTACGTGAAAGTAAGTCGTAGTCTTGTGGGGGTCGGTCTCTTCACCTAGGCAACCAGTGACAGAATGAGAGGACATAGCCTCAAGCTGTGCCAGGGGAGGTTCAGGCTGAACATTAGGAATTATTTCTTCACTGAAAGGATTGATAAGCGTTGGAACAGACTGCCTAAGGAGGTGATGGAGTCACCATCCCTGGAGGTGTTCAAGAAATTACTTGACGTGGCGCTTAGTGACATGGTCTTGTTGACAAGGTGGTGATTGGTCAAAGGTTGGACTTGATGATCTTAGAGGTCTTTTCCAACTAAAATGATTCTGTGAAATCATACTGAACATTCTCTTTGATTCAATGCATCTGATACCTAATGTTGCCGACATTCATATCTTACCTTTTGCAAAAAATTAGTTTGTATAAAGATTAGAAATACCTGCAGCAATGGAAATGTTCTTGTTCCATGATCAGAGTAAGACAATATGGTGCTTGACTACTGTCAGTGCTTCCAGGAATGACAATAATGAGATTAGTATTATTAATCATTACTTTTCAATGTGTCAATAATAAATTACCAATTATTGCAGTAGTAATCATAACTATTCTCATTATATTTATATTCTGTATATTATACATTAGTTTAGAAAAGACCCAAGACTTCAATAATCATAATTTTAAAATCTGAATATCCATATATCTTTCACTGCATGCCTTTATAACCATATTTCTGTACTGGGTTCCAATTTAGTTCATTTTAACTTAGGTAACTGCAACGCCTAAATACTTAACTGGAAAACACACTGATGCTGAGGAACAGAATTAGCAGGCATGCCTCTAAAGTATAAACGCAAACATCTGAGGGGTGTCTAAACACCCCTCACATTAAGCTTTACTGACACAAAATCTAAGCATTTTCTAAATATAAATATGTACATGCTTGTGGGCTTGGAAAGTGGGTCATTAGATGTGTAACTCTATAGATCCTCTCATCCTGAACCTTAAATAATTTAGTCATGTTTGGCTAAATAGCCACTTGGATTTTAACTCCAGCACTTGATCTTAAGTATTTATTTTCGAGACATGAGAACAAGGGTCAATCCTTTCTTGAGCGCAGAGCAGTAACTTCCTTGAATTATACATTATATATTGAAGCTGAAGGCATATGCATTGAAGCTAAAGTTATACTCTGAACTAAATTATAGACATCTGAGAGAAACTAACTTGTGCATTTCATATCAAGATGTGGTACCGTGAATTGAAGGGAGATGCCCAATGCTGATATCTAACCTAGGACCAGAAAATAATTCAAGTTTCCAAATGAAATGTCAAAGAACGACAGCACAAAGTAAAATTCCGAGATAGCAGGACTATTGTGGTGCACATAAAAATTCCAAATAGTGAGTATGATTTTAGCTGAAATGTGCCAGGAGTATTGGCAAATTTATTTTCCCAAGTCTTGCAACCACAAACCCTTATAGCCAGAACTGCAGACCCAAAAAAAGCCCAGTGAGAGCCATCTAAATTCCAATCTGTTTTTTCTATGATAGAATGTCACCATTATGCAATGCAATTGATAAAAGATGTATTTTAGGGGAGAAGACTCTGTAACTAGTGTTTGTACCCTGGTTTTCCCTTCTGATTTTCTCTTGAGGGGAAAAAAAGATTCCAGACATACATCACTACTTTGTATAACATCTTAGAGGTCTTCAGACCCTGCGGTAGGTTTCTTTTGTGCACATATTCATATAGTACAGAGAAGGCTGCATTCAGGATATATATCTTCTCTATTCCCAACCCTATTTCTTATCACAAAAGCTTTTTATCAAAAATGTGTTATCCTGCAACAAAGAAATAACATCTAATTCAGAGAAATATCTTTATTTGACATGTAAGCGTGGTGCAGCAGACTGATTCTGAGTTAACTAACTGCCATTCCCATAAATCTCATTAGACAATGCACTTTATCAGTCTGCTTTTTCCTTGGTCAGCTGCAAACACTAAAAAAACATTATGAAGACATAATTCCTAAACACAGAGAGGTGGCTCATCTAAAATTGTTCCAGGAATAAATATTTGGATAATTCTCATGGGATTTAAGTCGCTGTTTTGTAGGTTTTGATTTTTACATCCTTCGTCACATTATTTGGGCAATGACCAGGTGTGAGGGAGGGAGTGTTGAGTGGATTTACGTCAGCATATTCTACTGTAGCTATTATGGAAACATTAGAATGTCAAATCGGTTTTCCATAGCCCCTCCATGTCAGGTTTTCCATCAAGTAGAAACTGTGATATCGCATAACTAGTCCACAAAATTTTTCCTTGGACATGCAGATAGTCTGAACATATGAACTATTGGTTCAGAAAGCACCATACTAGCTCTTGAAGTCCAGAAAAAAGTACATGGGTTGCACAAGCAACAGACCAAAATATTGCAATTCTTTCAGCCTTCTAGGTGTTAAAATGACTTATCAAAATATGTTTAGAAGTTAAAGCAGACCTTAGATCATGCTTGCCCTCACCATGTGTTCAAAATTGCATTTCTTAACAGATGAGTTACAAGAGAGTTACAGGAGGTGTCTCTCTCTGTGTGTCCTTCATAAATGATTCTGATAGTCTCAGCGGTTTGGCTATGACTGATATACTTTATTATATAATTTATTATATTGATCTATTTTACACTAATTAGCATATGAGATTTTTATCTCGTATGAGATGAGAGGGAAACATTCTAAAGTATAATACTCAAAAAACCCATGGAATTTAACATGCAACCTCAGCCTTAAATCTCAGTATCTTGATTACACTGAGTGTAAGATAGATATATTTTAAAATATTTATTCTTAACCAATGCTTTATTTTATATCTTTAACACATTTTTACCTGAGTTTTACAGACATACCGGTCTAATGTTTCATTCTTTTGATAACAGTAGCCAGAAGCAGTGCCAGGCTTAAAGAAATATGAATAATTCTGTTCCGAACCTCAAATTATAACCTTATATTTCAAGAAAGTATTTATTTGACACTTGATTTTTAGCAATGTCAATTATCTATCATTTCCAACAACTTCAGCAGAAACTCTTCTTGCCTTGTACTTTTGAAATCTGTATATTTCAGCATTTAAATTTCAAAGCCACGATGTTTTCTTGAGTTTACTCCTAGAAACAGCAGCTAAATCACTGCAATGCACAGTATACTTATCCTGGGGTTGACGTTCAGTTTGTCACAGTCTGGTAAAGAAAGTCCTGGAGAATTTGCAAGTGGCTATTTCTTGTACGTGAGGGCTTCTTGTTGACTGTTCAGTTGTCATATAAGTTTGACAATTGTTTCATCTGGAACATCTACTACTATTAATCTTTTAGAGCAGCTGTATTATAGACGTGAGTCCTCCTCCATGAAGCAGATGGTAACAGAAATTGTGTGCATGTAAAAGGACAAAAGAACTGGCAAGTAAGCATACAGTAGTGTGGCAAGTGGACTGGGAGGGACCAGCTCAACTCTTCTCCTTATAGTGGTGCTTTCCACTGGCAATAACGTGAATTTTTGCATTAATTGGAATCTGAAAGTTGTTTTAGCACGCTGCCCACAGATCTCCTTAGTAAGGACATAGGGTCATAGAATCACAGAAGATCCCGAGATGAAACAGACCCATAAGGACCCATCATTGGGTCCAAAATCTTGCTCCAGCACCTGCAAGGTGCCTCCTCCAACACTGACGGAATTCCTTGGGCAGATGCACTGGAGGAGTCTGTCAGTATTTGAACCGGTTTATCTCTCACTCAACTTAAGTACATCTCCATCCAAAGGCTTTAAGCCCTGCCATTTTTCAAAGGCCAGCTACTATCAGTGGTGTTGCTAGAGCTTAATAGACAGTCTGTCAAGTGACATAGGTATGATTTACATGCCCATTTACATATATTTGCAAAAAGGGTGTGTTCGTTTCCATTTCTTCCATAACACATATGAAACAAATGGTATGTGTAAGTACCTCAGAAACCTGAACATTGTGTGTCCTCCTCCAAGGTCTCTTTTTATTTCATTTCATCATTAGGAAGCCTTCAAAGCACCCAGGAGACGGCCTGCTCTGGTGGTGTTAATGCCTAAAAAAAGCTTTTGCGTTGGTACGCAGATAACTTAGAAACACACACACACACACTACACCATTCCTTTTGCTTTTCATTGCAAGATTTTTTTATAAGGAAAAGTCTTATATAGATTAATACATAGGGTCACGACCAGCTTCCTCTTCTCTGTACTGCTGTCCCTAACCAGGCACACAACTAATGCTGGCAGTCTCTCCTGAATGTCTGCCTCGTGCCTTCCTCCCTGAGGTCATTGCTTGCACCAGACTCAGGCTCTGGGGCTCCTACAGACACAGCTGATAGACACCACATCCTTCCCCACCTGTGGGAGTGTGGGACTGAAGCAGAGTGCGTTTTCCTGGGCCAGTTCAAGTTCACGTCTTATTTAGATCCTCCTGCTGCATACATAAAATATTGGTCTGTCTTTCCAGCGGTCAAGCAGCTAAGAAGACTTTGTTGTCTTTCATTCAGTGTCTGCCCACACCAGAATTCCTTCCCTGCCTAAGTCCTTGTCCTTGCTACCATGCAGGCCTGTCATCTGGCATCATCTTTCAGTCAGGCTTCTTTCTAGATCCTCACACTCAGTCTATGTCCCTGTCCTGCTTATTTTTATTGTAAAACCTCGCTAATACATAATCTGGTTTACCAATCCACGAGGCTAAAACTGATCTGAGCACTTATAATTCCCCATCTGGGTCACAATAACACACTTTTCCCTAACCTGTCCAAGCTCACCCCATGCATACCCACCTGGAAAGCTGATACAGTTCCATAACTCATAAGAACAGCAGCTCTTGCAAGAAACTCTTCAACCATCAAATCAAATGTAAGCTGCTCATCTTTTCTATAGTAATCTACTATTTTTCTTCCTTCGTCTATTGACTGTAGTGTCTCTTCTTCCAGTTACAATTACCATTTTCGATTTGTTAAATACTTAAACAAGCGTTCCTATGAACTGATATGAAGATATTCCTCTGATACTCTTAGAAATGTCCTTTGGATGAACATTGCAGAGTTACAAGCTGCATTGAAACCACCATTTCCTCTCTTGACTCACAGTATCTGGTCTGGACTTAAGGTTTCCTTGACTCCCCTCTCTGCCTGTATTTGTTTTGTGTTATCTTACCCCTAGATTTTAAATTTTTTGGAGAAGAGACCATCTCTTTGTGCTTTGTTTGCACATTGCTGTACACAATGGGATTACATTCCAGGACTTCCAGGTGCTCCAATACTGAAAACAATTTTGAAAGTGAGTCTCAAAATGTTTCCTATTTTACAGAAACTCCTTACAAAATAATGTTTGTTTAAATGTAGCCTGTGATAAATCAGCTTGACATTTGATTCAGTTTCCTCTCTTTTCTCTATAAGGAATTGATTCTCCTTGCTATTGAGACTCATTGTAGGGGCTGAGCACAAGATAAATCAGCAAAAGAATGTGATAAGAGTACCTGTAGAATATTCAGCCATTAAAATGGGCATTCCATCTTAAAATCCAGATGGCCAAGAAAGAAAATGACAGAAATATGATATCAAAGATAAATGGGTAGTGGCAGTATGAAAATTATACTCTTTGAAACAATAAATGTTACCAAAAACAAAGGATCAAGTAACTGCCAGCTGCTTGAAAGCAATGATCCCTTTATTCCATGGGAGAACCCAATGTGCCACGACTCATTGCAGAATAAGGATCTCTGGCTCCCTCAGGTGAAGGGAATAGCTGATGTACTTTCCCACTATGCTAAAATCAAATTAATCTGCCATACTTTTTGGTGTCATTAATCCCTGCAAGCATTTTTAACAAGTTGAATTAAAACAGGTGGTGTAATTTCTCCTTCTCTTTTTAAAATTCATGACAAGTCACGTGGTATTTAAATACACTGTTATTAGGCAACTTTGAATTTCTGTATCTGTTATATTTGGCTACTTCATTGTTGTGATGTTACATTTGACAGTTAACTTTCAAAACAAAGCCCAAATTACCTATTATAATTATTCACCAGCTTTCTGTAACTGAGATAATTTGTACACTTGTTGTACATATGCCATTGACCAGCTATCACTACTGGAAAACATTCTTCTTAAAAATGTTCTTTCTGCCCCTGTTCTTAAACTTATGAGGTATGTAACCTCAGTGAATTTGCTTTAATAAACTGTATTTAGTCATTTAACTCCTCCCAGGATAACATTCCTCCCAAGACAGCAAGAACAGAGTGACAGGCAGCAGAAAGTAAAATATTTTGTCAGATGGTATTCCTTTCCTGTTTTTTTCTAAACTTCTTTCACTTCCATTAGCAAATTTTCAGAAGGGAGCTCATTTTTTTTACGAAGTAAAAGAGTGAGCCCTAGGGTTCGTCAAGGAATAAAAGTTGACAAGCTCAGCACTTGCAAATGCATATGAGAATTTTATGCTGAAAGTAAAGGACATCTGAATTATTATAATGTGCTGGTAGAATCAGAAATAGTGATGTTTCTCTAGCAGGCTTTCCACATGGTAAAGTTTTTTCCACACAATCCATAGATGGTTAACCTACAGTTTCCTTCAGTGTATGTAATTCCTGACAGCAGTAGATTCACTGAAATGGTACAAGCTCCGTCTGAATGAGCAAATGGAGCTATTTGAGAAAATAAAAAGCCCTAAATACTGATTATACACAGTATTGAATATGATATACTGTAACCTAGTTTTAGCACAGTGAGCTGTATAAAACATTTTACCCCTAAAACTAAATAAAAGAAATTGTCTTCTATTTGTATGTCTTCTCCCTGTTCTCCCCACGTACACCACGTTTCTTGGAAGGCAATGTTTCTCTGTATTCTTGGCCAGTGGCACTAGTTTTGCCATATGTAGAATGCTGTGTTACTAAATAGCTAACAAAGAATTGAAATTTAATATTTACTTCTCAAAAATGTAAACATATGAGTCAAAGACGCATTCACTTCAGCTCATACACACAGACTGCTATCCAGTTCAGCTTCTCTCAGTCCATTTCTTGAATTGACACAGTTAACAGCACCAGTAGATCATGTTTTGTAGTCCCTACAACAAACATTTTTTGTTCTTTTATGTTATCAGTAGCAATGACAGTTTCAGGCCTTTTCCTTTACTCTGCATGGATATTTCTATTCATGAGGGTTTTTATTGCTGTTTTCCCCTCTAGAATCATGTTTGATTCAGGCTAGTTCCTTCCTGATAAGCATAGAACCTTTTTCTTTTCAGTTTTAAAACCCATTCTAATTTAATTATTTCAGACTAAATCTGGCAATTTCAGAAATTGTGAATAGTTCTACTGAAGCTTGAAAAAATGTGGATTGATACTAAAAACTATACGCAATATAGACTCGACATATCTTATTTTTATAAGGAATTTGTTTCTTTTATTTATAAGAAGTTATCTATTTTTTTCTGTTAGAATGGCTGTTACTGCTCTCATTTTATCACTCTAGAAGTTGGCACTGAAGTTTATTCTATCTCACTACATTTTGAACCTGTTCTCTTGTCTCATTGTCTGCATGATTTCTGCAACTCCAAATGACATCTCCTCAGCCACCTTCCCTTGAGGGACTTGAAAATCTCCTTCTAAGCTTTAATTGGAATCTGGAGTTTAAAAAGAGTTCTCTACTCCTGCCCTTGTTGTCTTTACTTGCCTGCTGATTTCTTTCACTTTGGCTGGAAAGCCAACTGCTCTCAGACAGAGCTCTTTCCTTTATATTTTTTGTTGTTGTCATCTTAGGCTAAAAATAAAATACCTGCACAAAACTGTGGGCTTCCCTCTGCTCCTTGGATTTCAGAGACTCTTTACTATCTCCTCAATTGTGAGAAGCTGCCATTCCACCCCTGAAGGCTCCCTTTCCTAATCAGAAAGGAAAATCAGCTTCATAATGCATACTTTCCCTCTAGCTTTCTCCTTATTCCAGTCTTATGCTTAGAGTTAGGTATTTTTCATATCCACTCATTTTTCCTCACAGCCTCTTGCCCATCATATTCTTCTACCCCTTGTTTCTACCTCATATGGTTCACAGCCTTGCGTTCTAGTGTTCTGCACTTTACTTAATGGCACATTTTTCCCCTCTTCCTGCCTCCCCCGATGCAGTCATGTTCCCAAGTTATCCAGCTTCTTGCTCTTCCTTTGCTCTTCCAGGACATGCCACCGTCTCATGGCCTTTGTAAAGGATTTCACCTGACTCTATAGATGACAAAGAGTGACATAGGAATCTCTGATGGAGATTCACAAACCTTAAAACAAGTGCCCTACACTGTGGGAACAAGTAGTCATCCGCTGATCCTTATTTCTATCCATCCTTTCTGGAGTTACCAGACCCCTTCCAACTCAAATATTCTGTGGTTCTGTGATTAGCTTAACTTTTTGCTGTATTTAGGTAGGAAAAGTTAGAAATCATGTTCCTAATAAGAGTGCATCAAAGCAAGGCAGATTTGTCACGTGTGTCCCTTCTGCTACTGCGTGCACTCATTCATTGAAGGTCTGTTTTAGAGAGAAGCTGGTGAGATTATCCGGGTTCATAGATGCTAAGAAGTGATAATTTCCTTGGGTACCAAAGAGAGTAAAGAAAGTAGTCACTTTAGTAACTTCAGTTATAGCCATAGTTTAGGTGAGTTTTCACCTAAAATTAATTACACCTTGCGAATAAATTTTGATTTTGCTAAAAATTTGAGTGTAAGAAATGAAAGTTATTTAAGAGAAAGGAACAGAAACTAAATGCAGCCTTGAAATCAATTTCTCAAATATGAAATCACTACAGATCCCACCACCAAAGCGTGAACAAAAGAGAGGTTCAACAGAGCTGAGTTTTCTCTGCACTATGAGAATGACTCAGGTTAAGAAAAAAAAACCTTTGTTCAAATATACAAACTTTTACAGCAATTGCTTAGCTAACTTTCTTTTAATAATGAAAGAAATGTTTTTATTTCTATCCATACAGACAGTTTTTGTATGTAAAAGTTAAGAATAAACTCGAGATCCTCATCAAGGGTCAAAAATAATCAAGGTCCCCAGTTTGTTCCCTCAGCTTTTGTCTTTCCAGTGCAATTGCAGACTAAGAAAATAAATGAAAAAAAAAAAAAAAGAAAGAGCAAAATAAAACAAAACAGATAACACAGAAAAGGAATATTACTTATTTTATAACTCCAGTCCTTTTTTTCACCAGCCAGTAGAGGTCAAGGACCTCTCTATCACAGTCTGTACAACAGAATGAGAAATACCTCCACAAGTAGTAATTCTTCAAGTATTTTACATCTAGAGACCTTTAAAGGACATTTTCAATGAGTATTTTATATGTTATATGCCTGGTTTCACAATGTAGAACCATACTCAATTTTTTTTCAAATTTAAATGAGAGTTTACCTAACTTTGCTTTTATGATGCGTACTCAGAGCATGCCATAAAACCCACTCACATTTGTTTTCTGACCTTTATTTTTTCTCTTTGTTATTAATCATGCGTATTTGGGAATGTTTGTCTAATCTACTTGAAATTAGGGGAATTATTCTACTTTGTTAAACATTAAGAATGATGTGGTCTTTTATGTCGTTATAGGACAGAGACACCTCCATTATCAGAATTCATTTGCAACCTCCACTTTATCTGTATCTGTGCATGATGAATTATCAGGCAGTAACATCAGCTGCCACTTCTTTTATCCTAAAGGTAGAAGCCTCCAGGGGTGCCACTGAAGTTTAAATGAGGTTAAGAGAGGAAAAGAAGTAGAAATTTGTGTCTATACCCAGCCTAATGGTAAACCAGCATTTTTTTCTCAAGTATTCCAGAGGAATATAGTATGATACTCTGCATCATTTTAGTGATTCCTGGAGACCAAATGTCGCGGGTTTAGGCTGATTAAATACCCAACACCAACAAACTATTTACTTATATGCCTCTGCCATGATAAGCAGAGAAGGGGAACCAAAAATCCAGCTTTTGTGGGGGACAAGAATAAGGATTATTGAGGAAAAAAAACGGAAGAGCTTCAAGGCAAAACAGGCTCAAACTTGATAATCTAAAGAGAATTTATTACTAACAGAAATAACAGTGAAAAGATAGAATTATGGGGAATTAAAGCAAGCTTCCAGAACAATCCCTTATTTCCAGTACCTCCCTCCTTCCAACCCACCAATATACCAATATACACAAGGGAAACAAAAACATGAGGTTTGGTCAGTGCACTCATTTTTAAGAGTCCTTCTTTAAGGAAAAGAGTTCCTTTTCTGTGTATGCCATGGGACTCTCCCCACAGAAGATAGTCCTCGATGAACTTCTCCAGTGCGGTTCTGAGCTTCCACAAACAACAGCCCCGCCCGAACCTGTTGCAGTGGGATAATATCTCTTCCATGAATTTTTGCAGCTTCCCACACTACCATTCATGGGTTAAAACCAGTCATGGGGTTTTAGTCTTTTTAAGGATGAATTCCTCGCAGCCTGAAAGCAAAATTTCCTCTTCTTCAACTTTAGGAGCCTCTCACAACATCTATAAGCTCTGGCACTTTGTCTTGGGGCAACTTCTCAGACTAGAACACCTTTTCACGGGCTGCACATGAACTTCTTACATCCCCCCATGCACTTGTATGAATTACAGAGAAAACAGTTTGTATGTTAGTACTGCCATGGCTCACATGAAGGATTTCAGAATCTGGCACTGGGAAACAGCGCCTCCTCTCCTTCCCTTCTCCCTGACCTCGGTGTCGCCGCCATGTTTGTTCCTTCACGTGGTCTTACTTTCTTTCTTCTCTGACTTGGAAAGAAGTGTCTGCAAAAACTGCAGCTGAAGGAATGATGTTATTTAGGTCTTGTGATAGGAAAGTACTTGCCAATCTCCTTCGTTTGCCGGCTGTGTGGTGTTTCTGCTGGTAGCCTGATCCCCGCCGGCTCTGCCGAGGTGCGCCGCCGCCGCTGCCGATGGGGGGGGGGATCGGGCCGGGCCCCGCTCCGAGCCGGAGCTCGGACCGGGTCCTTGGATGCCGCATCGTGAGTATTTTAACTGCGGCGCAGCCCACGGTTGTTTTCTTTGGCTGCCTGCGGCTTCGGGTTATTTTCCAGGGATCTGGCCTCCCCCGGTGGGGGAGGCCCGGGCCCGAGCGGGCCCGTTCCTTACTGCAGCCACCCAGGAAGTGAGAATCCCAGAATCCCACTCTGGGTTTAGCAAATATGTGAATTGCAGAGGCGGTACCAGCTTTCTGATTGGTCTAACAACCTGTCCATCTAACCAAGGTTAAACCCATAACACCAAACTTAATAGTATACCACTATTTATATCTTTCATCCAGGCAATTAACTATATTCTCCCCAGGCTGTGCTCTAAGACAAATTTCCCCTTTATAGACTGAACTCTAGAAGTCATTATAGCTTGAGTAAGAGTCTACCTAAATTTGGTGGTTAGGTCTGTGCTGAGGAAAGAACAGGATAATATCAGCCAGGGGAGGATTCAATCACCTTTTATTCACGACAAATCCTACGCCAGTGTTCAGAAAATATAACTCAGCTTCTAGGAGATGTAACCTGGCTTCCTTTTCAGCTCTCAGAGGTGCAAAAGGTTTTTATCCAATGCAAAGTTCTTTGTAGAATGGTGTTGTTTTCTTCCATTTCCTCTTCAGCATTCCTTGTTAAAAATGACAAGAACTGTGGCTTGTCCCATCCAGGCAGCATTCAAGAAAAGCTCCTAATGAGCCAAATGCTTTCTCACAGGCTGAGCTTGAACTTTCTATGCACTTGAATTCTTCCTTTTGTTATGTCAGTGCACACTCAAATAAAGTTATTTGACTCCTCACTGCTTTGCTTTGCCTGTAGTCTCCCAAAGTCCCCCTCTGCTTCCCCTCAAGCTCTTTTGGCCATACGTTCATGGAACTCACTTGCATGTGCTGTACTGGCTGTTTGGATCACTTGCCTGCCTTCAGGTGAAATCCTGGGCTACCATGAGAGAAATAGGCAAGCAGCCAGGGAATCCATGTTGCTCACCAAAACTAACTTCCAGAATAATGTTTGTTTTAGTTTTAACTGCCTTATTTTTTCATCTCTTTTCCCTCTCTGATGCATAACACATAATAAGAACCCTCATTCTTTTATGAAAGCCTGCTTTCTCCTTTGGGACCAAGCAAAATAATGTTTTCTTAAAAGGTAATTTGCTTGGGAGATTTTCTTTGTGTGATTCAGTTCATTCTTGCAGAGAGCTCTGGATTTATGCAAACGAACATTTTCCATCAAACCATGAGGAATTAAGAATCAAGCGTATTTCGGTTTTGGAACAAATATTTAAACCAATAGCAAAGCCAATGGGATCAGCTGTCACATTTAATAGCAGCAGTTTCTTTTTTTTTCTCCCTGTTTTCCCAGACATTTTCTTTCCTCTGTTCACTTTTCTTATCTTTAGGAGATTCTTAAGACTAATATGTCCACTAAAAGGAGAAAAAAATCAGTGGCTTCTGTCAGTCAAATGGACACATACATTTTGCTGTGCAGACCATGCAGCTTCTTTACCTGCTTAACTTATCACAGTATCTTCTGAGCAGTCTGTATCTGCCTTATCATCTACTTACGGTACCTGAAGGATTGACAGGTAAGCACTTCTAAAGTTTCTGTCAGTATATAAGGGAATTGAAGGCATTAATCACAGAATAAACACCTTAGTCACTGTCGTCCCTGCAGCTGAAACAGGCTGGCACCGGCAGAGAGAAAGAATAAGAAAAATCAGGAAAAACAAGATTGCTGGGGTCTAATTCAACCATCCCTGAAGTTAAAGGAAGATTTTTCACTGACATTAGAGGAGATGAATCTGCTGCTAAGGTCAGACAGGCCATAGACAATATTTGAAAATTTCCACAGAACGGCTCATAGTATTTTTGAATTCAAACTCAGCTGAGCTGTGAACAAACTGTGAAGTGAGAGGGAAAGTAGATGAATTCTTTTCCTGACATCTATAGAGCAATGCCAGGAGTTTGGGTAGCCAGCCAGGGAAATGGAAATTCCTACTGCTGAGAAGTAATAGGATATAACTGATATTGCAAATACGTGATGGGATGATCTGTGCACCTGGAATTTAAAAATAATTAGATAAAGCATGTTTACCTAAAAAGAACAGGCAGAAGAAATGAGGGTGGCACTCTATGTTAGAGAGATGATTATCTGTGTTAGAGCTATTGTCTGGAAAGAAAAAGTGTACTGTTCTTGGTGACTTCAGTTTTAAAGACCTATAGTAGGCGTTGTATGCAATATGTAGTAAAACACCATTGAAGCTTCTAAAAATTACAGATGGTAATTATCTAACACAAAAGGTATTGAACCTAGCATAAGATAATTCTACTTTGAGCCTCATTACATTGGATAAAGAGGAACAAATTGGAGGATCTAATTACATTAATTATGGGAAAACAGAGGACAGTAATATATCTACTTCATACTTCAAAAGTGAATTTTTCAAACCTGGAGAAAATAATGAGAGATAATTGATTAAGAAGAATAAATACAGACAACATGTTGTGAAAGAAACTTTAAAGTTGTTTAACAAGAATTTATGAGATGTCCAGAAGCCACACCTCATAATTAAGAAATAGTATACTAATGTGTTAATACCCCTCTTACTTCAGGAGTGAAGTGGATGTATCAGTTAATTTTTTTTTAAAAAAATATATATATAGCAAAAGGGAGAAATAAAAGGTGAGAGTAATAATTATATGTTGCAAACAGTAGTAAAGAGAGGAAAAATGGATCTCCCAGTAAATAGGACAACAAGAAAACAATTTTTAGGAATTAGGAAAAAAAGAGGCTAGGTTTAGTGTAAAAATTTGAAACAGAAATACTAATTGTGGCAAAAATTAAATATAAATGGAGGCGTGTCTGTCTATGTGACTACGTATGCTTGTCTGAAAGCACCAGCTGAAACAGCAGAACAAAGGTAAAAAGGAGGGTGTGCATTAACTGCAGCATGTAAGTGATTTCATTTAAAAGGAGAGGTAGAAAAACTCACCTATAGATCAGTGTTAAGGGAACCAGTATTTATAAAACATGCAGATTAGATAATCAAAACTTCTGTGAAAGTCAGGAATTTTACCTAATATTTATGAGGCACGAGACAAAATAATGAGGCAAAATATCTAAAACTGCATCTATTCCAGAAGAGTATAGAAGGTAAATCAAAAGCTCTGTTTGTCATCGCTATCCAAGATGAACACCAGAGACATGATGAGCACTGGGCTGATGGCATCCCTTGTCCCCCTTGGTGCACACAAATGATCCTGGCCAAGTCACGGAGACAGTGACACCAGAATATGTGGATCTAAGAATGGGAAAAATTAACTTAGAGGTTTTCTCATGTAAGATCACCTTCATCTTCTCTGAGATCTCTCAGCGAGTTTTGCAACACTGATTTCCTACATTAGTAGAAGGAGGTTCTAAGACTCTTCTTAATTCTGAAAAATAGATGTAGCTGTTCATAAGTAGTTCCTGTAGAGAACCAGGAGGACCTGCTCGTAGCACAGGAGAAGAGTGTGCCATTTTGTAATATTTCAGGACAAGCATTATGCTATTCTGCAGAAGACATTTAAAAGTTAAGTCTCAGAGTTTCTAAACCGTGTGTGCACACTCCATTCTCAGCATGGACATCTCTGAAAGGAAATTTGTCTCAGCCCTGCTAATGGCCTATCTTAAGATAGGTGTGAATTTTAAATGGATGTGTCTAATTTTTCCAAGCTTAGACTTGGACAATTAACTATGAGATAACCACAACTGTTATTTAAAATGGATGTTAAAAGGTATCTCAATAATATTTTAAAGACCGAATGCCCAGCAAGTTTTCACTTGGGAGACATAACAAAAGACACATCTTACCAGGTAATATTCTTATTCAATTGCTACTGCAGGTGGAATTTTCAGGAGATTGTGGATATCATCCCAATATTTTAAAAACCATATAAATCCTGACTAGTGAAACCTGGCAACAATTCTGAGAAAAAGAATGTAATTGTTACTACTGGTTTTAATTGATAGAGAATAAAAAGCTAGAAATGTAATTAGTGTCAATCATTATGTTTCTGGAGAAAGAGTTCTTACAGTCCTTATTAAACACACTTCAAATAATTCTTTTATGACATTGTAATTTAGTCAGTGAAAGATAAATAATATATTTACACTTTTAAAGGGAATTTTGACACATTAATGCACAACATGCTGATTTAAAAATTAGTGCAACCACAGAGTACATCTTAAATGGATTAACAACTGCCTAAGTGATAGGTTCCGAAAAAGTAACTGTCAGTGTGGATCTATTGTCAAAGGAATGAGTTTCTAGTAGTTTTTAGGAGGTTACCTGGTAGAACGATCAGCATCTGGTCCAGTATTATTCAATGTAGTCAACAGTGGTTTGGAAGAAGATACAAAATCTCACTGATGATCGTGGTGATGGCTGAGAAAGGAAGAAGACCATGGAGGTCAACAAGCAAGTAGCTCTCTAATCATGGCATGAGATTAAGGGATATGCTATGTTTTTTAATTTATATCGATAAAGTTCCTTCTTTGTATAAATACCACAGCAACCAAGGCTTGCATCTGTTTGGGAAAATTACATATTTCAAACAGCAACAAATGTTAAACAACATAATTAAATATTTTGTGGAATTATACTGAAAAGCAGGGATCGTTAATTTCTCTCCCTACTCTTCCAAGAAGATTCATGAAGGATACTTTCCTATACAGTTTCTATGTCTAACCCATGTTCATGCAAGGAATCAAATGCATAGCTGGGGAAAATAGTCAGACTCGAATGAACCATTCCAGTGGAGTAACTACAGATGGTGAGAAAGGCAATCAGAGCTAATTTGGCAGTCTGGCATATCGGCATGTATTCTGCACATAGGAGAGTTGTCCTAACGGAATAATTCTCAGTTAAATTCTTCTTCATTTCTTAATCCATTTTTTCATATGATTAAGTCTTAAGGTGAAATAATTTTCTCTCTCTTTTTTGTTTTTTAGCATTGCTTTTCACTCCATTTAATTTTATTGTCTTTCGGCATGCCTCAACTCTGACCATGATTTGATCTTCTTTACTTTTTAATTACCTTTCAATTGGCTTTGTTTTTTCAAAATGTCATATTTCAGGTTAAAACAACCTATGAAACAAAATATTTTACTTGGGACTAAAAGCTTTAAAACTGAATATTAAGGAATTTTGATATCTTTCTCTCAGTGTCTGTCCATGCTTGCTTTTCAGTTTTTTTAAACACATTTTATTCCTTGGGGAGGTGCTTGCCCTGAGGTGAAGGAGTACGATAGCCGTGTGATAGCAAAAAGCCCATTTTCTGTATTCAGCACTGAACCAGATGTCAGGTATTTTTAAATAGGAAGCCAGCCTTGCTGGTGTGGGAAACACACACATGTAGTTCAAACATTATAGTCAAACCACCAACAAAGTGTTTTAATGTGCAGATGTAGTTTGGAATTCCTGTTCTGCCTGTTTTTTTTTGCAAAACCAGTTGTAGGTGGATTGGTGCTTCCTGGTGTCACCTGTCATACCTGGATGCTTCTGCTTGGGGGTAATCTGACAAGGCAAACAGCTGTTAGCTGATTCTGACCTTTTCTTGCCTGCCCTTTCCGCTCTTCTCCTCGCTATTTCTTCAAAGGCTGGTCACCAGCTGAGCCCTCAGTCCTTTCTCCTGCCTTGGCCCAGCTGCCCACGGCTAAGTCTGCTCTGGGTGTTTGACCAGGACTTCCATCCAGACACACTGATTGACACAGAACAGTGCACTTCCATCCTCAGTCTAGGGTGAAAATACCCAAGTCTTGCAAACGTCTTGGGACGCAGAGGAAGATGCAGAGATGCAGCCTGGTGGGCAAGTTTGGGCTCCCTTCCCACCCAGGGTGAATGGAGTGATGGTAAATAACACAACTACTCAAGATGCTCCAGAGCAGTGGATAGTTTCAAAAACTCCATCTCCCCTGTCCCCAGATGTGTGAGTGCTTTTTCCCTGTGATACTGTATTCCATGAACAGATCACCTTAAAGCAGCATATTTAGAGCTAACACATTTGACTTTGCTCTAGAACAGTTGGAAATAAAACCACTCAGACTAGGACACTTCCCAGACAGACTGCTGGAACTAAGAGTTATGAGGCAATTTAGGGAACAGTTCCTTTTGTTGCTCATTTTTAACTGATGCCTCACAGCTAAGGCTGTCTGTGCCATAATTTGGCCATGAGAACACAGGATCAGAAGATTCAATAAACACAAGTGCTGGGGCCAGGCTGGACAAAATGTGCAATGAGAAATGGTGCAAGAATTACCTGAGTCCCTTTTCCACTGGCAAGGAATCCTTGAAATATTGTCATGCTCTATCTGCATTCTCTGTGCACTCACTTCTCATGAAAGGGGCACAAAAGGCACCTTCGTCAACATCCATGAAAGGATTTCTTCATGGAGGAGGAATTTTCCATGTAAAAGTCACTTTTAGCAATGTTCTAAAGTTGCTGAGCAGCTGCAAGCCAGAGAATACAGACCGATGCCTGTACCTGTTATATTACATTGACAGTAAAATAATTTATTAAAGGTATCTTTTTCTTAGTTAAACTATTTCAACTTGATAATATCCCTGATAATTGTCCTAACAGAAAGTATTGCTTTTGGAAAGGTAAGAACAGAAGAGCAGATACAAAATGAATTTTGAAGTCTGGAAAAGTTACATTTGTACTTTGAGTTCTTGTGACCATCAATTACAGTTTTGACCATTTTATAGAATTTTGTTATTCCTATTTTTTAATTTTAAATAGTTTTTTAAAAAAGCACCTGGAAAGGCAGAAAAAGCAGTGTTCTTTCACCATGGGCATAGTTACTCTATTGGCATGTTCAGTGCTCTCTCATTTCTCTCTACTAACCATGCTCTGTATCCAAGAAGCTGCAAAACCAGTTATGTCCACAATATTTGCTTTCTATTAATAATTGAGATCTGAAGTTTACAAACTGTGGAAGAAAAGATGTCGAAGACATCCGCTGAAAGGAATACTTAGGGTTTCTGTAGAAATGTTCAATTTATAAATTCTAAACTCTAAACTTTGGAGTAGACAACCACACATCATTTTAAGAAAATATATATATAGGCAAAAGTGGGTTTGTTTAATGAGGTCTGAATTCACAAAATGAAAAAAAAAATATAACCCAAAAAACCCACCCCTGTCATCCTGTGGTCTGTGTTAGGTACTGAATTAAATTATTTGGTATAAACAACAACAAGGAGATGTTAGAGGTCAGAATTATGTTATGCTCTGATTAAACTAACAATTAGGCATGGAAAAGCAGCCACCTGTGGGGAGGACTGTAAATGGCTGTGATAACATCTCTCAGAGTCTTCTGCTTTGGTTTAGGCTGAGGCTGGTCGTCCTTAACGGGCTGAATTCAGCAGGGGAGAAGCCATTGTGTGGGTAAGGCCTATGCTGACACTTACCTGCAGGTTAATTATACAGTGACCCTTTGGGTCAACAGATACAGTTTGAACTCCCAGTTGCAGATTAGGCAGCAAAATAATAACACTGTGAGTATGGAACAAATGAGATAAGCTTGGTAGAAACTGCAAGGAACTGAGAAAACATCATTGTTCTTATGTTAATATGGAAGATGACTCTGTGGCTTTATCTTCTAGATTTTTTCACAGACTTGGTTTGTTTGTGATGATTTTTAACTCAATCTGTTATGTAAATGTTTTCCAGGGATTGTTTTCACAGGAAGGAAATCAAATTCACTTCTTTAGGCAGCTATCTAACTTCCCAGTCAGTGAAAGCCGTGGTTAAAAATGGCATCATATCAAAAGCTGTTGTTACGTGTGTGCTACCTGCAGCCTGGATGCAGCCAGATTTCTAATCTTTTGCAGAAAGTAGACTGTTTGATGGCAAAAATGGTAGAATTTTGAACACTTATATGAAGTTCATGTACAAAAGAAATGCTAATTACACTGCAAGGTAATTGGGTCATGAGACCTGTATTAGAATGGAGACATTGAGCGGAGAGATTTGAGTGACTAAGTACCACAAGCTGTGTAGTTGAACGTGCCAGCTCCTAAATGAAACGGCATCTGTGACTTATACAAAACCAATGCTGTAAATGAAATCATGGAAAGCAACCAAAAAAGGTATCTGATCAATGACTTTATTATTGTTTCAGTAATAATAACTGAGGTATTTCTGTTTCAACACACAGAGGCATAGACCTTTCCAACTGAAATATATTAGTGCACGCATTTAATTCCTTCAGCTCTAACTCAATTGAAAGCTGAAGATACCTGCTTCTAGAGTGAAGCCTGGTGAATTAGGCAACGCTGCTCTTTCATGTGATAGGTACTCTATTTTTCTCACTGACTTAGAGAAAAAACACTCCTCTAATTTAAGGACTTCTTTCTTTCCTGATTGATGGTCATCCCACAAACTGCCCAAAAAGCACTGCTATTTTGTGTCTGGAAGAGGGGAAGACTGCTTTTTATACGTTGATGATTATTTAGTGTTTTAAAAAATGCCTCTCTTCAGAGCCCTCCTTATGGGTCAGGCTCGGGAGTACTTGAATGACTTAGAAGTGGGATGCTAGGTATAAGCCCTACAAAGCTGAGACAGGCACCTGACTTCTTGATGACCTCCATCAAAGATGAGCTCTTGGACTGCCTTCACAGAAACTGTCTGATAGTCATAAAACCAGAGGAAGTTGATGGAAAACACCTAAGGCAGAAGTAGGCCTGAAACTCTGGTCCCCCACATGGCCTCATGGTCATGATTGTGGATGGTAAAGCCGAAGATTAAGATTTATACCATTAAACTCACCTCTTCTGTTTTGGCTCCTGAAAGTCAGTGGCACTCCCCACTCAGGAAGTGAGAGAAGAGTGGGTTGCCCCTTCTGTGGGGAGACCTGTTTCTGTTGGCAGTTCATAGGTTTTGCAGAGCAGATAGGGTTGCTCAGGTTTGGTCAGAAATAGAATCTGGGTGCGTGTGGTCCAAATCAACTCCTTCTGTCAGGCCGGAATAAAAAACGTGAGCAAAATTACTCAGATTTCATCATGTCATGGGTACAGTAAGATATATTGAAGTGAAAATTTCTGCAGAACTAGTTGTTTTTCTGCAGAACTGTATTTTGTTTCCTCCTTACCCTTCTTCAGTTGTCATGAATAAAAATGCCTGACCAGTGTGACTCATGTGCAATTCCTAATTTCAGGTTTGTAACATAAAAAGAGAAATGTCACAGAAGCATCTTTCTTAAATTGGATGTTTTTATTAATAACTAATGTTCAAGGGCTTTGTTGGTTTTCTGCTGATGGAAATGAAACCACATAAAAGTGTAATTTGTCCCTTAATACAGAGAAGAAAGAGGGAAAAAGACAAAGAAGTGCTCATAGTGTTCTGTGAAAGTAAAATTCCTTCTTCTTTCTACCAGATAAAACAAGTAAAACTATGTTCTTTTCAAAAACAGTTTAGTGGAAAAAAAGAGTTTTATATGTTTTACATGTATTTTTAAATACTTAAAGAAGTTTGCACAGTCTGGAATCTCAGCAGTGAGAAAAATCACTTTATCGGTGGACTTAGCAAGAGCAAAGGCCACATGAGGCAGACAGAAGCTGCGGAGGAAGCACAAGCATAGTCTGATGCACTCTAATGCCATTTTCTCTCCAGAGGTCTGTTAAAAATCCTTAGACTGAAGAGAGTTGTCATTACTGAATCTATCTACACTGCTATTTTTAACTGGAGTGAAACTTGTACAGATGATCTAGAGATGCTTAATTTTGCTGATACTGAACCTGTTTCATTAATATGCATGTTGACTGAATAACTAACTATGAACCTTCTAAAATGTGCTTCTAATCACATCAGCGTTAAATATTAACTAGAAAGCTGACTCTATCATTCAGTCACATTCTCATTTTCCCAGCTTATCATTACGTGTGTGTCGATAGAAGTAGTTACTTTTGCTGGTAATTTCATTTATCATAAGTAAACACATTTCTCATGGTTGTTACTTGCTTAGCAGAATGGAGCAGTACTTACACCAGGCAGCTGGGTGAAAGCAATGTTCAAGGGAGGACAGGTTTGGAGTGCAACTTCTAGTAAACATTTTGCCTCAGGGATTTTGTGCTATCTTTTCTCTCTCTTTTTCCTCTTCAGGGAATATTTGTCCTAGGATTGCCGTATGCTCTCCTCCACAGTGGATACAGTGGTCTACTTCTTATTGTCTTGGCTGCAGCGTTATGCTGTTACACAGGCACAATTCTAATTGCTTGCTTGTATGAAGAAAATGAAGATGGGCAACTGGTAAGGGTGAGAGACACGTACGAAGATATTGCAAATGCCTGCTGCAAAAAGCTGTCTCCCAGTCTAGGTGGCATAGTTGTCAATGTGACCCAAGTGGTGGAACTGATCATGACGTGTATTTTGTATCTGGTTGTTAGTGGGAACTTGCTGTCACATAGTTTTCCATATGTACCCGTGACTGAGAAAACTTGGTCTGTAATTGCATTTGTTACCCTCTTGCCTTGTGTATTTATCAGAACTCTCAAAATTGTTTCCAAGCTCAGCCAGCTTTGCTCTTTGGTTCATTTTGTTATCATCCTTGTAGTAATAACATACTGTCTCACGCAAATACATCAGTGGTCCTGGACAAAATTCAGACTCTCCCTCGAGTTTGAGGACTTCTTGGTGTCTGTGGGGGTGATCATTTTCAGTTACACTTCACAAATATTTCTTCCCACACTTGAAGGTAACATGAAAAACCCAGGGGAATTTAGGTGTATGCTAAACTGGACTCACTTTTTTGCCTGCATCTTGAAAACAACCTTCGCGCTGACTGCTTTCTTGACCTGGGGTGAAAAGACAAAGGAAGTTATTACTGACAACCTGCCATCATTTCTTGAAACCCTAGTGAATTTGTGTCTCTTAACCAAGGCTCTTCTTTCTTACCCTTTGCCCTTTTTTGCAGCCACAGAGATTGTGTATTCTTGTATTTCTAAAGGCAACCATTCCAATTACAGATCTCCACTACTTGCTCTGGCTGTAAGAGGCTCATTTCTCTTGTTAACTCTGTTGATGGCCATGTTCACACCACATTTTGCCCTGTTGATGGGTTTGTCAGGCAGTGTAACAGGTGCTGCTATGACTTTTCTTCTTCCGTCTCTCTTCCATTTAAAACTTAAATGGAAAAAACTGTCCTTCTTAGAGAAATGTGCAGATGTCTCTGTTTTTATTTTGGGCTTCCTTTGTAGCCTTGCAGGCATAGTTTGCTCAGTCAAAGGGCTGCTTGAAGTATTTGGAGGAGTGTAAAAGATTTCCAGAAAGACAAATAAGGATCAAATCTTATAAATGCTTTTACCCTGTTAATCACTATGTATGAGATTTTGTCACTAGGTAGAATTAAGTATATGCTTAAATGTTTGCAGATTCAAGTCTTTAAGTGGAAAATTATGTGGCTCTAAGCAAACTGGAAAATCACATTCATAGCCAAAAAGTACAAAATCAGGCCTCTTTAAAGCATTGAGAAGAAAGGTGTTGGAGATGGTCTAGCATGAAAATAACTGTAAGCAATCCTACAAGGTTCTACTCGTACATGACATGCACATCCTGAAATTACTACTGCAAATGATTCCACCAATTTAGCAGAATTCTTGATAAGGTTAGATACTGTTCAGTCTCAAAGCTATCAAAACTAGCTTACAAGATGTAACTTGGAGAGATCTATTATTGAAAATGGATGAAATATTATTTCACCTCATTGGCAGACTGCAGTTCAACATGTGAACAGAACGAATCAGTCAATTTTGGTTTTTATGTAAGACAAATTCTACTACTTGTTTTTTAAATGAATAGGCAAAAAGAGAGCTCAGTTTAGAACAGCTTTGAAAGCGTGCTTTTATCACAACTTCAAATGGGAATACAGTCAAAGTAAAAGGGGCATTCTAACAGTTCAAAGTCACGGAAAAGAGAATTTTTTCTGAAATAAGCTATAGCCAGTGACTGCAGCTTTTCTGCAAGTCTAACTCCTAAGATTCGTGTCTCTGCAATGCAGCTACTCTATTGGTTGGGTTACTAGAAGTCTCGCTGGTAGCATGAAAAAGTTAACATGCAGTTCACTTTCCCTCTTAGGCAGGAAATTTCTTTGATCTGTGTGTTTTATCTGATTCTATTAAAAGCTCAATGGAGTAAATCAAGTTCAATAAACAGACACACAGTTAACTTCCTGTACAATTTGGTAGATCTTTAGCTTTAAAAGATATTGGCTTAATAAAAAATCAGCATTGCAATGTATTTCACATTAGCGGTAAAACATTATGACAAGAAGCAATCTAATCAGAGTGCTCTAATGAATACATATTATCTTATAGTACTAAATCTCTGTTATAATACATAATTAAAGTAATTATTTCAAAGAAGAAAGTGAGTGTTTTTGTTATGAACAATTTCACACAACCTTGTACTGCGTCATATGGAGCAGTCTCTGCATGTCAACGTGAGACTGGGTGACAAAGAGCCCAGCAGTATCTGCTTAACTGAGCTATTTTTGCTATGTAGTGTCTCAGCATTAACACTTCTGTCCTGCGTGAGCAACAGTTGCCTCTCAAGGCTAATTTGCTGAATGATAAATAACATGCAACTAAACTAAAGGGAGGAGTTCTGGAAAGCCCTGTATGTCACCCTGTTCCTTCCTTCTCTGCTAATGTACACCTGTCATGTGGAATACTGATGAAAAGTTTATTAAAACAAATAACATTACTACTACATTATCAAGAAAACCGTAGAAGTAACTAGTGTCTTAGAATTTTATTACTTATTTGGTGCAATGGGTCAAATTCTGCACTCAAATCCACAACAATTTTAATGATATTTGATAAAATTTGTGCTGGAACAAATAAGAGACTTTTTATTTTTATGTAAAATGTCAAAAATACATTGCTCATTGAAAGAGCTGAAAGCTTATTATTACTTCTATGACACAGTCAGAAAGATATTATTACTTGGATGATATTAATCAAAGGATATCATTACTTTTTGTGTGGAGAAGCTTCACAGATAAACAAACACGCAGGAACAGTATTTGTTCTGTTTATCCTGTATAAATCTCTGAGGACAGAGGGAGTTGTCCAAAGAGTTTTGTAAAAATTCTTTCAGTTACTTTGCTTAAGAACTCTCCAAAAAAAAAAAAATCTCTTTTCCTATCTCCTACTTTTATTTAATGTGTTTTGTCTTTAACTCTTCGGAAAATCTTGGGATTGCCTTGGCGCATTTGCTGTTGGGAAAAGCTTGAAAACCAATATAAGCCATTTACTTTGTGGCAGTTTTAGGAATTCCCTAGATCATCACTGTGATTCAAAATTGGCTTAAGTTGCACTTTCTTCTCTTAGCCTTTTCAAGAAGTCAATGCTTTCAAGTCAAAGACGGTCATTCCCCACTTAATCATGCTCCCTCTTATGTAAGATCTTTCCTACAATGTTTCCTGCTTTATAAAATATGTACTATCATTGTCCTTATTTAATCATTTATGTAATTTCTGTTAACATCAAGGAACAGCAAGGGCTATGATTAACAAGTCAATACAACTGTAAATGCACAAAAGTGAAAGTCATCCAAGTGCAAGGCCTTGAGAAGTCACTTACAAAAGCCACTAGATTAAGAGAGAAAGCATAGTTCAAAACCTTTCGTGGCCAACACTCAGCAATTTTGACGTGTTGCCATTGTTGTGGGACACAGAAGATGTATGAGCTTTGCTTTAAAGCCATGCCCAGACATCTTGATGAGAAACTGCCTTCTGGGGTCACGTAAGTGAATCTCCCAATTTGGAAAGGCAGAGATGCATATATGCACCCTAAAGCCTGAATCTGGTGCTCAGCACATGATAAAGACAAATATTCATGATGTAAGGCTAACTCACTGGATTTCATTTCCTAAAACACACAATTGCATCTTTTTTAGATATAAACTTATTTCTGAACATTTCCCAATGGCAAAATTCTATTAGTAGGATACATATAATATTTGCATCTTTTCATATTATACATTAAAATGCCATCTATAGAATATGTTTAAAGAATCTGGAAAGGTGGTGTTACTATAAATTATGAACCAAGAGGATCTGCATTTATCTAAATAATGACTACTTGGAATTTTTGTCACTAAATTTATGCTACCAATCATTGGAATAACTGAAGCTAGGAAAGTAAAAGACTGACTAAGTATTAATGTATTATTTTGGCCACTCCTGGATTATTCATTGTAATATGATGGTGCTTTATCAAAATTAATTTGGAAAGCAAACAACCAAGAGTTCTGAACATGAAGAAAATGCTGCGGAACAAACAAATGCTGAAATAAAGCATTTTCGAACACTCTGCTTCATTTGTTCTGCCAGTAGAAGTATGAGTGAAGGAACCTGCTTCCTTTCAGCAGCAGCACAGGCATTGCCCAAAACGCTTCTCCCCATAGGGAACACCAAACACTGCATTCCTAATTCTGACAGTAGTCGTGCAGATTGAAGTCAATCCGATTACCCTAAAATTACAATATAGGCTCAGCTAAGTTATCTTAGGAACTTCAAGTGTTTATTTATGAAGGCTTTTCAAAGCTCAAATATGAAATTAGACCAAAAACCTGGCTCTGCTGACTCAGTGGGAGAACAATAATTTACTTATGGGGAACAATGCTCTAACCTCTGTAGTCCATTAACAATACTTAATTTGCTTTTACACCAAAGTTGGTCATCACTTTACTTCATCACTCTAGTTTATTTTCCGCATTATTCCACCTCTTCTCTTTTTCCAGCAGTGAGATAAAGATTTTTCCTGATGATGTTACTAAAATGTTACAGAGATGTCAGAAGAGCTATTGAAAAAATTCTTGAGGCTAACACTCTTTCATTAACTCTTCATCCTTGATTGCTCACTTTATTTTTATTTTGTGAATTCTGAGCTACATGTACAAAATGCACGTCATGGTAACTAGTTACTCTGAAGAAGTGATTGTATAAAAATGGAACAAATAAGATGTCCCGCAAATGCTTCATTAAGTCAAACTACAATTTTCAGTGCTTCTTTTCAGAACTACCACATTTTAAAACTGATAGCCGATTTCTGGAAATCATTTATCCAGTTCTTCTGCATTATTAATAATTATCTGGATGATAAATTGGTCTTAGAAAATATTCATCTTCTAAAATGGAGTAGAAAAGGAAATATAGCTCAAAAATATTTCTGTAGTATTCTGAGATTTAGTTGTCCCAAGAGTTCATATGGGATATAAAATGTTAGAAAATTTATCGTTCTTCGGTTGCTGACAATGAAGGTAGAAATACACGGTCTAAAAATCCACCTAAATATTTTTGTTCTCAGCATAAATATTTGTCAAGCTGTTGACAAACTGAAGTTAACTTCTTCATTCTTCCTCAGCGTCATTACCTTTATGTGGTCACCCCTCGGATGTCTAATGCATTTGTCTTCACACTGCCTCTTAGAGGGGTGAGAGTCCTAAGATCTTAATTTTACAGTTTTGAAATGAATACTCAGAGCAGAGATGAACCCAAGAGGGAATCCCAAGGAATCTCTAGGTTAATACTTGTTATTGTACCATGCCTTCGTGGTGATCTCGACAGTCAACGTCTCTTTTTTCCTTTTTCTCTTATTCATCCTCTGTCAGTTTGTGCCAGGATAACTGAAGGTATATAGCACAGCAAGCAGCCCATTATGCAGCATAAATATTTAACTGAAAGCTGCCTTTCTCCTTTATTTTTTTTTCTTTTAAGCTAGAAACATAAAATTAAATAGTTAAATATTATATGTAGAGGGATGCAGCACATGGGAGACAAATTAAAGACAGAATAAATTCAGCACAAAAAGCAAAAGGGGAGGTGAGGGAAAAATGTGGTGAGAGACTGGAAGAGGAGAACTGGAAACTGGCAAAAGTTTGAGAAGTAAAAAGGAAAAAATACATTACAGAAATTAAAAAGCTCGGGAGGAGAGAAGGGAAAGGCAAAGTGGGAGAATTCATTTAATGTATGAGTTAATATCATCTATAAACATTTTCTGCAGTTTTGCACAAGCAGTAATTCAAGTTATTCCAGTTAATATAAGTTGATATATTCTATGTGTGAACAGTTTTCCTTTGTTTCACTTCCCCAAACCTCTCATGAATTCAAAACATTTAAAATAAAAACATTCTCATCTGTGTGGAATTACATTTATATTTAATGTTTTCTGTTACCGAAAGGAATTTGAAAACCTGCTAAATAAATAGTATTATAAACAAATCCTCTTTCTCTGTGTGTCTTTCTCTATTCCTTTTCTTGACCTGTACTACAGCAATGATTCAGAGACATGCACCGCTTCTAAGCAGTTATTGCCTTGCAGCCCCGAAGCCAGTGAAAAAAAAGGTCTTAAAATGGGTAAAATTTTTTCCTCAATGACCACCACAGAGGCTCTTTTGCACGTTGGGCCAGAAACAAAGCTAATACCCCTGCAGAATTCCCTGTCTGGAAATGGCTTAGATCGATTTATGTGCCTGGTAGCAAACGCCAGTGAGGTGGGAGTTGGGAAAAGCTAACGCTGTGATGGCATTGTACTGTACCCCTGTTGCTCCTTGGGTGACTCAACATGTAAAATGGCACATTGTACCAGCATATAAAATAAAGCATCCTTGTCAGCTCCTTCATGCTCGCAATAGGATCTAATTAGACAGTTCCCCCAAAATCAGGAATGTGTGGGAGCAAGATCCAGCTCCCTCCAGAGAGTTTGTAATAGACCAGCGGGAGGTCAGGCTGCCTTTGGATGCAACATGACTACTGATCCAAATTCTGCACGGATGCTTCAAAGCAAAGTTTTTGCTCCTGCATTAAGAGAAGTTTTGCTATATGCCTTCTGTGCTAAGCTAAAGTGCTAACGATAGCACAAAGAATTATAAGAAATAAAGGATTTATTAGTAGCTAATCAAATAAATAAATGGGAAAGAGGATGGAATAATGGCCTTGAGGAACAGATTAGAGAGTGACTGGAGAAACAAAGAAGGGGAAGAAAAGACTGAGTGCAGTAGAAATTAAATTGAAAGGCATAAGGTTAATCTTAATTTCACTCGGTGCAAAATTGAGCATAATTTAAATCATAGGTAAAATTTAAGGATTTCATCAAGGTTATCTTTTAGCCTGATCTTTTGCCTTTGTGATAGATTCAAAAGGAACTGTGTTCAATAATTGATGTTCTTGTGTCATGGGCTACCATCTACAGTGCTATTTTACTCTTCCTACACCAGGCTCTTGACACCCATGAAATTGTTCCTACTCAAGGTGGAAAACAAAGCAAAAAACAAAACAAAAAAGACAAGAAAAGTAATGATTAGCAATGAATGCTGAGCGTAGCCTATCTTAGGCCAGGAGCCCAGAGAACATGGGATGTAGAGCTAAGTCAACAGGTGGCCATATTGTTAGCACTTTAGCAATGATAATAATTTGCAATAATAATGTAATGAGCAAAGATGGGGTGAAGGCAGAAGGATTAAAGGAGAGCACTCAGCATACATAAGCCATGCTACATCTACCAAATTCCCAGTGCAGCTGCTTCAGGGATGCTAAGCCTCCTGCAGACAGCTGCATCCCCCTGTTGCCATCTGTGGCTTGCATCTCTGGTGCTACTACTGCTGACAACTTGCACAGTTGCAAAGGCCTAACCCTCCATCAGCAGAAAATATCTGCTCCCACACCTTCTCGCAGGGACCGTGGGTGCCACCTGATCCATAGGATACAAGGGCTTTCCTGAGATTTAATCAGCTGTTAACTAATCCTAAGAGTGATGGCTAGAGAGAGGAATGTCTTGCCAGCTGAGACGTCAGATGGGAACATAGGGTAGGCATTAAGTTATCAGTTTTATTAGACAACACTAATCTTATTGGTGCAGACTTGCTAATTACACTTCAGGAGAAAGTTTTATTACAAATGGTCTGATAGGAATCTGAAATGGGTCAAATTTTAAACATTGGTCAATATAAAAGAATCCACATCAAAGTGGGTCAACTGACTTCCAAAAGACTTCCAAATGAACATGGTGAAATAGATCAGAAACAGATGACTTATAAACACATCTTCCCTTCCATCAGTCTTGCCCTCAGTCCCTTAGGACTTGCAGTCAGAGACTTGCTGTGCCACTGCTTCCCCTTGCTCCCCAGAAAAAGACTTTCCCATCACAGTTAAGGCCCAGTGTGACGTCTGTTCCCTGTTCTTCTTGAATAGACCCTCATTCTCCACTTTTTGTGGATGTGCTCTTTGTCCCTGCCTCTCTCTCTTGCACATCACAAGCAACTTGCTTCTGTGCATATTCAGCACCCTTCAGGAACCAAACCACTTCCCTAAACCTCCACAGACTGCTCTTGGCCTGGCGTAGCAGCCAGGGCAAGGGAAACATAAGCAGGCAGCCTTCTTTCCTAGATCAGTGGTGCTGGTTCAATGTGCTGCTTTTACATGATAATCCACAAGCAGGTACATAACTCATGGGCTGGCTAACACAGTTGGTCATTTGAATTTAAAAAAAAAAAAAAAAAATTCTCCCATAGTTTCTCTAATTGTATCGGTCACATGCCTTGCTGTGGTGGGCCCAATCATGATCCTCTAGAAATGGAAGTCATGCAAAACAAGGTACTGCCAAATAAAATATATCTTCTTTACTTACTGTGGGTAAACCCACAATCTGAGCTTGGTAGTTTACATGTCACAGTGACTCTGTGCATGAAACGTGTGAGACCATCAGGCCCTAAAATACCAATTCAAATCAGTTAAGCATTTTGCTCTCAAAATCTGTTACCCAATCAAATAAAAATTTAAAAATCAGCATCATGGAGGTCTCATTATTAATCTTGCCGTAAATACAGCCGTACAGAGAGAGTTTCAGGCCGGAGTGTAGTGTATCAATTGGGTCTGGAGTACAGCAGAGCTGTTTTCAGAGCCCCGGAGCATCACCAAACAGGACAAGAGGGCACAAATTGCAGGAGTTTTGAGAGTCGTTAAGCCCACAGATTTCAAAGTGTGAAGGGCTGGATCAGAAGTCCTAAAGAAGTCTTATACTCCTAGGATGGACAACATGAGCAGCTCTGAAGGACACTTCTTAAATAAATGTCTAATGCAAAGCATTATCCCTGATTGTTTTCCATCCAGGATTAACTTAAAGATCCAACACCTCAATTATGCCTCAAGGCTACAATCTAAGACTTACTTGCAGGCCTAACCTGTTTATGTCCCTGGGAACAAAAGGCTGACCTTGATTTTCAATGACGCTTCTATTCCAACTCCAGAAATTGGAAATGTGTTTATTTGACACGACCCTCAGCTGAAGCAAATGCAACACCTTACTTGCTGTTCAGCTTTTCTGTCAATGCAGCATTTTAGCCTAAGGCCTGATTAGGATTCTTTTAGGGTGATTGGACATGATAAGCTCCTGGAATAGTGCTAAGCCAGTGTAATTGGAAGAGGTCTTAGAAGAGATCCAACCTCTTAATGACATATGGTCAAAAGGTTACTTTGAAAACCAAGACGTCTTTCTGACTCCATTTTTCAGGTCTGCAATTTCTTCTGGACGGAACCTGGGAATGTGGTTCTGAGACTTTCTTCTAAAGATAGAATAAAGGAAGCAAGGCTCTTGAATGCTTACTTTGTATGAAAGAGCAGTGTATTGGAGCACTGTATTTTACTGCTTAATGTTATTAAAACCACTGATAAAAGATTGCTTTATATCAATTGTTAATTTCTAACACATAATATATTATATATATGAACCACAATTTCATTTACCATTGAACTGAAACAATCTTAGAATATATAAGATAAAGCGCAGAATAAAATCGGATAAGACAAAATAGGTTAAGAAAAAATAATTTTATATCTTCCTGAAAACAGATACCATTGATATTGCAGGGAGAAGCAGTTGTAAATGAGAATTACTAATATTGATCACATTTAAAGGTATGATTTAATCACAATATGATCAGAATCTCGATTTTATGCAAGAAAGGCTGTGTACAGCATCATCTATTTAGAAATTATAGACTTAAGTTATGTTTATTTCACTGCAGATTTCTCCCCCAAATTAAATAGCAGAAGCAGAGAGCTCTGGAGGGAGATAGGTACAACAAATCCATAAACCAAGACAGAGGTCTTTGAGAAAATATGGAGTTTCCCTGACTACAGTATAAATCATAATATTTGAAAACCTTAGCTCTATGGAAAAATACTATTGCATTTCATTTCATATAAGAAGCCTATATTATATTCTCCTTTAAAGCTCTTGACAAAAACAGTTGACAAAATCATCCAGAGCTGTTTTATGATGCAGACTACTGTATGAAAGGCAAAACAGAGAGCAATCTGCTGTTTTAATTACATGCTCGAAGCAAATGCAATATCTGCAGCTTTAATAAACATTGACCCTTTAACTGAACGTGCCCTACAAACACATTAATGCCCATCTGGGAAATAATCCAATGAAATAATCCAATCATACCAACAGAGAACGACTGTTAGATTGGCAAGTGAGGGCTCATACACTTTGGTCAGTAGCTGGATGTTCTCCATTACCCTGTTGCCAGAGCTAATAGAATTCCATGGAATTCTTCGTCTTTATAAGCAACTTGAAAATCCAGTTGACTTGAAATGAGTCAAACCACTACCATGGTGAAATAAAGCCCTCTTAGGTTACACAAATATTAGTTGGCAGAAAAAAAAAATCTAAACTCAATTTCTCTTTGCTAGCTTCACCCCTTGCTTCACAGAGGTGCTTTTTTTTCCCCAGAAAAAGAGAGCTGATGTTGCTATTGTTGGCCTCCTTAAGTCTGTTGTATGCGGGCTGTGGTACAGAGAAAAAAATTAATTCAACTGAGGAGACTGTTCAGAAAATTGATTGAATCCGGAAAATCTCCCAGCTGCCTGGAAGGACCCAGTTTCAGTCTCAGAAACAAAGGCTACCTGCTTATCACCTTTGAGACTCAGAAAACATGATGTGCAACAAGTAGAAAGGAAGATTTTCTCCCCGTTACCACGGCGATATTTACTGCCACCAGTTATGCCTAAATTACAATGAAAGTTTCAAAACTTCCCAATTTTGATGTTACAATGGCTAACAAAGTCATAGAACTGGCTAGTGTCTCACAGCTAGGTAAAATCTCTCTGAACTAGTGAGGTCCAGCCAACCGATATTGATTATTATATTAATTTAGAGCCACTGCATTCTGATAGTTATCAGGAAATTTTGAAGTGTGGAGAAGGAGTTACATTGCTGGAAAGATACATCTGCTGGCATAAATACAAAGCTGGCAAAAAAGATAAAAAAGAGGTAAGTGACTGGCTCAAGACTGGAGAAAGCAAGCTTCTCTTCTTCTGTTCTCTTCTTCTGTTCTTCTTCTTCTCTTCTTCAAGCTTCTGTTTCCTGCCCAGATGTTCTATTCATTCTGCCTAAAATGTTATGATTTTAAATTGTATGTATAGGTCCCTACCTGTTGGTCAATGCAACAGGTTTTTTTTAAAAATTGGTTGTCTGCACAGGAAAAAAGTGAGATCAGACTCCAACTATTTGATTCATAGCAATTTGGGGCTACTAGCAAAGTTTCCATTCATGTTAAGCTCTTCGTTTCTTTGAATGTTGATTCTAGACACCAAGAAAGCATTTAGTTAATTCCTCTAAGGTCTTGAGCAACCAGCAGAAGGTAATAGCTTGTATTCATTTCTAACCTTAAAAAGCAAGGGTTTTCATGGAAGTCAAGCACTCATTGGCAAAGTGCAAAGTGTAAAGGAGTACTTTATTCCTACTACCTTCATCAGAAACTCTGGAAAATGGCCACACTGAAGACGTAAGACCCTCTTTTCAATTAAAAATTCTAATTTGGCAACAGAGTTGCACTGATAAATCAATTTTCTGTTGGAATTTGTAACTGTGTAATGTTTACAGTTACTAAGCGTTAAAGGATGCCTAATTTTGCTGTGTGTTTAAAAATGAAGCAACTACAGGAAAGCTTTAAAATTTTTTACTTCTTTTTATTTTTCACCCTCACTCAGACGATCCCTTAAGGATATTTTTGAATATTTTATTTTTGCACCATCCTGATTATACAGAATTTCACACACAACTTCCTTGGAGGAACACTGTTGTGTGAAATTACTAAAAATCAGTAATTTATTATTTCAGACGAACTTTTTTTTTCATTTCCTCAGGATCTGATGAAGTAGTTTGCCTTCTTGGGAGACCAAATATTAGCAGTAGCCATGCCACTCTCTTCATACCTGAAACCTAGCCACATTTATGCCTAAGACAAACAGAAGGTAGATTCTGACTGAGAGTCTGCACACAAAACCGGGCACAAGAGACTTCAGAAATTAACCTTGATAGCCCGTATAATCTTGTATGAGACATTCCCATGCAAATGAGATACTGCAACTACAGCTCACAGTATGAGATCAGAAGTCCATCCACAAGTGTAACACCTCTCTGTCAGTGACCAAATGCAGATATCTTGATGATGGTGTACAAACAAAGCCAGAATATGCCAACACTTCTCCACAATACTTTTTCAATCTCCAGTGGTTAGTGGTTCAGCAAATTCCTGAAGGAGAGATATTATCTGTATTCATGTATTATCTGGTGAATTTTTCTTCTGTTAATTAGCTTTCTGAACAGCTGTACAATTTTAATATCAAAACATCCTGTGGGAAAGAGTTCCACAGTATAACTAATTTTGTTAATTTTCAATGTACATCTCAAAAATATCATTTGAACTCTCACTTGCTTTTGTAGCAAAAAAAATATTATTGACTGTCTTGTCCAGGCCATGCTGGCTGTACAAAATTAAGTTGTCTCTCCCTGGCTGAACATTCCTAAACAATTCAGTTGCTCCTGTTATGGAAACTATTTAATCTCTGATCACTGCTATTGTCCTTCCTTGAACCTTTTTTCTAGCTCTGCCCTGTCCCTTCTGGGCATGAGAGATAGGAGGGAAGACCAGAAATCTAACATGGTGTTTTAGAAGTGGACATAACCTGACATGCTGTTTTGTTCTCTATTTGCGTAGTAATAATTTCCTGCTCTTTTATTGGTAGCATTGCTCCTGCTGTGGTGGCCCAAGGACATATGAAAGCAAGCAGCTTGGAAATGGAGGCAATATGTTTATCAGAACAAATGAAAAAAAACGGAAACTTTTGGCATGTGTTTCACAAAAGGGATCATATGCTGAAGAACAAGTGTAATACCTAAAAATTGTTTTATTTTGTACTTGCTTTTTTGACTTTTACTGAACATAAAACTGACATTTTCACAGAATTATGTGTTACATATCCAAGACCTTTTTTTTGTCGAGCTGCAGCAGGAAGTACAGAGTTTATGACCCTATATATAAGTTAGGATTATTTTTTCCATTTTTTGTGTTACTTCACAGAAATCAAAACCATAGAATGATAGAATCATAAAATATGCTGAGTTGAAAGGGACATCAGGATCATTGAATGCAACTCCTGGCCCTGCACAGGACACTCCAAGAGTCACGTCATGTTCCTGAGGGCATTGTCCAAATGTTTCCTGAACCCAGACAGGCTTGGTGCTGTCCCCACCTCCCTGGGGAGCCTGTTCCAGTGCCCAACCACCCTCTGGATGGAAAACCTTTTTCTGATATCCACCCTAAACCTCCCTCTACTCAGCTTCATGCCATTTTCTCATGTCCTGTCACTGGGCACCAGAGAGAAGATGTGCCTGCCCCTCTTCTTCCCATCACAGGGATGTTGAAGACCACAGTGAGGTCTTCCCTCTCCTCCAGGCTGAACAGACCAAGTGACCTCAGTGCGATTTCCTTTCCACCTTACACCATTCTTGTGGCTCTCCTTTGGACTCTGTTAATGTCTTTTTATTGTGGCACCCAAAACTGCCCCCAGCACTCGAGGTGAGGCCGCCCCAGTGCAGAGCAGAGCGGGACAATCCCCTCCCTTGCCCGGCTGGCGATGCTGTGCCTGATGCCCCCCAGGACAGGGTTGACCCTCCTGGCTGCCAGGGCACTGCTGAGCCATGTTCGACTTGCCATTGACCAGGACCCCCAGGTCCCTTTCCACTGGGCTGTTCTCGAGCCCCTCATTCCCCAGTCTACACACACAAGCAGGGTTACCCCATCCCAGGTGCAGAATCCAGCACTTGCCCTCGCCAAACTTCAAATAGTTGATGACTGCCCATCTCGCTAATTTGTCAAAGTTTCTCTGCAGGGTCTTTCTGCCTTCGAGGAAGTCGACAGCTCCTCACAATTTAGTGTGCTCAGCAAACTTACTTAGTATTCCTTTGAGAATAACTGGTCTGCAATCTCAGAATCCCGAACTGAAATGATTGCAAAAAGTTACTGTCGGAGTCGCCATCTTCCGAATCTTTCGTGTAGAGGTAGTTTTCAGGAATATAGTAGTTCAGCTATATTTCATCCTCGGTTTCCTTTAGATCTCCTGGGTAAATACCATATGGTCCTGGCAGTTTGCTCCCCGGGGGAAAGTGTAGTGCTGACTTGCCAGCTGGGGTTAAACCACCGCAATTTGTTTTACAACCTTCTCCACAGACAGTTCAGTTTAAAAGAGATTCTCAGACTCGTCCTAGTAAAGGTGACTTCTGGAGTGTGAATTTCTTAGATCTTCCTCGCTGAGGAAACATGCAAGAATCCCTTTGGATTTTCTGCTGTAACTCCTCCTCTCATTGACATGTCAATTGACCTTAATGACTCCAAGGGAGGCTCCCCACGCCGCAGGGCTTTGAGGAAGAGTTTGCTTTTAGTTTTAGGTATTTGGCAAGTAGTCCCTAAAACATTCGTTGCTGGCCTGTGATTTGTGTCATTATGTTTAATTTGCCACTTTTCAGGTTTTCTTCCCTTTCGCTTGCTTCGACATGCTTCCGTTTTATGAAGGATATCTTCTTACCTTTTTCAGTATTTCTTTTACTCGTTTTCTGTCCAAATCAAGACTGTAAAACTACATACTTGGGCAAAAAAAACCAGAGAAGTGCCTTTAGTATATAATTCTTTTTTAAAAATCGCCCCTCCCAAACACATAACTGTTTCTTTCATTGTCTTTCTTTTCTTTACTATTTTTTAAAGACTCTTTTATTAGTTGATCAGTTGTTTTCCTTTTTTGCCATGTCATATTCTCACAGTCATTTCGTTTATTTTTCTGCTCATTCTTTCCTGCCCTCTGAAAATTTCCTGCTCATAATTTGGTATAAATTGCTGCATTTCTTTACTTTTTGACTTTTTTATTTTCAGTTGGCTAGAACCTATGGAGCACATTTTTAGGTTCAGCTATGTCACATGCTGACTGAAAATGCTTAAAGTCAGATAATTGTGTTTAACATGCAACCATTAATGCACCGGAAACAGAATGTGTCATGTGAGCAAGAATTTTTCTGAGCTGCTGCACAGAGTTAAAGTATATGCTGCGACCTACACACTTAAATGAAAATCAATAGATAGCTATGAAATGAAAATACCTCAGGGAGATTCAGATTCTACGGAGAGCATTCTCTTGGGGGGTGCAAACTTTTCAGACACGAGCAAAAGCCATTGATTGAGAGCTGAAGACAAACAGAGTTCCAAAAGCTCCCTTAGGAGGCTTATTCTGTCCTGTATCCTTAGCACCCTACAGATAAGCATCAGGCGAGTTTAATGTTTTCCTTCGATTGGCTTAGCCACAGAGAAGAATTGCTGTCCTGAGAATACATGTATGAAATGCCCAGCCTAAGATGACTCACATACTTAGAAGACCTATAGATCTTGCCTTTATCAGAGACACAGAAAACAAATTTTCAAAGGATGGAGTGTCTGAGATGACTGATGTAATGAATTGCCTAATCAATTGTCTGCTAAAGGACAAGGCAATTTCCTGTCTAGACTATATTGTAAAAGTGCTTGATACTAATTTTCAGCAAGCAAAAGAATAGCTGTCTGTGACTATTTTCTGTTCACACAAAGCCTGCAGAAAACGCTGCAAGTTTTTAAAAGTAATACTGAACCGACTAAAAGGCAGGATACACAATAAAACATAACATCCTGCTCTCCTCAGTGTTTCTGTTGAGAGCAGGCAGTGTTTATTTCCGACTTATCAATTGAAAAAATTGTGATACTAAAGCCAAACTTGCCTCAGGTCCTCTCTTACAATCTCAAGGCTGCATGACTGAATTGTGATACTCTCCTATTTGTTATATCAAATTAATAGAACTCTTTGTGAAATAAAATGCTTTTTGAAAGTAAAGGTATCATAATTTGACTGATAGGTTGCTTCCCCTGCTCAGCCATTGTTGTCTCTGTTATTAAACTACAATTCAAAGGACAAAATAAAACATTTTTTTTTTGTTTCTGAACTGGATTTGTTTCATTAAATATACTATTACTTTGCAAACAATTTCATTTCTTTGATTATTTGTCACACACTTGTTGCCACTATCTATGTTCTACTGGGTACTTGTTATATCTCTGTTACAGGAGAATCACCTCTTTAATGGTGGTGTTAATAGCTCCTTGCAACAATTAATTCTTGAATTGCAGCACTTCCATGTGTCTTTATAAATATATTCAGCTAATGGCATAACTGAAAAAAAAAAAGGCTTTGAAACTACAAAGGTGACTTAGGAGCACTGTAGTCTTGCTTAAGGACGTGCGGACTTGTAGTGGTTTCACAATACTTCATTCTGACATCAGGAGCTTATTTCCATCTATCAATACAATGCAAGAAGAAAATTTTCAGAGGAAAAGCCAAAAGAGAAATATTTGCCATCAATTCAGGGCTGAAATACTGAATGGTATAAATGCTCTGAAACTTTTAAATGTTGAGAGGACCCAATAAATAGAAGTAGATGCTAAATGCTTTTCAAATTAATCACACTAAAAAGTAGGTGGGAGTTTTTTGGGGGGTGGGGAGGAATGGGTATTGGGTTGGTTTTCTGGAGAATTTTTTAATAAAAACACAGAGACATAAACAACCTAGGCTGGAAGGGGCATGTGGGGTTTGTCTTGTCCAGTCTCCTGCTCAAAGCAGATACAACTCAGAAGTCAAGTACAAAGTGGATTTGCCTTTGTCTTCTCTGCATCCTGAGGCTGAGGTACTCAGATCTTCATTGCATCTGCCCTTCTGGCCTCCCAGCTCAGTCCCCTGAAGGCAGAGTCTGGGGCAGTGAAACACTGAGCTGAGCTGTGGATCATTAATGGAGGCAGAAGGATCAGACAGGATGGCAGATCCCATACACTGCTGCAGTCCTGGGTACCACAACCTTTGTCTCAGGAGCCAAGGAAACCTTCTCCAGAGCTGCCTCTGTGCTGGACATCCTCAAGCACAAGGTGGTAACAAGGTCATTTCACTGTCCTAGGGATCTTTTCTTCTAGCATATTACTTAGCACGGTTTTGGATATCCTTCGATAAGTGAACTTCATGCGAGATAAACCAATAGGTTTATAATTTCTGAGCTGCATTCCCATAGGAGGTTTCTTTTTGGTGATTCAGTAGGTTGTACATTTCAGCTTGTATTTCCTTGCCTTTTCAATAGTTTAGTTTCACAATTACAAAAAAAGGAATTTCCACATCATTGTAGGACCAGGAAAAGAAAAGAAAATAGAAAGAAAAGGTCACTTGTTCACAAAGGTTTTGAAATCCTATCCTGAAATTATAGTTATTGCTATGGCCCTACTGAAAATCTGAAAGAGTTTTGCATCACAAAATGTGGAGCTATTTGAGTTAGTCTGTAGACACTAGAGTATATAAAGCATTTTAAATGCCTGAGATAGAAACGGTAACATGCTTAACAGTATTGAGCACATTTTTGGCACTAAACAAGTACAGATCTTATTCCTGACATATTTAATCAGTCCTATTCAGAAAAAAAAAAAAAAGCTTTAGAAATAACTGTGCTGGAATAAAAAATGTGTATGGACTTCAGTTTGTAAGCCTGTGTTAATGAAAAGATTAAATGTCCGCTCCGGAGTCATTGGGAATACTAGGACAAAGCTGTAAGACAGGTACCTCTCTACTATCTCAGCACAAGCAAAGAAGGTGGATTTCTGACTGTAAAAGTATTTTCAGCAGCTCGAAAGATCAAGTTAAAAGAGTATCTGAGATTTTTCAAACTTAGTTACTATGTTTTATGATGACAGAAGGAGTAACATAGGCTGTCAGCATACATCTCGAAATTAAATCTGCATGCTATGTAAAATAATACTCTTCCATTTCCATGGCACTACTGTGGACTTCCTGAAATGAGATACGAAGGAATAGCACAGTTAATCATATTCTGATGTCAGAATATGATTAACTTCTTTTTCAGAAGAAGAGGAGAGTTTAAGAATCAAACTTTCAACACCACTTTCCTAGTGAAAATTGTTTCCCAGTTATAACCTTCCTGTAAAAGAGTCAGATCACACTGAAGAAGCATCTATACACACCCTGTCCTTGTATCACAGGTGCAGGAGCAGTGGTTGCTTAGTGCCAGAATGAGTGTGACTGCAAGTACCTGTGGAGCTAAAGCCGAGCTATGGTCAACTAGTACAGCTCAGATTTCTACCCATCTTCAGGCCAAATATAATTCAAGGGAAATTAATTTCAAATTTTAGAGTTTATCTGCTTACAAGTCTCTCAAATATTATGTCAAAGTGCCTGCCTACTAATGCAGGGGTGACACAGCCATTTTAAAATGTGTGCAAGGACACACTACACACACTGAACGGTGGCAGAGGTGTTAAAAATATGGTGTTATGTACCCAGTAGGCAATTTGATTGGCAAGTCAGTACCAGTGACATCTTTGCATCTAACACATCCACACCCTGACTGGGCTTGGAGGCAGTCTGAGGGCAGCTCCAGCATTCCAGTGGCAATGGTATATTTCGCAGGTTATGACCATAAGAAAAGGTTACATTCTCCTTTGTCTTGTGCCTTATGCAGTCATTTAAATCTGATGTCAGCAGCACAAACATGAATCAGAACAGCGGTGGTGCAAGTCCACACAGTTACACCGGAGCTGGGCAGTGGGTGAGTTTACATCAGCTGAATCACATCAGGAGGTTGCCTCCTCTTCCTCTCCAGGTGCTTGGTCCCAACCCCTTGACTCTCCCAGCAGCATGCTGGTACAAGGACTTCTTCAGCCATTCACAGATCCAGCACAGATTCCAACTGAAAAAACTGGCCTTTGATGCTGGGGTGGGATATTTGTTTTAATCCAGGTCAGTTCCCCATACAGTTCCCATGCAGAGCTGTGCAGACCCGAGAGTTGGCACAGGAGCTGAGGCAGCAGCACTGCTGCTGACATCAAATCACCGCCTGAGGGACAGTGTCTTGTTCCAGCAAAAGGTGCGTCTGATAGCCAAATACCAATTACAGAAAAACCTGTCAAAACTGGAATTACACATGACATTTCCTGTAACAGCAGAGAAAATTACTGGAATCCCTCATCTCAGGCAGTAGTTATGTGGCTGGTATCATCGGACTCCACACCTCCAGGCTGGCATCACTGAACTTACATCCACGGGTGGAAGTCTTGTAAAACTGCCTTAGGAGAATAGGCATGCATGCACACATCACACACACGCACACGCACACACACACACGCTTTCCACAAAAAAAACTATACAAAACCTCTTTGAAGTCTGTGAGGCTCTATAAAAATGTTGGCAAAATGTTTCAAAATAAGCCTCAGTCCCTTTAGCCTTTGCATTCTAACTGGCTGGTTGCAAATTTTTAGATTGCTAAAGGAGGAAAAGTATAGCAATTTTTGTTGCCAAAGACCAGTGCAATGATCACACTTGACTGCCATTTCCCTGACTGCATCGTGTTTCATATCCTCTCTGCATGAAACAGTAGCAGCACATTAGGTATATTACAACAATATCTGCCTTCAGTAAGAGGGAATATGCTCTTGTATCGCACAGGAAAAGTCTATGAATGAAGCTGATATAATTAACATGCAGTTTGAAGACAATAATTATTAAATAAATAAAAACAGAAACTAAAGAGTAACCAGTGCATTACTGTGTATACAGATTTTTTCAGCCATCGGTATCCATTTTATTCTGGACTCTTTATTTTTCTCTTCTATGTTAGCACAGTTCTGTGTCTTTTCCAGACACAAAGCTATATGCAGACATGTACATTTCATCCTGATGCCAGTATAGATGATACTAGATGATACCAGTATAGATAGAAGGAGATGATATCTCTGGACCAGATCAGAAGCTGAAGGAAATTGGCTTCAGTGTATCCCTGACAGTTTATACCAGCTGAGAAACAAGATTGCTCTCTCTATGTGAAATGGAGTTTCAAAGACACATCAGAGCACTTTTATAAAATGGCCTCAGTTTCTTCAGCAAAGAATTATCTTTATACTCCCCATCTATCCAATAGGTGGTTTTCTACTTTTTCTTTCATTTATCCTAACAGTTAGTTCTGTTGATCTTTTTCTCTTCTATTTTTTGTGGTATGAAGTTGAATTTGACTTGGCACGTTAGAGTTTGTTTGGGCACTTAGAAATAGACATAAAAATTTATTTAGGCCTCTGCAAATAAAACACATGTACCCGGACTGTACACACATACTCCCTATAGCCTACAGGATCATTATACACTCCAAATGGTTATTAAGAACTGTCATACATTGAACATGGAATTACTTAAACACCAAACTCCCCTGAATATCTGAAACACTCACCTCTCTAATGTTCAGGATCTAACCAGGACTCAGTCTCAAAATCTCCACCTGATGAAGCACTTACTCATAGGGTTTTTTAAATAACTCATTCTCTCAGGAAATGGACACATTTGATTCAACACCTCCTCAGTCAGAGTTTTCAGACCTCCATCTCTCACCACTCAGGGAAACATTCTGACCAGGACAGAGAGCCTGGAGGGTGCAGCTATGATGGCTGTGTGTCCCCTGCACTGCTGATGGAAGTGGGGCACTGTGCAAAGGGGTGATTGTTTCCTCTGGGGCTGGAGCACATTCCTCCGCAGCTGAGAGGTAAAGACATGCAGCGGCAGGAGAGGATCCAGGGGAGATTCCTCCTGTCTGAATCAGTGATTCTGCATTTTGTGGGAGACTCCCAGCCTGCCAGAGCTGCCTTAAGGCAGCCTCTGACCTGGAGCCTGGCACACTCTGCATGGCACAGATCATGGATGCTCCAGAGCAGACATAAAGGACTCCACACTATTTCCAGCTCTAACACAAGCACAGAAAGGCACATTACATCACATACCTTAAAGACTAGGATGCAGTCTGCACGGGAATTTTTCTGAAACAAGGTTTTGAACTCTAACTTTCTCATTTGAGTTTCATTCACTCTCCACAGTTATCTCCATCTATTATCCAGATACCTCCATGTAACAGGAATCTGAAAAGTTTGTTTTATAGTCTAGATTCAAGATTATTCTTTGTCCAACACATAAAATTTTACTATCCTTAGTACTACTTGGTTTCTAAAAAAATACTAGTTTTTCACTTTTGATTGACCTGTGCTGGTGACATGAGAGAGCCTTTTCTCAAACGCAATTTATTACTTGCCCAAGTCCTTCTGATTTCTGGATTCCTGACAGAATGTTTTAAATTCTCTAAAATACTGAAGTTCACTAAAGTATTTGAGCACACACTGGACCTTAAGCATCGTCTCAAGGCAACCTCTCTTCAGAGGGACTGTTAAGAAACATGGTTTAAGTACATGCTGACAACTGGTTTGCTGACAAGAGGCTATACTGCTTTAGATCCCATCCTGCTCTGGTTGAAGCCAGTATAAAAGGATATTGTCCAAAGCAGTGACTATTGAATTAGTCTGTTAACCTCACTGCTTTGAGTCTAATCTGGGAAAAATTCTGGTGTGCTTAATTTTACGGTAACTCTTCAGAAACTCATAAAACTTTTTCCTTACATGTTGAAATACATGATATCTTATATAATACATGTATCTTATATAACGAAAAATAAATTGTACCCTCATTTCTCTGAATGCAATTTCATTTAAAAAAAGAAAAAAACCCCAACAATATACAAGAAGGCTTCTTGCCCTTAGGAGGTCTTAAAATAATTAATAATATGAATTTATATAATCTTTGTTGAGCAAATATATAAGAACAAATTTTGTGCCACGGCCTGTTTGGAACAGAATGATTAATCCCAGGTACACTGGCTGAGATCACCAATGCAAACTTCTCTGATGATACAACACCAGTTATGGCTTGAGTACGTTTAAAGTCTCCTGATAAATAAACGGGGTGTTAGACTAATTAATACTTGTGAAGTGCTCTGACTGCCTAAGATGAAATCTGTAGAAAGAGCTTTTTTCCTCATATTTGGAACAATGAAAAGCAAAGAAATTTACAGAATTGCAAATAAGTGCTTGTTAATCAAGAGCTTTAATTAATGAAAAAATAACAGGAATTTTCTGCACTGTGTCTGTGAATATCTGCAGAAGAAACCAATGTTTAGGGTTTTATGCACAGTTGTTGATCTCTGACTGGTACTTGACAAGCACAGGACTGGAAGATAAGCTGAGAGGGGAGGGTGTGCAGGGAGGAGGCTGCCGCCCCGATACGAAATGCTGAGCCTGGATCCTGCACCATGGACTATTATGCTACCAGAGGTGTCACAGGCTCCTTAACTTGTCTCTCACTTCTCCTCAGTTACAGCCTGTTTTTCATAGCACGTGTAAGAGGTTCTGAGTCTGGTCTATTAAAATTAAAGAGATTGATGTTCATATATGAACATGGTGAAGTGCTCCTTTCACCACTGGGAATATGTATCTGTTCAATGTATGGAATACAGAGTTATTCAATGTTTGTTTAGTGGCCATGTCCAAAGAACTGTTTGTTAGTCTGCTCAATGGATTCTGTTCTAGCTTATAAAAAATCAGGTCTTCTCTGCGGAACATGTATTCCCATGCTCATTTTTCATATCCCCACGTGCTCATTTCAAGGTTCAGACATTAGGCTTCACCTGAGAGTGGCAACTGCACACATTTTTACTGAAAAGCTAATGGACCATCACATCCTATTGTGTAATTTTCTCAACATTCTTTGAATTCTTCAGGATGAAAGTGAGGATGGCTGTATAGCAGGCTGCCTGTAAACCTGCAGTCTGTCTCAAAATGGACCATCTGTGCACCTGGATTCCGAGACAAATGGTTTTATTTTTATTTTGTAAGTTCTCCTAGGCTATGTTGGAGATCTAGCACTAAAACTTCAGTTCTGGCTCTCTGTGATCTCCACCATATGTGTTTTTGCAACCTGTCCCTGACACCACATTTCACTGATGTGATCTCTGTTTCTCTACCATGATGTGCATGAGACGCAATAGACTTTAACCCGAGAGAAAGCAAACTTTGCTTTTGTTCACCACTATTACGCATGGTCTTCCAACAATGGTGCAGGTTATTATACCGAGTTTAAACTCTTATGGATCTTTTTTTCTAGAATTTAGACAGCAAGCAGTTGGCCAGTGCAGTCTACTAGACAATGCACAGTTTTCCTGCTCTGGATAAAATCTACCTCCTAAATGCAGCAGTCTGAGGAAGATCCAAATAAAGGTACCTAACATTCACTGTAGAGGGAGAAAAGGTCTACAACTGCTTTTGTCAAAATACCACAGATAACTTTTTATCTCTTTTTATCCCTGTTAGTTAAGAAGAGGGAAGAATCTGGCAAGCTAATGTGCAATGGCCTGCAGAGTATTTACTGCCTGTATAAAAAATTTACCACAGGGAAAGTTCAAGCCTTCAAGAAGAAATCCTGCAGGAAATAGCTCCTTATCCAGCCACAAGCACCACTCACAAAATGAAGCTCTATTGCTAAAGGGATCCAACATTACAGAGAAATTTATCTTTTACAGAGATTTTCTTACCTCTTACTGTTTTCTGCAGATCTGTGCAATTTTTAGTATATCTGTGGGTTAAAGGAATCTTGGCACTTGCTGTATCAACAACCCAACTCTCAAGCTTCAGCTCTCTTATCTAAAGCCCATTTTCTAACTGTAACCTCGCTATTTATATATATATTGATCCTATATGGGAAGAAAAATGGCCAGAGCACTTTCAAATGGCGCGAGTGCTCCTTCCTTTGATGGATTAGTCAACAGAATAATAGATTACAAAGTAGGATTTTTTTTTCCCCACGGGTTAATTTCACTCAGTTGTGTTCAATATTATTACAATTGTTACCACTGCACCTGATGTATGGCCTGTGATATCTCACTAACAGAGCGCCTATCGTGTGTGTACGTGTGCGTGAAGACTGGCTATTTTATCTACTGTTTCAAATAAGCTTAAAAAAGGATGCGTGGAGCATTGCTTCCCTTGCAGCTGCATAGACCACAGACTCTTATTTAGTTCTGAAATATTTAGAAAGGTGAAGTCAATAGATACTTTAACCTTCTGAAGTTAAGAATCTTGATTTCGCAGGCCCTTTGCTTATTAACTTGGTTTGAAACATACAGGATTGTGCTCTTAACCATGCTGCAATGCTGCTGTTGAGATTACATGAGGGTTTGGTAAGCACAAGACTTGTCAGAAAAATCTTTCAGCAGCCTCTAGCTCTAGTAAGACAAAGTAGGTTTAACAGTGACTTTCCACCATTATACTGGAAGCAGCCTCTCTCTTGTATGTTTTATTAAAATAATTTGCAACCCAGATTAACTTCACTCACAGAACTTCATTGACACCTTGCTCATGGCTTCTCTTGTCAGCCCTTGTTTTTCCTCACACTACTGGTACACATTACTTGTGGTTTTTCAACAGTGTGAGTGTTTATGAGATGAGATGTACTTCAGATTTTGAGTGGGAAATTAGTTAATTAGGGATATTTTGCTTTTTGAAAAAACACTGCTTTTTAGTCTGTTTTTATGTCCAGGTTTTAGACCTTCATCTCTCTTGTAATCTATCGATTAAGGCTGCCACTTTATTTCAGCTAAGGATGCCCAAGGACACCAGTTATTTCAATGTTTAGGCATTAAGATCACTAACATTCTCTCAAACTATCCACTCAAAGTCTTTGGCAAACCTCTTTGTTTTCCACAAAACTAAGCAGAACCTGAAAGTTAGGTGTTCCCTGTCCCTAATTATGACTTTTACAAATAATGTTTGTTTTCTGGAACTGTGTCTAATGCAAGTAAAAGGCAAAGAGGAGACAGAGTGATCCCTCTAATTACATCATTAGCACCGTCAGAGTTTTTACCTGGAAGGTAGGCACAGGCCTGGGTACAATCTTGATCTGCATGGAGAGCTGGCAGCGATGACTGCACTTGGCAGTACCAGGATAGACACCACGCCCCTGGCAGTAAGAGAGGAAGCTATTTCCCTCTACTAACTCCTTCCCTTACAGCTCAGTAAGTCAACACACTTAAGAGGCACAGGAACCTTTCATTCTTGCTTGGCTGTTGATCTCTTAATTTATCACTAAACATATTTTCCACTAGGTTATAGGGGTTTGAGTGTCCCCTGTTCTCTTCTTTGAAGATTTTCTCCTGTGCACAGATATGGAAATGTGGTGAATCAAAGAGCATTCCGCCTAATAAAGTGCCCATAGACCTCCTAATCTTGGGAGTCTCCTTGGGTTGCCCTATAACCTGTGTTTAACACATTTATTTGAGAAACTGAAACCACCTTCAAGTTCCTGCTTCAGCTCAGGTGAAGGACTGATCTGTACTTTGCTGGATGCCCCCATGATCTGTGCTTCTCAAGTCCCTCTGTGAGCAGGGCTCTCAATCTCTCAATTCTCTGCTGTGTTAAAGTCACTGATAATTACAGACTTCAAATTTCTCCAGGAAGTTATGAAATGTTTTGGATGTCATGTTGCTCATCATAAGCAAAACCTTTGGGACCCAAAACAGAGTAGCAATAAAAAAGATGTTTTATGTTCCACACTCTCCAATAAAAACGAGGTAATATCTGCTTTGGAAGGAAGGATTCCGAGGAGCAACCTGAGACCCTTTGCTCAGGAGTACAGAGATGGGCTGTTATTTGGTAAGGTCCAATTTAAGCCTCCAGGGCAGTCTCATCACTGCAGCAGTTCCCAATGTGAATAAGCTTCCTGACAGAGGATGGGTGAAGCCACAAGAATAACCATCTGCTGTCTCTCCACTAGCGAGTTTACAAACTCTTTGGGGATCCTGGACTCCTTGAAGGTGCACTGCACTCCTCCTGACCTGGAGAAAGCCTCAGTGGACTGTATTTGAGTCATGACTGGAGTAAGATTCTCTCTGTTGCTTTCACTCTATGATTTTGTCTCAAATGTAATTAATGAGAAAATGACCTATACTCCTTCTCCCTTCTGTATGTCTGGGATAATATCCAGGCTTATTTCCTTTAGCAAATAACTTTACGGAGGGAGTTCAACTTCCTTGTTTTCCAGATTAACTCAGGTTAATTAATAACAAATTCTTAGTCATTAAGCTAAGGATAATTCCTTAGGGAAAAATCCCCTTTTGTTTCATCTCATTCTTTTATCATTGTCCAAAGAGAATTTTCCTTTCATAATGACAAACCCCAAACAATTCTCTTTTGATTAAAACCAAAAAGTCTTGTCATACTTATTCTCATACTTCTGCCATTCCTGCAAAGCTCAGCAGGTGTCAAAAACCACCCCCAAATCACTCTCGCTCCCAACAAACGAACTGAAATTTGCCCCTTTCACCTCCCCCTTCTCTCTTTCCACGGACTGAGGACTACCTGTATCTGGCCTTTTGGAGCAACCTGCGAGTAATGCATTGAGAGATCTGAACCTAGATCTTGCATTCAGAAACAACCAGTTATGGGAACTGGAACATGTAGTTTCAAAACACATATTTTGCCTTACAGTACTTTTGGAGGACCACAGTCAAGGAATACTTGTGGAATATTTCAAGTGAGTAGAAGTGTCCCAAGTTGTTTATTTGTGATTTCACGTCAATAGATGTAGTGACATTTTGGCACTGACTGACAATCTAGGTATTTAACCTGTCTAGATATAACACAGACAAGGTCACATTAATCAGCAAAGTAAACAGTGAATTTGACATGCTAGAGGCGCTGCAAAAATATTCATGACTGAAAGGTGCCAGTTTTAGTTCGAGTAACTCCAGTTCCAGGAATCTCCAGTAACAGAGGTATGTGTACATGTGATGGGTAAAACTGTGTTTGTGAAGGAGGATCATAAATCTTACATTAAAGCAGTCTCTTTCCACCGCAGTACACCTTAATGTTCATGCGAAAGAGAACCCTGTTCCTAATGGCTCTATCCACAAAAAAAATTCAATCACTTTGTGTTGATTGCTTGCCCCGGATACCAAAATTCCCTGTAAAAAGAGGCAGTTAAAGCTTTCGATTTTTGTGTTTCCTGTCAAGGCACTGAGGGAGGTGAGTGAGGTTTGGGACTGCAAATACTTTCAACTGTCTCAAAGCTTGTTACATAGGAAGTGAGGCAATTCATGGGGCAGAATACTTTGTACTCCTGGCAGCAATACCTTTCCTTGTTTAAAGTTGCCTTGTTTGCAGAAGGGCCACGCATGGGTGTACATGAAAGCAACTAAAGCTGCTGTTCGCAAGGTTCCCTAAATACATTAACCTTGCCTTGGAATGAGGCAGGGATTTGCTTTATTGGTTACAGCAGAAGCAATGAAATTCTTGGATTGAACTCTCGCTTACATCAATATTTAACTTTGAGGAAGGCTAGAATTCAGAGAGATATTGCTTTCACCCCCTTGTTTTAATTGGTATCATCCTCCTCTTCCAAGATACTTGAAGGTTGTAACGAGAAATATTTAGATCTCTCTTTCCATATTCATTGAATATACTGATATTATATTTTATTAAAGAGTCTCAAATAGCTTACATCCTCTTCTTAATAACCCTATGCATTACAAGCTTCTGTTTCCTCAAGCTACAGACAAATCCTATTACAGGGAGTAGATTAAACTGGGCCTTGACAGATCTTTGCAATTCACTGACAAAAAAGGACAAGTTGTCTTACTAATAAGACGACATCATGATCACGCTAATATTATGCATCTCAGTGCTCTCAGATGCAAAAACTTTTATGCAAACCCCCTCCAGCAGGCACATTACCCAAATAAAACCCAAGCAATTTTCTTCCAACAATAAGCTAAACTATCTAGTAGAAAGAATTACTCCAGTTTCATATTGTACACGAAGGAGCCATCAGTCAACAGCTGCAGGCTTGATCATGCCCTCTGGCTCCACATCCGCAAGGGACCCAGCTCATCCAGATTTTATTCTGCCACTATGAATGATGTGTATACTTTTGTGTACAAACATGAGCCCAGAACAGAGGGCAGAGGCAAGGCGGAAGGGAGAGAGCACAAAGAAGCGTTTTGTTCTACTTCCTCTTAGGCTCCTCAGTGTAGCAGAGGATAGACCTCTGGTGATGAATGCAAGGGAGGAGAATCACAGTGCACAGAAAAAAGCAGTTGTACCCTTTAAAATGCTCTGAGCTCTCGAATAATGCCTAATTCGCAAGGATTTAAACCAACACTTTTTTTAATCAACAGAAACTAACCCGAGTGATTGGGTGCTTGCAGTCAGATTTTAAAAGCGGCCATGTGATTTCTTCAAATTATTTTGATGTGTGCAAGGATAAAGGAAACTGGTAGCGTCACCAAGAGAGCAGCAGAGCAGCTTTCAGGGCAGTGGTCTGAGAAGAACCTCGAGGCAATTCTGTTATCCAGGATTTCACACTCCTGGAGAACACCCATGACAATTAGTAATCTTTGATTGCTTGGATATCACTGCAGAAAAGTTAATAAAACCATAAATAGGATATACTTCTGAGATTCTGGTCAGACTTTCTTCATGTTGCTGTTAACTGAATAGGGCATAAAATTCATATAGATGGAGGTTTTTCAGACAGGGATTATGGCTGGATGGAAATTAGAGGCACAGTAATGAACCTTCTCTATCAGTATAAGCCCCTTCCTTCGGAAAGATTTGAGACGAGTTATTGGTCTCAGGCACTTTTTCTGTGGAGCCCCCAAGATACCCAAGAAATCTCATTTCTCCAGGCAGTCTGAATGTGGAGCCGGAAGAAGAATCTACTCCTTTTTGAGCTACAATAAGTTTAAAATCTTTATTAACTTATCTACTGCTGTGTCTTCACCTTTCTAGAGTTACAAAATGGTACAGTGATCGTAACACTTTCTTTACAGGCTACAGTGTAGACTGTGCAATGAAGTCAGATCGAATAGAATGGCTTCAGGATAAATATGAGAGAGAAAAAAACTTTAAAAATATAACATATATAAAAAAATAAACTTTTTAACATGTTCAACAGGTGGGTCTGAATCTCCACGTGGAAGTATAGATCCATTTTTTCTGTTCCTTTTGATAGCTATTTCTTTTTGTTTTGCAACAGATTGGCAGAAAAATGATCATGTTCAAGTGCTAGTTCAATAAAATTTGGGGCAGATATATAAAATTCGAAATATATATGGGCAGCAGTATAGGATCCTGTTGCCAGATCCCTTTAGTTGTATTCAAACCCATCATGTTTAGCCAATTAAAATTATGTTTACAATTTAAGACTGGCAGTATCTTAGGTTTTTTATTCTCCCCCTCATACTAATCATACTTGAGTACCACTGACTTGAGTTCTGTCCCATATTTTTTGTCCGTGATCTTTCTGTAGACTTTTTTTTTTTAAATAAAACATTGTATAAAAAAGTCAGGAATTCAAAGTCATGGTTTCCATGGCAACATTAAGTCTCTCACGTTGCATTGTACATGTACTAAAAATAAACATGTAATGAAGTACTGTATTTTGTATGTCAGGGGCAGCAAGTGAATAAGGCCAAGTGCAAGGTCCTGAATGTGGGCCAGGGCAATCTCCAATACAAGCTGGGCATGGAATGGGTTGAGAGCAGTTCTGAGGAGAAGGACTCGGGATGTTGGTTAATGAGAAGCTCAACATGAGCTGGCAACGAGAGCTGGCAGCCCAGAAAGCCAATTGTATCCTGAGCTGCATCAAAATGGGTGTGAAAGGAGGTGATTTTCCTACTCTACTCTGCCCTCATTAGACCTCGCATGCATGTATCTCTGGGGCTCACATTAGAAGGGAGTGGACCTGTTGGAGCAGGCCTAGAGAAGGGCCATAAAGATGAT